>VZRQ01005698.1:0-62958 GCA_013397975.1 Machaerirhynchus nigripectus
GCACTGCTGACTGAGAAGCTCCTTTAGAGCCCTGTACAACTGGAACCTAAATTATGACTCAGGACAATGCTCACCAAAATTTTGTCTTGCGTGCTAAATATTTCCTCATCACTACCAACCTGATCCAATAAAAATATCAGACAGAGCAGACTTCTTTTTTTTTAACAGCACAGCATCTCATCTGTCCCTCACAACTTCTGAAATACATATCAACAGAATAATAACAGTTTCATGTATACATGTATCAGTGACACAGACATCTACTGAAATGCTGGTTACATAAAACCAGATTTTTTTTTCTGAATTTCAATGCGATAATAACAATCTCACTTTTGAAAAAAGTTTAGAAACTGATCCAAACACAGTGAAACAAAACAAGAGTCTTTCTATTCCTCTCAGTAGTCTTTGGATCAGCCCTGCTTTATTTATCAGCATATATTTATGAAGATGCTTGGGGTGCCAACTTGTAAATTAAATATAGATCAACAAAAAATATCCTTTTGATTCTTATTTCCTCCATGTTGAGAAACATTACCTTGAGCAACGTAATTCGTTGGTGAGTATAACTATTGATTTCAGAAGAATAACGTCTGGTTTTGAACATTTTTCTGCATCTCCTGCCAAGCTCCATGGAGATATTTTATATGAGATATTATTCAAAACCTGTAAGTCTGCTAAATTAAACAGGGGGCTCCAGGGTCTTTGAAAATTAAGTGTGGTGAAATCAGAGACTTTTACCTACACAGCTTAGTGAAAATAAGCAGCTACAAAGCACACTGCACTTCATTGTTTTGAGTTCTTCAGCCCATTACTAAATTTAAAGTCAGCATTTGAGTTTATTACTTCTTTCCACAGATTTCACATTTCTCATCTTATTTTCAATGCTGGTCAGAACTGCAACCTCTTTCTGTCCTTTTTTTTAGATGAGGGCTAAGAATATATTTCCTCCTGGCATGTTATTAATACTCCTGCTTTGGCCCACGATAGCCTCTGTTTTTCTGTGTCACTTTGAACTTAAGTTCTGTTCATTATTTTATGGCAGTCACTTTGTTCTTCTGCTTTCACCTTGAAGAAGAAGTTATTCGAGATAATGATATTTAGGGGAATGATTTGTTCACTTCACTGTACTTTTGGGGTTTTAATACACATGGAGACCTGTGTGGTTCATTTGTTCAGATCATAGTTTAGTGGGGCAATCCACTCTTCTTACTTCTGGAATAGGTTCAGCCAGGCTCTATCCTAATTTCATAGCCTAATACAGGCACACATTTCCTAGCAAGCGTCTCAGTCACCCCATTCCCAACTAGCTATATATTTTATTCCAATTTTTCTTGGAAGTTTTCTCTGACTAAACTATTACATTTTAGAATAGAGATACTTTACACTAGTTATAAAAGATATCAGCAGAGGGCATCTTCATTTTGGCCTTTTCAAAGACATGGTATCCTCTGGGCATTTACAATAATTATAGCACACTGCTTCTTTTGCTCTCTTTTTGTGCAGGATAAAGGGAAAAAACTCCAAAAACTTCCCCTTCACCTCTCTAGCATATTAGTTCAAGGCTCAGACAGCACTTAAATCCCACTGAAGACCTCAGGTCAGGGTGAATTTCACCCTTGAAGAACTACACGAACAGAACCAGTTTCTTTTATTTGCATTTTGGTAAAAGTCTGTCTGCTTTGTTGTGTATCTGGACTTTTTCCTCAATTATGGTCTTCAAAACACAGGTGTCCCCAAATTACCTCTGGCTGAGAAGACATGGACTCAACTATAAAATGATGCAAAAGAAAAACCAAACCAAACAAATTTAAGATTCATTAACCGAAGGAAAGAGTATTTGTTGGCACTTAGAATGTGATTCTGTGACAGATGGGCTGCAAGTTTACTTTTACAGCAGTGTTCTTTGGTATCATATTTATCATATCTTTTTTGTCTGTCACAATTGTTACAAGTATCTGATTACTAATAGTCCTGGTACAGGAAATGCTGCTTCTCTAGTCCCTGTCTCACCAGAGGTATTTCCATTTCGTTGTATCCACGTCTTAAAGACAAAAACGAGTGTTTCGATATTGCTCTTTCTAGAAACAGGAACAAGATAAATTTTTCCCTGGTCAGATTTCATATAGATGAGGAAATTACAGATTCTGCCACTCACTGAACATTCAACCCTCTCTATTGTGCTGTTTTCTGAATGATTACTTTTTCCACTGAATGAATACAAATCAAAACAATTATACATTTCCCAGGAAGAAGAGGAATCAAGAAGAACAAGGTTTTGAGCTTGTCTCTAAAAATCTAATAAAATTCTTTTATAGAGAAATTTTACAACATAAGCCATCGCCTGTCCTCCAGTAATCTCCTGGGATCTTCATGTTACTCTCTGAATCTTGTCACTGGCATTGAATTGCTCAGTTAAATGTGAGAACTCAGGCTGCTGTAACACTCTTTCACTCTTTCCTGAAAAATGATGTCACAAACCTTATAACAAAGGGAAGCATTGTTATTTTTCTTCATTTTCTTCCTACTTTAATTTTCTTCTTAATTTGCATTGAACAGTTACCTAAATTACTTCTTATCAATAATATAAGAAGTGCTCATAATTAAAAGCTACTACTACTAATACCAGTATTTCTGGTACATCAGATAAAAACCTAAGTACTCACGTTCTAATAACAAGAAAAACACCTACCACTGTAGCCTAAGCTTATCCTAAAGTAAACAGACACAATTCCACTTAGGTGGCTAGAGCCTGCTAACCACCAGAAAAGGAGAGGCTAAAACATTAAGGACTGGAACGCCAATTGTTTAAAAAGCAAGCATTTAGACTAATGAAAAATGTTTCCCATTATTAGACTGCCTTATAAATACTTATTGGGCAACATTAACAGCAGCAGTAAAAGGGCTATGTGTAATGTAACATATGCCATATATCATGCATTTGCCTCTGCTTACATTAAGAATGTGTATGTTATTTATGAACAGTGAAGTTGTAAGTTTAAAGAGCCATTTTGGGGAACAAAGTTAGATTAGGCACACTCAGTGTAGGCCTCATGGTTTGTCACTGAGTCTCATAACTTAGAATTACAGTACACTGACTCCTGTCACACGCAGCCACATTTCAGCACTGTTTACTGCACTCTGTGGCCTCTCCCTGTCAAAGGTGAGCAACCTGGTACCAGATTTACATGGGCTTTCAACTAGCTTTCAGGCTCCAATTTCAAAACACATGGGACTAATTCTGGAGCCAAAGTCAACCTTTAAATCAAGCGACAAGGAAAAATGGATCATTTTAAACAAGATCTTTAGCCACCACAACAGGAGAAGCCATCAAACAACCCAGGTTCAGTTGCTGGAGTGCAGTTTAGGTACACGGCGGCCAATAAAACCTGAAGTAACTTTACTGGCGATTAAATATGTCCTGGTTAAACATGTGCTTTATTTAACTTCGATGACTTTTTCCACCTATCCCTCCCCACACACAGACTCACTTCACTGAATTATGAGAAATAGTATCTCACAAATATCTGACTCAAATAATCATAGAATCATGGAATGGTCTGGGTTTAAGAGGACCTTAAAGAGCACTTCTTTTCAACCCCCCCTGCTGTCTGCAGGGACATCTTCCACTAGACCAGATTGCCCAGGATGCATTCATTCCCTTCATCTACATCATTAAGGAAGATATTAAAGCATCCTGGTTTGCACAAGGCTTACAGCAATGAAGACTCACAGGATACATCTATTCAAAATGCTCAGAGGCATAATACATTTAGTATCAAAAAGCAAGCTATTAAATCCATTTTTTAAGTACTGGAATGCTCCATTAGAGCAAACCCTCATGTATTTAGAAGTCCTGCTCCAGAGCTACTTACCACAGACAGAACATGCTACTATAATAAATTAAATACCTTAAGAAAGGATACACGAACTGAAGCTTTTATTCTGCACACATCTGCAAACAAGGCATGTGAGAAAAAGGCATGTTAAACCTGCTTTATAGAGCCTAAATCAGGTAGTACCACCTCAAAGCTAATTTATTCTGAGCTAGAGAGTAAACATAATCAAAAAGTAAAATAGAAAATTTATTCTAGGAATGATAAGCAAAATGCAGTAATGTTGCCAAGTCACATCACCAAAATGTGATAAATAGGAATTCTAAATATTTCTATTTTATTTATTCTAAAGTAGGTTGGAGGTTTTTTTGTACACAGGATGGAGAAATTTTATTAACAACATGCAGCTAACAGCAATTCCTATATTTTTAGTTTGAACTGTTTAGGATCACAGTAAAAAATACTAAAATCAATTTTATATATCTCAGCCTTTTAAAGAGTGTATGTTAAAAAGTCAATAAAAATAGACACGAAATACTGTTGTAATGGCACTTTCCTCAGTGTCTCCTTTTTTTGTCCTTAAAATAATAAGGCCAGGTCAATTCCACCACCTCTTCCCCATTTCAGCTGTAATAGTTGCTCAGCAGCCAAACATCTCCATATGGAAGGTATAGAATAGATTATAATAGAAGGATATCTCATAATAGAAGGATAGTTTAATGAACTGTCATCATCCAGAACTAGCAGGGAAGAGAAACTTCAACAAGCAGATGACTCCAAATATATAGTTAGGAAAATAATTCTTTAAAAAGACAGGAAGGAAAAGGACAAAAAACCAGGAAAACTGTGTGTGGTTTGACCATCAGTGCAATAAGGATTACCTGTACAATTTTTCATTTAAGAATTGTATTGATGTTAGTCTGGATTGAAATATGCCCTGATACATCAGGGTCCAAAGAACACTTTACACAGATGCACAAAGTAAAAAGCAGAACATTCATCTTAATGAAGGATCATGATAAAATGAAAGGATCTATTTCACTCTTTCTAAATTCTGGTCTCTATAGGACAAAGCTTCTTCCATCATTTTGCACAACTTTGTAGAGCTCATTAGGGATATCTTCTTTTCCAAGCCATTCTCTGGCACGGACATGCTGTAGAAATAGCTTTCATGAGAGAGAGCAGGGCTTAGCTTTATCCCAAATGCAGTTTTATCCCTAAAATCTCTTACCAGAAATTAAATCAAGACACATACAAGCCATCCCTAGAAGAGCCAGCCACTAGCCAGTGCCTGCCTTGTGCCCCAAAGTATAGCATATTTTTTCCCTATGTGACATCACTACTGATTACAAGTCATCTTCTTCTGAATTATTAATTTTGTAGATATGCAATGATGAGTTTTACAGTTTATGCACACACTTCAAGTTATTTAGTGTAGCTGCAGAGATGCTCCAGTCCCGTAATCAACTTCTTTGCCCTCCACTGGACCCACTCCAGGAGCTCAATGTCTCCCTTGTCCTCAGGAGCCCAGGACTGGACACAGGACTCCAGATGTGGTTTCACCAGGACTGAGTAGAGGGGCAGGATCATCTCCCTCTGCCTGCTTGCAGTGCGCTTCCTAATCCACCCCAGGAAAGGAGAAGAAATACGGATCAACTTTACCACAAGCGGGTGTACAGCAGGTTCAAGGAAATGAAAAGTCAGAAGTAAAGGATATTAAGAAACATATTCTATAAATCTACTGTAACTCTAAATTATCAGGATACACTGAAGAAGTGACAAACTGCAAAAAAAAAAAACCCTCTCTATTAATTAATATATGCACAGGGCATTCCCAAAGTATCAGGAGGAATACACTAAGTAAGTGGGATTCTATTTTGTGCAAACAAAACAAAATAAATTTTATTATGTTTTTTATTCTACATATTGTTTTCACAGATAAATGTATTCTTTATTGCAGGGAAACGCCCGAATGGAAGAGTTCTTGGGAAGTAAATCTGCATGCTCCCTAACAGTCATTTCAACTAACTTATAATTATTTTCTCTGGCACCTTGTGAATCATGACTGACTGTACATGAGGGTTGGTGTCCTCAGAATTGGTGCTGTCATGCCCCTGCTCTTATAAAAAACACCCTCTGCCAAGACAAACAATGGCCCAGAATCTGGTGAATTTTTCTGAGCAGAGATAATGAGGTGCAGTTGACTCCCATCAAGTTCAACTGGGCATGTGCAACTGGGTTATTCCAGAGGCAGTGAGAAGGACTGGCTGGCTGGAAACCAAAACCCACTTTATTTGCAAAAGAGGGGGAAAGCTTTCTAAAAAGAGCCTTGAGAGATGTTGGAATTCCCTTTCCAGCTGGGAATAAAGCAAGAGAAATCGGCAGCAGCTCATGAGTTTATGAACTGTCATGGTCTTTCAGAAGTCTTCTGGATTCCACCCATCCTTCTGCAAGCTCTTGGAGCCAACAACTGTTGATGCTGAAATTTCTCATCGAGCTATCTGAGTGCTTATGGAGGAAGTCTGGCACTTAGAGATGATTTGATGATTTGAAAATCAATCTATTTTGATTGACAGCCATATTTTCCTTTTTTTCTTTCTTTCTTCCTTCTCTGACCTGAAAGCTTCTCCCTTTGCTGTTGATACCATGCTAGCTTTCTTATCCTCTTAGTGGAGACTGGAACAAAAGTTCATTAATTCTTCAACCAACGTGGTGGCATCTATTTTTAGCTTTTCTTCCTCTTTGAGCAGTGGGCCAGCTCTGTCCTGGGTCCTCCTCTTAATGTGTTTGCAGAATGCTTTCTTGTTACCCATTGTGTACCTTCTTTCTGTATTTTATCATGCCTTATAATTTCTGATTGCGTTCTTATGTGTTTATACGATCTCCTGTTAGACTCTTTCTGATTTCTACTTCTGTACTAGTATTTTGACTGCCATGTCATTTCTGCTCTGTGGATAAAGGACTTTGGTGTCCCATTTGCCAATTCAGGTAATTTAATAAGGAAATTAGATCTGATATTCTGCAAGAAGAAGAGATTCCTTGCTCTTCATTTGATTTCTTCTTCATTCCCACAGTTTACAATATTAATACAAGGCTGTTGCTGTACCTAGATATTTGCCTTTTATTGTAGATATCTGACATGTACGAAAGTTTTTCTTAATATGGTCCACAATTTAGGAAGAGAAAAAGTGTGGACTCAGCAACCACCAATTATATTATATGGACTGGCAATGAAAGGAACTGAACTTTAACTTTGAGGGCTGTGTTCAGTTCCTTGGAGGAATACGAAATGTATCTTTGCACTGATGGTATTGTGTCTGCAGTGTGTCATTTTGAATCAGCACTAACACATGATCCATCTGTCCTCCTCCATTCAAAGTTCATATTCATTTAGCAAATGTTTTTGCAAACAAGTGAGTGATGAACAAGCAAAAATGATGAAAAATTGATAAGAAAGTAGCAATAATACATTGTTCATATGACTATATGTATTTATAAAAATCCGATTCTTATTCATAATTTTGGGAAAAGTTTTTTCAGGGTAGTTCTCTTTGTTTGGTCTGGGTCTGGAGAGATCTTTGCCAAGTATGACCAAATAGGATTCTGAAATCTTCTAAGTTACTAGATCACAATATAGTTTAAGATGCTTTTTTTTCACCCAGATAAAAAATTATGTCTGGGATATTTTAAACCTCAGACTTGGCAGGTGACACTGCTCTGAATAAAAAACTAATTCATATTTAAAATCTGTTATTTGCACAATGTTGCCATTGACATTGAAACCCTGTAGCAGAAAGAACAAGGTCAAAATGGCTGCCAAATATTAAAGAAGTCATGCACTTTTTGACTTTTAAAAAAGCTTCTTTATGTAAGCGACCAGAACATTTCTACTGCTCTTCAATTGCACAATACAATTGTTAAGCACTGGAATTAACATGGTAATTTAAGTATGTAACTAAAAAAATTATACATTTCTACATATAAGATTGTTTACATCACTCAGATGTCTTGCTTTTTTTTTTTCTGGGTCAATATATTTGCCTGGGATATCCATCTGGAAACAAAAAAGTACAGTTTACCTTAAGATGCAAAATACAAGCATGTACATCATTTTGCTGTATTCTTCTCTAAATAATTGTTTCCATATTTTTGGCTCCCTTTGGAAGTTGTGTCAAAATGTTTTGATTATTAGCTGATGAAAATGAGGAGACTCTCTTTCCGTTATGCTGCCACGCACATCTCACCTAATTCAAATTATTTCCTTTCATATCATGACTCACAAGTGCTGTTTAGCCACTTCATTCAAGAAATATATGTTGTTTCCTTTCTTTATTCTCTATGTTCTCAGGGTTATAAAGAGCCTCAGAACTTCCAGACACAGCGCTCAGATGTGCATCCAGAATCTTGCAGGCAGAGAAGCATGAAATTGTCTCAAGAGTCGGAAACGTAAAGCAGCCGATACCCCTCATGCTTCAAATCTTCTCAAATCTATAGCTAAATGTCTGTTCTATTCAGGGAGTAGATCCCTCCTTTCCCAGAAGTTGAGATGTCCCTCAGTTGATGTTTTGCTGTGGGTTTTGTCTAGGCAACTGGATCAAAGCTGTCACGATGGTTTTATAGTTTAATTACAGTAATTTACAGGGTTTCTGACAAGAACATTGAGCACAACAAGCTTGCATAGCACTGGCTTGCACTGTTGAATTGCACACTTGCAATTCCTGTTGACCTCAAATACTTCACATTTGTTGCACTGATCTGCTGGCAAGCAGAGAGTGGGCACCAGTTATGTAAGAAGACTCCAAAAGCTTGATTACTTGAAGAAATTAATTGAGAGGTGATAAGATACAGGAAGCTTAGGGTTTTGTTTTCCATTTGGCACATCCACGTCCTAGTAAATGATTCTGAAAAGATTTTGTGTATTTAGATAGATCAGGCACAAAACTTTAAGACTAGTGTGTTTGCCCAAGACAAGTTGTGCAACTATACACTCCTAAACTTCTAATTTTTGCAGGAAACCAGCTGAATGATTCAGAATGTGAATGAAAATCCAAATGGCAAAGACTCAGAAGTATTTTAATTGCTGCTTGTAGCGGACTGTTAATTATCCAAATGTACAAAACTTTTCAATGCTTGACACCAGCATATAGGTGCATAAAGCATTTAATCCAGTTTTTCTCAGGCTTATGTGTGAGCTGCATATACAGTGGCTTACGTATAAAAATATCTGTAGTTGACAACAGACGTTTGTTCTGCCAGTAGAAAGCAATGGAGCTTGGAACTTCAATTTCCCTGGAGCACAGACAGAACCTGGCTCACAGGTATAACCTGATATTCAGCTTGGGAGATCAAACTTGAGAAGGACTGAGCTGAGGAGGCTGCCTTGTTAACCAGTCCTCAAGAGTTGGAGGGAATCCCACTGATTTAGACTGGTTTGACTGATAGTTGTCCAAGAGGGACTTCTGAAGTGATTTCCTCCAATGTATGGATTTCTGTGGATTCTTCTACAGCTGAGAAACAAATCCACATGTCAAGTTGGGCAGATGAGCTCTGAATCACCACCTCTAACTATTTTGGTCTCCTTCTTTAGTGGTTTTGTAATCCACGAAACGCCATAATAGCTCATCCAAATCATTTCAAGAGACACATGGTTTACGGAGGGATCTACAGCCAACTCAAGGAGAAGTTATTTTCATTTCATTATTCATTTTTCCTTCTTACATGTCTGCTAGAGTGGTTCAGATTCTGTCTTCCATTGACATCAACTGGAGTTACATACATAGTACTCAAGAACAGGGTTTACAATCCAGCAGTATTACCTCTGATTTTAAAAGGTTATGTACACTACAGTCAGACCATGGTATGAACCAAGGAACATATGTTTAACCTGCTACTTCTAAGGTATTACATTCCATTTTCTTTATGAATTCTTCCAAGTTTATTCCTGTATCTAAGCACGAAAAAGACTACCAAATTCCCAGCATTCTTCAAACTTATCACCCAAAATTTTTGCACTTCGGAGAAGCCAAATTTACACTTTAAACAGAAAATCCAAACTATAAGCCATGAACACAAAATATATAACTCTGCTTTCTCTGATCCATGCCAGTGCATGATCTAGTCCCTTGGGGATTTCAGAACTTACCAAAATAGCATTCATAGTTGACTGCCATTAAATAAAGTATAACATAGCCTCCCAGTTTAATCATGACAATGCCATTTGCTTTCATCTAGTGTTCAAAGCAGTAATGGGCTCCAGGCCTTGTCCACTATTTTTGCCTTTAGCGGATCTTCTCTAATCTTCAGGTTTGGCAACACTAAGTCCCAGCCAGTTCTTAGGCTTTTGACAAGAGAGAGAAGCAGACCAGTCCTATTTTCCAAACACAGAATACAGAGCTATTGTGTGAACAATCTAACATAGGATTTTCTCTCCTATACTGGTTTTGCTGCAAAGAATCATTCCCACTTCTGCTCCACTGACTGAAAAATGAGATGCATCCACTCCTACAAATACTATGAACAAATTTAACTGCAGCAGAATAGTAAAACTGGAGCCTATTTAGTTGCTGATGATTTCTCATCAGCCTCTTAAATTTCTTACCTGGAAAATAGGATATTTCTGTCACCAAAATAACCCATTCAGTAGACATTATGGCCAAGGGAGCTCCTTCAAATACTTTGGTTGGAACAAAAGTGGTAAGAACAGTTATTTCAGATTGATCTAGCCACAAAAGAGAATGATTTAAGGAGTCTTGAAAGAGTAAAGGAAGCATCTAAAACGGAAGTCCAGAGAGGCTTGTTACTTTCATCTTCAATTTTGGTAGCTTTTCCTCTCCCCAGTGCAACCCTTAGATCAGTTGAATCCCTTTGTATTTCCATAGGCTTCAGTGGTCTGACAGAAGGAATGAGTTTTGCCGTTTCATCTCTATGTAAATGTTTATGTCTAAATAGATACACTGGCCCAAATTCTGGGCTGTGTTCCAGCGATTTCCTTCTGTAGAAACGAGATGGATGTCCCCAGTGGGTAATTAATTCCTTCACTGGGGTGGAAGCCCAGATGACAGAAGCTTAGCAGAATGGTTGTAGTCTTCCCTCAGGTTCCTCTGGGGATGGTGAGGGGAGACTTTGATGAGGGTAAAACTTTTATGAGGGTATGATGAGTTCTGTTTGATTCCACTGACTGTTCAGTTGTCCCTAAGACCACTGTGATTGTCACTCTCCTAAAAAGTAAGTTCCCAAACAGTCATGCACATGTTTGAAAAGGTGGATAGTGCAGAAAAAAATACTTGAATGATGCCCACTAAGAAGTAGTACTGATTAAATGGCTTGGAAAATGGAGGGGTTTCATCTGTTTCCACATTTGATCTCTCTTTTTCGACACCTCAATTCTTGTCCATATCAGTGGGTTATCAAGCACTGGAACAGGCTTCCCAAGGAAGTAGTTGAGTCACGACCCCTGGAGATAGTTAAGACTGGAACTGGCAAGACATAAATGTGAAGAAGGACCAAAAATCTATCTCATATGCAACTGAAGAGTTAAGACTACCGCCAGTCTCTGGAAACAGGCTGCTACAAACCATAACCTATAGAGCAGGCTTATTCCACTTCCCACTCTCTCTTCCCTCCCAGCACATGTCCTGTTTGGGAAGAGATCATGAATCACAACCATTTCTCATAAAGGGCAAAGTCCTGGGAATTTGCAGCAGAAGGAAAGGCTGCCTAAGGTGTCTTTGGCCATTTTAGGAAAACATTGCATACTGAAAATGACAAATTTCCAAAGTCCTTCAAATACACAGCAGTTCAGTAAGACTGAAAAGAGGCCTTGTTGTGGAGCCTGTAAAAATCACCAATTCCCCCACTTCAGCACAACCAAACCACCAGTTGTGGCACTTGCTCTGAGCACCAGAGCATCCCACTGAATACAGAAATTTGAAGCAATATGCTAAGAACTCAAAGAACTCCTTTCTAACCCATCCATGTTTTAGCAGGAATCCTGGGAAGAGTCTGTGACCTCAGAGGTTAACTGTCAGACTTGCAGCTACTATTCACAACAACCTCTGCATTGTTTACATATTAAAAAATGTTTTCAAGACAAATAATGTGTTTAGTATTTTCTCTTTATCCTGTTTTGTAGCTTTTCCTTTTGTTTGCGTCTAGAATCAGGGGAGGTAACTAAACCATGCAATTTAACCTCCACAAAGAAAGCATTGACCTCAGTTGATTTTGAAGGAAGGGGAAGAGAGAGGTTATGCTCCATCCAGAGGCTCTAAGGCAAATAGATCTGAAATGGAGAAATGCCCAGATTTCTTACAGCATGTATTCACTACACCATAGTAACTCATTGTGTACTGCAATTCCCCACAATTTGTCAGATGCCTGGAAAATGGTGGTCTCAGATTTTGAAGCCCTGTGACCCCCATATTCACAGCCCTGGGCTGCAGAACAGGGGGTCAGTGTTCCCATGTCTGCACAGGTCGGATGAGCTGCCCTTGGTGCAGCTCCTGATTATCTAATTTTCAGATACTTTTGCTATGATTGCATCAGAAACACAAATTAAGCTCACAGACATACTTGGAGTCATTCCAAAGGTCTGTCACAGGTTGCTCTGCATAAAATAAACTTTAAACTGATTGAAGAAACAGCTCTGTCATGCATCTGTTTGACTGATGAAGGTGCAAAAGTCCCATATCATCAGCTGCAGGCAAATCAGTAGACTTTCTTACCATCCCTGTGTATGAGAATTTCACCAAGCCTGTCATCTATCTTTTCTATTTCTTATTTCCTGCACTTCTGAGTAGGACCTTTTGTCACTAACCCAGCAATACAGAGATTTTGTACGGCTTCTTGCAAAATATTTGGAGGAGAAGAATCATATATTCACACAGTGTTATCCCACAGTTATCCCACAACCATATGGCAGATGTTCACATGATAAGCAGGCACCAGGCAAAACATACACTCTGCATGGATTAATTCAAAATCAGTTCTTCATTTCAAAACTCAGTCAATGCTGCCACCACACCAGAGAAGGTCTGTGGTAACTTGCGTACCTGGAGTTCAACATCCACAGTCTTTGATGCACTCCAGAATCTTCTGCTCTAAAAAATCCCTTTGAGGAACTTTTCCTACTCTGTAAAACCAGTCATCTTCTTGAGGAACAGAATACTGCTATCTCTTTTACAAGGTCATTTTGGGAATTAATTACAATCTGCAAAGTATTTTGATTGTGTGAATTTATGATACATAATAGCAAATTAATTACTAATCTAACATGGTGTTTTTAGCTATTAATCAAACTTAGTAATGCTACCCAAGAGTTCAGTCACCGTACTTTTATTAAGTCTGGTGCTATATCATGAGCAATTTTTATCCAGTTATTTTATGATAAAATCTAAAAAGAGGAATGCTAGTGTCTTTCATCTAAATTTCCTGGATTTTTTTCACAAATATTCTCCTCCTTGGCATTGTCTCTAACTTTTAATTTATATTTCATCAGTATTAGAAGTAAATAATTAAATTATGTGCGCATTGGCTAGTCTCTGTTGTAGTGATGAATTAATCAGTCAGGGCCAGGAAGACCATTTATCTTGACATTCCAAACCATGTTTGACAGCTGATCTCATAGTATAAGATAAATTGCCATAGAAAAGACCAGGGATACAGAAGAAACTTTTACCAAGAAAGGAAACAATGTGATATAATGGGAGAGATGAGAAAAAACCCCAATAGATGTTTTGTGATTGTCTGTTTTGTAAAGCATTTCAGAGTTTTAATTTAACATTTTATTTTCCTTTTGGAAACAAGTATACAAAGTCCTAAAAAACTTTACACCCCTACCTGTAAAATCTATAATGATTTTCCCCTTAGAACTAGAATCTGACATCCAAAATATTAGGTAGATTTTACTTTATAATGTCTTGGTACTCTTTGCATGGTGCCTCAAATTCTCTCCCTTCTTTTATATCCTTACCAGTCTTCAAGTTGATCAGTAGCTAAAAAACCCCAAGCTCAAATTCCCTGTATTTTTTGAGGGACAAAAGCATTGGCGTGCTCAGGCTTTAGTTCCTAAATGCTGTCAAATATTCCTGTGAAACTTGTGATCAAAAGTTATTGTTTTGCACATAGCCCTTTCTTCTGGAACTGAGAGTTTACATCAAAATCTTTTAGGATTTTTAAACTAACTTTTCAGACCTTGAAAAGCTTGGTAATAAAAAAGACTTAGAACTTCAGAAATCTGAAAGCCTTTAACATACAAAATTATTGTTTCTAGTTAGCAAACGAAATTACTCTGGAACTCTATTAAATTATTTTTTTTAAGTGTTAAAGAATGGATAAATTGCATAATAACCAGTTTCAGCTCTACAGCTGCAAGAGCACAATAGGGAAGGGGAGAAAGAAAGGAGTTGAAGATACTTTCTGTATTTCTGCACGCATGGAGTAGAATGTCAAAAAAAAAAAAACTTAAACCACAAAGAAAACAGTTAGGTGAAAAAAATCAGACCCGAACTATGACTTTGGAAAGCTGTTCATGTTTTTAGGAGTTTTAGTGTCCCTATTTTTTTTCCCATGGTTTGGATCCCCCAGACAGATCAGATCTCTCATCACACACTGTAGTCTGGGACGCTCAGAATGAATTTATGTTGAGCAACACAGATTTCCGATGATGTTACAGTTGTACAATAGTTATACAAATTCTGTCCTGCTAATAACAAAAACTATATGAAGCAATAGTTGGAGAGGATGTATAATGTCAGGGGAACTGAGAAACAGTTACTTAAACACAACTGTTTATGATACAGATAGCCATGGAAATGGTAGATTACCACACCCCACTCCTTTTGAGTGCCCAAACTCCTCTTTCTGTAAGGTCTCTTCTTCAGGGCTCCCTATTTCCTGGCTCTCAAGCCTCTTTCCTTGTTCTTGTTTTACTGTTGCATGGATAGATTCCATATAAAATTTCATTTCCATAAGGCGCTACACTGTCATTTCTGCTCTGCACTGACTTCCAGACAATACAATTCCAGTCATATCCCACTATGCCCTGAGGTTCTCAACAGGAAAACGAATTATCATAGCAGATTCAGGTAAGCAATAGAATGATTTGGAGCTATAAGCATATCTAATTTCAACCTTGAAAAAAACCTGCAGGAATGTATATCAGGAACTTACAGAGATAAGGCTGTCAGAAGATGCAGCACTGGGCAATATTGCAGCCTCTATCAAACAGAATATTTCAGCAAAGTTTGGGGAGAAGAGAAGAAGGAAATATTGATCAGGACATTTTTAAAGTACTTGTTGAGAGATCCAGCAGTTTGCAGAACTATGGGAAGAGTGTCCTTGTTAAACTCACCAGTTCAGTGAGTTCTTAAGCTCCACTGTGACAACAGTAACAGAGAAGTCTGGGATTTAGAAGTCTCAGAACATCTAATGAGGTTTCACTAAGCAGAGTTTCAGGAATGGGCACCTTTCACAGGAGCTGAGGGATTAGAGGGAGCTCCAGAGCGTTCCTTCAGGAGTAAGAGCCACTAAGTAGGCTCTGATGGCAGCGAGACAGTTTGTTTGGTCAGTGTCCCACCCAGAATAGCATAACTTAGCTGTGGTCTGTGCTAAACCAGCTTAGATTTCCACTAGCACCTCTCATTTTCAACAGCAGGTTTAAAAATTATGAAAACTTAACATTTTGTGCAGTCATTTAATAAAAATCCTAATTTATTAAGCAGTGGCCCTTTTAAAGTGTCAAAACTTGCTTTAAAGAAAAATAAGTATCAGCACCCGTGAGAACCATGGGAGCCTTCCACTTGCTTAAGTGAATAAAATTGAAAAAAGGTAGTTCCAACAATTAAAAAGGGGTTTTATTTTTCTTAAAAGTGATTAATGCTCAGAGAATAACTAAGAGGCTTGAAAAGAAACTGTTCACGGACTTGGCTACGGGAAAAATTATTTTTTATAACTGACCCTCAGAACTGTTACACAGCTGGGAAATCAGCTTCTTTTATATAATTTACTTCAAATACCATGGAATTTTCCTTAAAAGAACATCTATTTTACTTCTAAAACTAAAAAATGGTTTCATTGTTTGAGGGGAAAATATAAATGCAAATATATAGAGGTTATTTTAATCTTCTTTCATAAGAAAAGTTCAAAGGCCACATAATATCCATAAGCTGATGTCCAGCATTAAAGTCAAGGTGGGAAGCATCCCAGGAAGTGTCCACTAGATTAAGATTCATATACAACATCAGGCATCAGTTTGTAGCAGTATAAAAAACAAAAAAGTGAGAATAAAACCTGAAATATTCTTAAAGATAAATAATTTTCAGAGATTGTTATAAGTCTGAGACATCATTTTTCTGTTCAGATTCAACTTAGAAAATAATCATGATGTTCTAAAACAAATCTTAAGATTTTAGATCCTGGTTCTGTTTTGCTCCCAGAAGATGAAAATTATTTTAAAAGCAATTCCTTTTCTAATGTCAGAACCAGACAAGTACTGGCTTCAGAAAACCTCCACTGTTTTTGTAGTACAGGCTTCCATTTAGTAAGACACACATGTTTTTTAATTAAATTTCCTATGAAAAATAGTGCTTCAAATTGAGGGAAACTGTGCCTCACAAAAACTCAGCAATATTATTGAAACTAAGAGCTTATTTGAGAAGACAGGAGTTTTCACAAAAATCCTAAATACACTCATTCTCTCTATTTCTGAAGGTAAATAAACCCTTCAGTATTTCCTCCTCAGGCTTACCCATTTGGATTTTGGGTGAAGAAGGGCAAACAATGCTATGTGGTGCTCCACTGGTGTTTTCTACAGCTGTGTGCTCAGTAGCACCAGGGCACCCTGGAGAGGTGCAGGGCTGGTGTGCTTGTCCATATTCCAGATGCAGTGCAGCCATGTCCTGCAGCATTTCCC
The DNA here is from genome assembly GCA_013397975.1 of Machaerirhynchus nigripectus. Classification (NCBI taxonomy): domain Eukaryota; kingdom Metazoa; phylum Chordata; class Aves; order Passeriformes; family Dicruridae; genus Machaerirhynchus; species Machaerirhynchus nigripectus. Next base: position 16,741 of record VZRQ01005698.1, read on the forward strand.
ACATCCCTAATGCCCCATGCCTCCCCCAGCCGCTCAGAGAGATGCCCAGGGCTCAGTGTACCTCCATCCTGTCCTGGGAAGCCAGATAGGAGGTGAGGAGAAGGGGATGCAATTCCCTATCTTATCCTAACCTGGAGTGAGAATTTCACCTGACTGAGCACCGGCAGCCAGGAACTGTGGAGTTCTCACAGACCATGCTGGTCAAAGCTCAGGAAAAGCCAAACAGAAGAGCAGCAGAGGAAAACACTCCCTGCTCCACAGACAGAACCACCACATTTTACACCATGACCAGGCTGAGCACTTTGGTAAAGTCCTGACATGAGTCCTAGGACAAGCACAGGCACCAAATCTCTAAGCACTGGCTTTGGAATTCCAGCTGTCCACAGCTGTTCAGAGCAAATGTGTCCAGTGATGTCTCTGTCAGGAGAAAACAACCACATCTACCTCCAGCTGAAAACAATTGCTGTGTCTAACTCCTCACATTTCCTTGATATAGTTCCCCAGCTAGCTCACACATCCACGCCATGGCCCAACATTTACCTTCTTCTCAGTCACAGGAGCACAACCTCGCTCATTCACATATAAACACCAATTCTATTTACTTTACTCCTTTTCGGTAAATAAAGACCTTTTTTTTCTTTTTTTTCTTTTCTGTTTTTGGGTTTTTTGGGTTTTTTTGCTTTGTTTTTTTTTTTAATTAGCTAGGACCAATGCATTAGAGGCCATGTCTTGAATAGGCAGTGTTGTTACCAGTGATAAACAATAAATTTCAAGTTTCCTGCAGCAAAATCAGTACTTGAAATCAGCACAGTACCACTACAGTGTCTTAAACCATTTTTCTCACTTTGTTGCTGCTCAGCTCTGTACCCAATGTCTTTTATTCCTTATGGAAATACATCACACAGAAACACAGTAAGTCGGAAAGCACTTTAAACCATCATAATAAACAGGACCTGACATGGAAGGCCACCTTGTCCCCTCCTGCACCGCTCTGTCCCTCAAGCCACCAGAAGTCTTTGGGCTGCAGCACAATTACTTGGATTAATCCCGTATCTACCTGTGATCCAGGTTAAACATGCACAGCTTTTCTCTGGGTTAGGCTTAACCCAGATCACAATTACACCAGATCAAAGTTGGCATAAAACTGCTGTGGTAAAGTGCAAGTCATCTGTTGACATAAAATCCAGATGTCCTTTGGTCTCTAAGCCATCACCACCTAAAAAGCAGCACAGATATCTTGGCAAGAGACTGAATAGGTCTTGCAGGCCTACCTTCTCAGGTTACCATGTCTAGTAGAGTTCCAAGTTAATTAGGCTAATATTCTTCTAAGTACAGGCATCTTTTTCCCCATTTTTGGGGATATTAGTTTTTAACGTGGACCTCTGCTGTGTAAGGCAAGTATTTGTAGAGGGTTCAAAAGACAAGCACTAAGTTCTGAACACGGTTAGAGGTTTTTATGCAAAATAAGGGGAAGATCTGTTTGTTTTCCAAACTGCTTTCTTTAATTTACATTGACTTCTTTTAGTTATGATATCAACTTCAGAATCCACATTTGGAAGTGCAGGGTAGGGAAATCAGGCTCACAACAGCAGGAAAATGCTTATTGTTTCATTAGCCTCAATCCAGGAAACCAACATACAGCAGCAAGGCCAAAACTGCCAGCTCATGTTCCAGAATAGTTAATGGTAAATCATCAGATATGGGAATGGTGAGGGTGGAAAGAGAAAAGGATGGAATTGTTTACTCCCTTATGGCTTTAATTGAATAACACACATTCACAAAAAAAAAAAAAAAAGAACCTAGTTATAGCAAGAAAAGAAAAAAAATCTTGGCTTATGTCTGCAGCAGCCCTAGGTTTTGGACAGAAGCAATGTTATAATGTATAATTATATAACTTGCTTGAACAGTTGCTTTCCATATGGGAAGTAACAGATTTGCCCAGCTGCATTTTGGCAAAGCCTGAATCTACCATTATTCAGGGTATAACAATTTTACTAAAATTTGGAAGTCTTACAAAAGTATCTACACATTTCACCGATGGTCTTTGACAATGCCTCTCTTCCTAAGAATAATACATGGCTTCAACCCCTTTTCCAAAGGTCCTCAGCCATATTTATCTCCCAGAATTGTCAGCATAATGTGCTCTGACTACAGCAGTCCTTTCCTTCCATGATGAAAGAGAGGATGGAGCTTCAGGACGCATGGAAAAGGTACCTTTGAAAGTCTCATTTAGCATTTTGATTTTGGGTCATCCTCTAAATGCACAGATTTAGTTCATCTGCTTTTTGATCTTCATCTCAGGTTATTTTGTGTCTTCCATGTCAGTCAGGAACTGAAGGAGGGAAAAGCAACTCAGTCTTCAGTAGCCCCAAAGCAGCAGCCAGCATTTGCTGCTTATTTCAGTAGCTTAGCTATAACCCTGAGGTTGATTATACTTCTCAAAATTCTGCAGAATACTACACTTTCAATATCTGTGAACCTGAACGAACAGTGGCCAGGACTGCTTTTTGTCAAGAGTCCTTATACAATAGTTAGAACACTAATTGATCTCACCAGGTTCCCAGCCACCCATTCTAATGTCAAGAACTGGGATATTTTCAAAATAACACAAAGGAAAGTAATAGGCGCAGATGTTTGGCATGTATACACAGGATATAAGTTGCTGAGTGTGAAACTCAGCAGAGAAGCCACAAAAACTGTCACAGCTTCAGAACACTGATGCCAAAGTGACCTAGTTACCAGAATATCTGAGTTCTCAAGTCTGAGTCAAATACATATCAATTGGAACTTCCCTCACAGCCAGCTTTCAAATACTGCACAGGACATTACTCCACAAAAAAAAATATATTTTATGGGCTTATTTCACCTAGTGTTGGAGAAAAAAAAAAACCAAAGGTGTCCAACTTCAAAAAGGACAACGCAGTGTGAATGAGGAGAGCACCAAGAAGTGGTTCCACAAATGCCACTGCAGTCTCCTGGGGAGCGCAGCAGCCGCGTAGCCCATAACATTTTCAGTATCCCAAAGGGAAATTACCTCAGATTTCCTGCGTTCTCATTTGTCTGACACATGTTTTTGTTACATTTTATATCTTTAAGTATTTTATATTCCATGAAATCACTCCAAAAAGCAATTTACTACATTATATTACTTTCTGCTATCTTTATGTATCATCAACATTTTGAGAACTAAAACTACTGTGGTTTGGAGAATCCGTGGAAGGCATCTGGCACAATTAGCAGAGCTAAAGAAGAGAGTGCATTCATTGCCAGATGGTCCTCTGTATTTTGCATGAAGCAGTTGTTGAATAATAGACAGGACCAGGCCTGGGACATGGAAAAGAACTGAGGCGTGTGGGTGAGAAGTTTGAATCCTCACAGGCAGACAAAGGAACTGCAGAAGTCTCCATACATCCTGGCCATGTGCCACAAACCAGAAGTGTGCCAAGTTTTACCCCCAAAGGCAGCAGTCGTGAGTGAAGGTCTCAAGTGGGTGGAGAAACCTCCTTGAACCATATGACAATTCAAATATAGCATTCACCCTGCCTTTATCTTTTCCCCGTGCCAGTGGTGGGCAGCTGTGTGCTCAGCACAGTAGCTGGTTTGGATCCCAGCATCTTGCTCGGTGCTTTGGACACTAGGCTACTAGGTTGGCTCTGATATTTAATTTGCAGCTGAGTTTTGAATCCAAGCCTTGACCATGGCTCCTGGCTGCCAGTGAATACTAGGGAGGAGAGGAAATTTGACATGTAGGCACGATTTCTCCCAAATGGTAAATACAGTGAATCATCCTGTGAAATAACAACGTTCCCCACAGTGTGTATGGCTCAGCCGTGACAATAAAGAGAAGCAGCTCAGGACACACACTCTTCCATGAGGAAGAAACAGAAAGTGAGGAAATGCACCACAATTCATGCCTAAAGGAGCACCATTAAAGCAGCTAAACAGCTGAACACATTGTGTTATTGAGACACAAAATACTTCCTCTACGGGAGTCCTGCTGTACAATCATTTTCTGAAGTGCAGAATTTTGCTGACTTTACATTCCAGCAAATGATCTGGAGTAGCTTACAAATGTTGCCATATTTATGCAGAGGGAATAACTTCAAACTGCCAGCCCCCCACAGGCCATGAAAACAAACCTTCCCCTCAACCCCACAGTTCCTACTCAGTGTTTTGTGAACTTGAGGCACTGACAATGTATTTTAACCAGTTCTTTAACAACTGCTATTCTAACTTTCCGCCACTGTCAAAACCTGTGATCCTCTGTGTTTTCAAACCAATTTGAAGAAAACTTTCTGTAATTTGGCTGTGTCCATTTGATACATATGAAGACAGAGAGGCACACACTCCTAATCAGAAGTTTTGAAAGAAAATAAAGCAAGATGATAGAATATGCAAACCATCCTCTGGCCAAGGATGGGTTAATGCAGTGCTCTGGGCTCTGCCCCCCTGTGCTAGTAATAGGAATCAGGCTTGTAGGGAAGGATTTCTTGGTGACTGGCCAGGAAGAGAGCCTATAATCTGCAAAAGATGGGATCTGGGGCTAAGTCAGGAACTGCCTGAGAGCTTTCTGCCTGTCAGAGCCTCGCTAAGAGCAGCTAAGTCTGCGTGCAACAACTGGGGGTTCTTACTGAGCCCATCTTTGTTTGTCATGTAGGCGATGCTCTGCTGAAAGCCAGGAACAGCCAAACAAAACATGTAATGCCCTACAGCCCTGCGACTTCTAGGGCTGAGATTGCGGTGATTCTAACTGCAATTGCTTCTTAAGTGACAGTGGTCAAAGGCACACGAAATGGGGACATTTTTTTACTGTTTGGTTAATTCCAAACAATCAGCTGCCTTCACTGAAATGACCAAGTGGCACTGGAACTGCAAAACGGTGAAAAAGCGTCCCAAGTTTTGTTACTGGGGAGTCCGGTAAGGTGCAACTCACAGAAGGAAAGCACAGTGAGCTGAATCTCTTCAGAAGGGTCCATACCAGGTCTAAAAACAGATAAAATAATCTGGCTAAGTGAGAAAAGCTACAAAAGGTTCACTATCACAGTAACCTTTCCGCTAGGAGAAACTGTGATCAGTGTTCAGCAGTTCACTAGCTCAGTCAAAAATCACTCCTATTGACACAGAGGTAGAAAACCCCCAAGATGAACATTTTGTGTGCTCATTTCAGATCTCTCAACTAACACACTACTTCTGTAAAAATCATAATGGCCAAATGCACACAAACACAAATACTAAACACCATTCTCTGTCAAGTCAGGCTGCTTTGAGTGAAGTAATTGTGTGTGCTTACTGGTTGATGCCTTTAAACAAAAAAAAACCCAACAACAACAAACCCAAACTGTTGTTTCTGTGTATTTTACTAGGGAGAAGTATCAGACTGACAGTGTCAAGAAAAATACATAAACTGAAAAATTCATTTGTTTTCAAATCCAAAAAGCGAATGTCAGGAAAGATCCATGGTGCATCTTCCTATTTTACACATTTTACAAATGCATTCCAAAACCAGTGGTATCATCTTTGTGCATAATTAATACCAATATTGTGATAAGACTATTGATAAGATAGAAAATATATACATGTTAATAATTTCTTTTATGAGAAATAAATCAGCATTTTTCTTCAGAAGATTTTTTTTTTTTTGCAGTCCTTAGCAGTAAAAGTTTAATAAGGAGCACTTAAAGAGCCAGAGTGCCCTCTCGTGGTTCTGTATCATCCCTGTTACTTCATTTTAGGGACAAAACAGTACAAAAATTTTTTAAAAAGAAAGGCTGGATTGTGACTATTTACACAGAAATCTTATAGCCATCAAGGCAGCATTCCTAAATGCTCTCTTAACAAAGATAATTTTAAGAGCTAGACAATTAAGTATGCAGATGCAGACTGCCAAATGTCAGCCATATAAAATGAAGTCCAGAAAATAAAGCCCATGCTTTATCTCCACCAATTCCAGACATCACAACAAACTGAAATGCAAACCACAGCTTAGATAAAGTTCTCAGTGGCTAACTTGGTTTGATAACATGAACACCACATTGGCATGACACAGAAGCAGGGAGAAGTAAGAAAAGAAGTAAGGAAAGTGAAGAGTTAAATTAAATCTGCCAAGAAAAAGGACTAATTCCTTCCAGGAACTCCTGCTCCTGCAGTGGTACCTGCTAGGGGCCAGGCATGAGGCTGTGTCATGCACAAACCTTCAGACACTGACAGCAATTTTGGGCCCCTATCAGTGTCATCTCAGCTGCACTACAGCTAATACAGCCTGGGATGAGTCAACTTCCAGGGGATTTTTGCCCTGTGTTGCAAGGAGAAGGAAAGGATTTAGTCCTTCAGTTTGTCCATCCCTCATCTGTTTCATGGTTCCTCACAGGCTGACTCCGGTTTTCACTCAGGAATGGCAGCTTCCCCTACAGCAGCAAACAGACAATTCCAAACTAAAAATGAGAGACTATTCAGAGGAAGAACATCCTGCAAGCAATCAAAAGCAGATGGGTATTTTAATGCCTGGCTCCAGCAAGCTGCCAGTCATGGCACGACTGCCAGTCATGGCTGGACCAACATCTGTGCTGTAAGTGGTGCCACTGTGGGCAGAAGAGTAAAATATTCTGATAAAGGATACCAGCCTAGCTGCAGCCACGTGCTGCTAGGTCACCACTGGCACCACCACTGGTGGTACAAGAAGGAAATGTAAGCTTGCAGAACTAATTCAAGGATAAACAGATATCACCAACATCAAAGGCAACTCATTCAGTGTCCGCTCCCGAGAACAGCGCAGCAGAAACCCTCACTGAGAATACTTCAGAGTGCTTTCCATGGGATCTCAAACATTTCATACTAAAGGTCCAATAAACACTCCATTTAATCCATTCTAATGCGTCCAAAAGTAAAAACAACTAACACTTATTCTTCAATGAGACTAAGAAACTAGTTGTAAAGCAAAGCAGAACTGGAATTAAGAATACATAGTTTCTAAATATCAGATCTTTCAATTCCAATACAGTTTTACCCTTGAACTATAAAACAATGGTTTAATATACTACTGCCAAAGATACCCAAAGAGAGCAAAAATACCCTCTCTGGGCAATCTGTGTGCAAATGGAACAGCTTATTAAGGCTTACTTAATTGAGAACAAGTAAACAAGGGTCTTAACCACACTGAACCAATTTCTTCAGGCAAACTCCATGGTCTGAGTTTCCAGAAACGCACTGGAAAATTAGCAAAAGGGAATGTCTTTCATTGCTTTGTTTTAAGCCACAGAAAACAATGTCAGGCCACACCCACAAAAGGGTCCATTTAATTCCCTCTGGCTGTAAGAATTAACACAGCTTTCAGAAATTTAAAAAAAAAGAAAGAAAGAAAAAAAAAGGAATAGGTAAAAAATCTCTGCTTAGCACATATTCCAAACCATTATATGTGACAGAGAGACATCAGTTCCTTTTTGTGTCCTGAAATCCTCATAGTGGTTTTTACATTCTTTGTTGTTCTTGCTTATTATCAGAATCATAATCATCCAAAATTTCCTCAGTGGAAAATCATCACCTGATTGGTGATTGATTAGCACAGCTTTGCCAATTAACCCGTCCCCATTTGCCAGTGTCAGCTGAAGCAAAAACATATTACTAACACAAATGGACAAGAAGAAGTGTGGGGTTCCTCTCTGAAAAGTTGTTTTGTAAAATAAATAAATAAGAATTATTTCTTGCTTAGTACAAACTGCTTTCTGCTGCTGAGCTTGGATCTGCTCACACGTCCAATATCAACCCCTTTACTGCTAGAACAGATTCTGTGATCTGGAATTGGATGGGGTGAGGTGCAAAGTAACAGTATGTGAGTGCTTGCTAATTTCAAAGTATTCATTTTGGATTGTTAGGTCAATGTAGCATTAGGTATCGTATTCATAACTGTTACTTGTGATGCCTCAAGGAAAGACTTTTCTGATGGTACCACAAAGCCAAGTTTAGCACTCTGCATCTAAGTAGGAAAGCTGTGCAAAGGAATATTGAAAATTTAAAGGAATCGTCCTTTGCCCTTCTGTTCAGCTTTACTCTAAAAATGCTACTTGCCAGGGAAGGCAAACCTCTCTTTAAATCTGAGGAATCACAAGAGAAAAAATAGCAAGAGGTTGTCCCGGTAGGTTATGGTAACACAAAGAGGTGTAAAACACCTTTATCTGTGACATGAATGCCCTTGAGGTCACCTGGAAGGTTCACCGTACCAAATGTGTGCCTCATATACACAGAAATGTAGAAGAATGAAAGGAAATGGGTCCACCCTTGGATAAGTCTTGTGTCATGACAGAAAACTATTAGCAGAAAATATTTTTCCTGTAATTGCTAGTGCTTACTTAAAAGATCTTATACTTCGGTGGTTCCACTTAAATCATTGCTGTTTGCAAGCAGAGCAAATGGAAGATTTTAATTCATAACATGACAACCACAGACATCTGTGGTAACCTCTTGGTTAATTTTCTTATCAGTAAAAAAACAGGGGACATCAACGAGATTAATTCAGTTAGGAGAGCTACTTGGATAAGTGGAGTTTTAAGTCAACTCTAGCTGGCAATAAAAGATCATTTCCTGAGTAAACAAGGATGCGATTTTGCAGTTCGCTCCTTTTTTCCTGCCCGCATACCTCCCTTTTTCCCAAGGGTGAGCATTTTTAAAATTTCAATCTAGAACAAACACATGAAAGCAACTGAGTAAGATATTTTCTAAGATATAGAAGAATTTAGAAACATATTTGCTCTAGGAGGTACTGCTTAATCTACCAATAAATCCAACACGTACATGTAAATCAAACCCAAATAACTCCTGTGTTTGGGGGTTAGGCAGATGGATATTCATTAGCACATGGCACTGTCAGAAAACTCAGTAGCAGTAAACTCACCTTTCCTTGCAGCAGTTCTGCTTCTAGTCACAAAGGTGAACTTAGTTGGCAAAACAACCTCACCAGTATTTACCTACTGCAGGCAAGAGCTCAGTTAGAAAATACAAACCCTTGTTTTTTACATTTCAAGAGCAGTAAGGTTCCTTTTCAGTTCATAATCTCTGTTCACAATTACTAAACTGTTGGGAAAATGGTATGGTCAGCTAGCTATGATTTACAGAAGTTGCTTTAACACTACTTTATCTTGTGGGATCTTCCAGTGCAATTTTGACTGGTTGACTGAATTTTCAAACTTGAGGCCTTTCTGGGCAATAGAGATGTTCCATTCAAATTTATAGAGCTGAACATCCTGTTGTGGCTGTGCAGCACAGGAAATTCATCCCAATAGTTTTCCAGATTTTAGATTCACGGAAAAACACCTTTAGAGAAATCAGCTCTTTTGAATGCACTGAAGAAGAACAAGGATGCCCAGATAAGCATGTTGTGGGAAGAGGGGGGATGACCCCTCCCTACGTAAGTGAAACTTGAGCCAACAGCCTTAAAAGTTTTCTGTTCTTCCATTTCTGGGGCCAAAATAATCTGGGTTCCCTTCTAAAACAAAGTCTAATTCTTTGATGTCGATTTCTAAGTGCATTTTGAAGTTTTATATTTTCACCAACAGGTGGAGCATCAATTCTGAGATCCTTATCTGTTTGTGGTCTAAAACAACCTAAATATTTACTAAACAGTAAAATAAAGTGCATTTCACATTCCCGCTGCTGTGAAAGCAAGAAAAGCTACACAGAGTAAAGAGGACCAACTATTGAGCCAAGACAGGAAGAGTAAATAGGGAAGTGTGCCAAATAGAAATACAGTATTTCAGTATCACCAAGAAAATACATGCTTTTGTTAGTCTAAGCTGTACTAAAAGACTTTTCCATTTTTTAACTGATTTTCTGGTGCAAAAGTTTCTACAGCCAGCAAGAGCAACTTCTAAAAATGGCTAAAGTGTCATGAAATTTGATTACAGAAAAGGTAAACAAGACAGACGTTTCAGAAGTTTATACATACGGATCACACTGGAGGAAGAATTTGTTTTTTCTCAAGAACACCACTATAATTTCTAAATTTTGGACCAACGATTACATTTCAGGGCTGCATTCCAGTTCTGGAGAAGTGCAACTTCCACCAACTTCTTAAAATAACCATTCCCCAAAAGTTACCAAAAATAACATTCCCAAGGAACTTCATATTGATCAGGCTGTTATTTTGGGTCTACTTAATAACAAATTTTCTGTTTGCTGAAGTATCAAATTAAGATTTCCATACTAGAATACATTAAGCTTTCACATACAAATAAGCGGAAACCATTTGCTTGCTGAGGCTTTGGCTTTACTTCTGTTTATAAACTGTGTAAAGCAACAGCCCTCTAGGCAACATTTGAGGGAAAAATATGAATAATTCCTCCTTGCAATACTGCATAGGTAAAAATACTATCAGATCATTTAAAGTGCCCAGAGGAGCAAAATAATGAAGTTTTTTTCCTTGGTGCAAACCAAGATATGTAGGCACTGCAGCTCACAGGAAACAGAGCTTTGTTGGGCACAAACGGAGCTTTACTGGGCAAGGAGAAAAAAAAGGGCGTACAAGGAGAAAGGAGCATTTTAGCAAGTATAGGAACTCAAGTAGCAGCTCAAAGGGGAGTGACATATCCTCAGTTTAAGTAAGTCATCATAAACTCATTGATACTCAGTTGATGGCAGACTGATAATTTAGGAGGCACACACAGGCTGTGTTCCAGTAACCCAACTCATAAATTTAACTTCCTCGATAAATTTCAGCCTCAATAATGACTAAATAAAATCTCTAATTCAATATTACAACTGCCTATTCCTACAATTTCTCTAGTAAAATCACAGGACCTTTATGCATTCAAATATTTATTAGTCTTGCCAACTATTCCTATTTTCTTCAATGCAAATATATTATGAGTAAGAACTGAAGGACCAGAGCAGGGTGCTTTTGCACCCTGGAAATCTGTTTACATTAACTTTTCATAAATCCCTCTGTTTGGGCCATCTGCCCCTTCCTACTCTAAAGAACCCTTCGTCTATTTTCTGAGTAGGGTCAGAAGAATTGACTGAGCTACTGATACATCCACACAGAAACAGCAAACAGCACAGACCCTGTGTAATCCGCATCTGTATAATCACAGAAGCATTTATATATAATAATAGGTATATGTATTCGATATATATTATATATAATATATTATATATTATCTAATAATAATATTATCTAATGATATTATTATTAGATAATGTATATAATTATATAATAATAAGTAAATGTAAATATATAAATTATTATGGTATATATTATAGAGTCATAGAATCATAGAATGGTTTGGATTGGAAGAGACCTTAAAGATCCCCTCTGCCATGGGCAGGGACACCTTCCACTAGACCAGGCTGCTCAAAGCTCCATTTAACCTGACCTTGAACACTGCCAGGGATGGGGCATCCACAGCTCCTCTGGGCAGCCTCTTCCAGGGCCTCACCAGCCTCACAGTAAAGAATTTCTTTTTAATAGCCAATCTAAACCTATTGTCTTTCAGTTTGAAGTCATTCCTCCTTGTCCTGTCACTAAACACTTTTATATAGTTTGTTATTTATAAGAGGTTTCTAAATTTTATATATTTTTAACAGCTTTCATAAACAAAAAAAAGGTAAAAAAGGTCTCCTTTAACTGCAAGAGATTTCAAAGGCTGACAACACCTTTCCTGCAGAGGACTGCGGTATCTTCTTATGATATTTTTTTTATTTATTATAAATTTTATTACACACTTATCTAGTCTGTGGAAAAACTAAACTCTTTTTTTGCCAAGTATCACCACATGGGAAGCCATGAGATGGTACAGGCATGACAGGACTGGGTAGCTCACAGTCAAAATAAGAATTTGGTTGGTACTAAGGTCACTGAGATAACATTTTTAAAAGCACTTTGGGAGTTCAAAAAACACTCGAAGTAAGAGGGAGTATGAGGATACAGGCAGGGTACAACTTATCATATCATTTGTGTCAAAAACAGATGAATGGAATGTTTACAAAATAAATTGAACAATAGAAATATATTATCAAATCTCCTTCCCAAGTAATAAAGCAAAAGTCAAATCCTTTGATGATCTATGTGACTTAAAGGACGGGGATATTTTGACAGTCCATTTTCTTCAATCAAATTCAATTATTTTTTTAAAATGGCATACATGAGAGTTTCTTTCAGTGTCTTGGGAGTTAAAAAACCCACCTTGAAAAAAATCCAAATACATCATAAGCATTTTTGCAGCCAGTGACATGAGAGCAAAGGTTTTCCTGAATATGCTATTGTTGAGGTCTATGTTCTTAGCTAACAGATGCCAGAAAAAACAGAATTTAATAAATGAGCTGAGACGACAAAGTTAAATTTAAGTGAGGAAATGAATTGGCAAAACCTTTTACTGACATATGAATCTGAACATAATGTAATTTAATTTTACTTTGTTAATTAACCCAATGTATTTAACTTGCTATTTTATATGCCTCTCTTATACATTATGTATTTCTGAAGAGAAACGGTTTTTAAAGCATATTTGAAATTAATTTATCTTGATTATAAGCCCCATTTCAATCCCAGTGATATAATACTCATAAAGTTTCAGGAGGAAAATGAATGCCAAATAAAATCTGCTGCATGATATGAGAAAAAAGGGGACGGAATTTCTGAAGGTCAGATTTATGAAAGCTTGAGAGGAGATTAAAGTCCTGCTGCTGATCTTCTGTTGGTTCTTAAACTGAACCCTCTACAAATATTTAATTACTAATACTTTTACCATGCTGAGAGAATGCTGCACATAGATTAGTGTGGAAAATTGTTATTTAAAACAGGAGATTTGAAATCAAAGAGAAATCCAGCTATTCCCACCAGGGTTGTCATGGCTGAAATTCCAGACACCATCTTCAGTGCTACACAGGCAGACTCACTTTAATTCTCCTGAAGTTCAATAGATAGGAAGAGCTACAGTACAACTTAATGTTAATTTGATTAATTACAACTTTAATTTGTGATAAATACATGAATGTTTTACCAGTTTTCACTATGTTACCTAAAGCAAAATGTCCAGACTGGATAAATTGGAGTTCAACTTCCAATGGGCAAATTGAATTTAAAAGCATGTCCATGAATGTATCTAGCAGTTAGGCATTATTTTGCTGAATAATCCTCAGAATGTTTCTGACACAGAGATGCAATCCTATACAGTAGATACTTCTGTCCCTTGGTTTGTAGCTTCAGTTATGTTCATTGGCAATGTCCAGTTTCCAAACCCACTTTCTCTGCCTTTTGAGCAGAATACTGAAAATAATCCCTCATCAGGATCTGGCAGGTCACAACTGCTGGAGACAAGTTCCTCTAACAGACCCTTGACCAAAGCAGAGTTGCTATAGGTGTGCTGTAATGTAATTTCGTCTAACTTTTAATTTTCTGATTTGCATTCTGTGGCTCACATTACCAGGAAGCAGAGGCTGTAACATAGCAGCAGTCTCCTGAGTGCTACAGAATTTGCAAATGCATACTGGAGTGGAGTTATGGCTTGCGCCACGTGCTCTGCTGCCCGATTAGAAACTGTTCTGTTGCTGGATTCATGTGCTCTTTGGGATATTTGTTTCATGGCAAACATTTCACTGGCTTTTAGTTCACCAAAAGAAAATTGTGACTGCCTCTGTTGACAAAAAATTTTGTGTCAACACAAAAGGAACAAGAACCTTTCAGAAGTATCTCCCCAATTTTTTCTTCAAACTGGTATGAAATATTGTGATATAAGGAAGCTACAGGAGTAAACAAAAGTACTGAGTTTCAAGGCATTTGACATATTGTTCAATTCATTACCTCCTGAAGATGACTGCCTTCTAGATAGCCAGCATAAGAGGCAAAATATTATTTTTTAAGTCAAGAGGATGTCATTATTGTATTAAGTCAGTTCTTTGTATTTCCTATTCATTTTGTGCAAGTCAAGTGATCCAAAGTGCAGAAGGAGTCTTCCAGGAAGGGACTTGTCTGGTAGATGAGGATCTTAAAGAGATAAAGAGTTCCTACCCCTAATTTCACAACAGTTAAAACATTTACTAAAAGGGGAACAGAGACTGACTTTGGAAAAAAAAAATATGACTGGAGCAGAAGCGTATAAAAGAAATTGTTGCAATTGACAGCAACCATTTAAATCACGTTGAAAAGAGGAGGGAAGGCAAGGATAACTATACAGAAATAAAAGGAGAGCATGCTGCTTTCCAGTGTCAGCTTAAATTATTCTTCAAAAGCAATCCAGTGCTACAGCAATTCCCTGATGGTTCACACAGCCTGGGATTTCTTTACTTCTTTCCCTAAGTAGAACACACTGATAAGCAAAAAGCAGGAGCCTGCATTGACATTTACATTTCCACTTCAGCATGTTATCTATTTTTCAGAAATGTAATTTATTTTCTGTTTCCCTGTAGAAATACTTACAGGAGTATTATGTAAAATAAATAGTCATCCTTGCCTCTCAAGCAATAGCAGTTTTAGGTTTCCTGCTTTTTTTTTTTTTTGGTGAATTTTTTAATGAATAGATATATTGATGAAAAACAACTAGAAAACTAGAAAATTCACAGCTAACAGTAAGGTCAGAAGACACTTTGAACTGTTACATGCAAAACAAGGACAAATCTATTAAAATGTGTTTCTGCAACAACAAAATCAAAAATCCTTCAAGCCTCCCCAGTATTATATTTAGGATATGCACTGCATCTACATCAAGAGGTTTATCTTGAAGGAGTTTCAGTACAGACCAAAAAAGTCCTGAAGTTTTTCATATCCTATTTCTTAAAAATGTATGCAAACTACTCAAACATAAACAGCTAAAGATAAGTAATTATATAATTTGCAGGTAGAAAAGCAAGGAGCAAAAATAACCGAAATATTATTAGCATGAGCTTCTAAGAGCTAAATTCTTCCCACCTATGTAAATTCCATAGTAATTCTGAAGAAGCCAGATTACCTTTCCTTTAAATTGCTCTGTACTAAAAAACAAATGGGTTTCTAATTTGTGACCTCATCAACCCACAAGAGCACAGAATGTTACTCCACTGAATTCAGACATCATTGATATAGAACAACAAAGTCCCTGGTTCACGAACACGCTTCAGTAAATCAATTGTTTTAATGAACTCCTTGATGGAGCCATTCCTGTAAGAGCTGCATTCCACACAATAAGAGTGTCTCAAGGCAAACAGGCTTTTGGGCTTCTATGTTCTCTGGAACCCTGCTTTTAAAAGTTTTTCCTTCTTCTGGCTGAATCAAAACCAATGACAAAAGTTGGGGTTTTTTCCAGAAAAAAGGTCCTTTGTGGGAGTATTTTTGCAGTTATCCTGGGTAACGCTGCTGAAGAACATAAAGTCTGCAGCCCTGTCCCTCACTTTACGTGCCCTAGGAAAACAGAGCCCTAGGAAAACAGAGTTGATGTTATGGATACCATAACATGAGGGAACTATTTCCCATGGGACAACAATTACTACAGTGAGGAGTAGTAGCAAGAGCTGATTTCCCCTTCTGCCCTCCTTCTTCAATTAGCAGAAGCAACAGTGGCTCTCTGGCCTTCCCTCATTCTCACAGGCACACAAAACTGAGGAGTAGGAGGAATGAAGCATAGTGGAGCAAAGAGAGTTCTGGTGATTGAAACAGATTTTGGAACTCTCTAAAAAAAACAGCATGGGTGCAAGGGCCAGGGAAGGCTATATAATTTCACAAAGGCAGGAGAGGGGAAAAAAGCAATTACACAACTTTCTCAACCCCTTAAAACACCTCTGGTTTCTTACCCATGCAAAGTCTTTACCAGTTACCCCTTCCTGTCTCTCTCTCTCTGATTCCCAACCCTTTCCTCTCTCCTTCTCAACTTCCCTGTTTTCTTCAGCACTCTTCTCATTTGCAACCTCCTTATCTGCTCCAGTTTTCCTTGATCCTATCCAACTTCTTTTCACCCAACAGCTTTTCACTGCTTCTGCCAGAATCACATCTCCACAAAACTGAACTTTGCTTGCACTGTTGAGAAGCTCTAACCCAGTTTTGCCTTCACTGTCAAGGAACTTTGATCCAGTTTTCAGTCTCCAAAATTTGGAAATATTTATCTGGTCTCCAGTTCTGCAAGGTCCAGAGCAGAATCACTCTGCTCTGTACGAAAGCATTTCTGCCCAAATAGAAGTCTAAAGCCAGGCATTAGGATAGAAGATTCACCCTAACAGAAAGCAGGTGATGTTATAGATACCAGCTGGCTCTGTAAGTCCTGCGTTCCTTTCTTCATCCTGTGTTTTTTCAATTTGTCTTTGACCCTTCTGAATTTCTTTCTCACATGGACACATATTCAGTCAAACAACTTAGTGTTTTACTTGGTTAATTAAATGGGGATAATACACAGCTTTTAATTTAAACAAAATGCAGGAAGTTGACACAGCATCTCTTTTACCGGGTTCCAGACCGCATGTGAAATGATGCACCTTTCCCTCTCCTCCCACAATACTGAAGAAGAAACTTAAACTGCATTATTATTTTCATAAATAGGTATGTAGATATTTAGACACTGATCAAACCTAGTGCTGTTCAACAGATGTTACAAAGAATGAAAGCCAAAACACTGAAACTTTTGCATTCCTAATGAGCAAACTGTTCCCTTTTTTATTGTCTTAGTTATGGTGCATTGCTGGAATCAGACAGCTATGATACATGGAATGATACAGAGATCTGTGCCACAGTCAAACACTGTGCAGGTGTGCCTCATTAATGTCAGATATGGAAAGATGGCTCCTCTGAGACTGGAGATTTATTGAGCCGAATGCTTTACATATTCTGTGCTGAAACAAGCTCGATGCCACACGTCTAGGCCAAAGCAAAGCCAAAGTTCACAGCTAGACTCTACAACACAACTAGCAATCAACCATCTGAAAATGGAAAGCAGAACTTCTGCTTGCAAAGTACCATGGGACATAAACTCACATTTACTTCCAAGTTCCATGGCAGCTTGAGTCAGAATTTTTTTTTTTTCTTTTTTTCAACTTTCTCACAGGAAAGGGTAAAAATATTATTTCAAGAAGAAAAAATCCTGGTTTTTACCTTTCTCAGAGGAGAACATACCATGCAGTCCTGGGATTGATTTGATCACCAGTCCTTTGGAAGAGGGCAATGGAAGCTTTAGCCTGCTGTCAGTGCTTACTGGGGTAGCCTGCAATTCCACACCACGACCCTGTGGCTTCCTTGGACACAGGGTCCTGGTGTACAGGTATTTGTACAGGTACCTGTGATCCTTTCCATTAAAATTCTAAAAATAATATCAGAACAGATTGGGCTTTTAAAACTCAGGTATTATGACTGTTCTTCCCACCATGAACTAGAATTTGCTTATTTTATTCCTAAATTTTCCCATGTGCCCCAAATAGGATGACTCATGTAAAAAGTGAATAGATCTGATAGTGTTTTAATAAAATTAGTTCAAAAGCCACAGATTAGCTCAATATCTAATTCACACAATAAAGTTTGATTTTAAAATCCTTTCACCTTTTCAAACTAAAAAACCTGTAGCCTATTTCAGTTTTAAAAACCCCCAAAATTGTTTCATTTCATGCAGGCAATTCAACTGGAATTTTGGAATTTAAAACATTCCTGACTCATTTTTACTTCCAGTTTTTCTGCTTCCTGTCAAACTTTTTGTTCTATTTTTGAACTGACAGGCTCAGTTCTACTGAACTAAAGGTTTCAGCAAGACACATGTCAGTAAGAACTTTCATGGGCTGCTGGTACACAAAAATATCAGCAGACACCCACTTATTCTCCACAGAAGCAAGTGGAAGACAGAAGAAAGGGAATGATTTTTGTACCACTTTATGTGCCACTGAGTGCCAAGGAACCTGTGCAAAGGGGGTGGTGTTCATCTGGAGGTACTGCTTGACTAGTAGAAGTAATCCAGGATTCTTCAGCACTTCTGTGCAATACTCCCCTTTCCCCATAATAGGATGTGAATTTTGACATCATCTGTTGGTATAAATTGAATTATTATGGTTTATGTTTTAATGCAAACATCTGTAAGTACTCCTGTAAATATTAGAAATTTCACTGCACACGTGTTCTGAAGTCTGACCTCTTCAAGGAGGGAGAAAGGGAGGTTAGATTCCAAATATAGAGGTGTTTATCTTATAAATTCTTAATAGGAAAGGCTGCAGTTGTCAAAAATATGCAGTTTTTCACTTGAATGCATATGCATAGATTATGGATATTTCCAGGTTCACAGCAATGTGAATCACATCTCCAGCTTCAGGAGGGGACTGCAAGACTGAAATGTTATGGGTAATACAGAAAGACTTTTCCACCTAAAAAGCAAAGTCCAGCAATTTTGCTGAATTTGTCTCTACATATATGAAAGAAGTCAGGCTTCTGCAAAGTCAAACAATTTAGGAAAGATGCCAGAGATTCATAGAAATTTTAACTCACAGGTTGAGAAAATAATTCCTATGACAGTGTTCCCAGTCTGCTGGCTGCGTGATTTCAGATCTGCAACAGGTTCAAAGGAATCTGGGACAGTGGATGTGATGCTCTAGGTTCACTTAAATGGCTAATGTTCAGTGGGAGTTACAGACTGGTACCTAGATCCTTGAAAGGTGCTGGAGCGGATGGATCTGTTTTGTCCATGGGTTAGTGTATGCTGTGTTACCTGGAAAGGCTGAGCAGCTGGGAGAAAAGCTCCCTGTTCAGATCATAATGGCTGCTGTTTTCTGGGCTGAGACAGGAATGTCACCCCCTCAGAGCAGGTAAACGTGCTCAGAGAGAGCTTCACCACAGGAACAATGGATCACAAAGCCACTTTTAAATTCTGGGTACACTTGGTCCTGTCCCAAACTTTCCTCCTTTGCTTTGCTGTGGTTTTGTGAGCTGCCAATACAGAAAAGAAACCTTTGTACAAGAGTGCTGGCTCTAAGGCAACCTGAGAAACTAAAATGTATCATTTTCTGTTCCCACCAAGACCAGCAACATTTGTTCAAGAGTATTGCCATCAGCAAATCTTTGGCGTGTCAGAAAGCATGCAGCTTTGAAGTGAGAAGAAAAAGAATTAGCTGGGTATGCCATTAAAGAAAGAAAACAATAGAGGGAAATTAATTCATCTGTCAACACCCTTCAGAACAAAGAATAGCAACCAACATCCTGCAGAATAATGCAGGTCATCCCTGCTTGAACCAACATCCAGTCATGGATGCAGAAACCTTGGGGTATTGATATATTCAGTGATGTGGATCCATAAATGAAATTATTCTGATAAACAAGATAGAGTGAGATTTTCAAAAGCATTTATTTTATCTCAAGGCTAGCTAACTCCCATGGGCATCATACACCTTGTGTTCGGGGCAAATTAGACGGACACTGAGACAACTTTTCTGAAAGTCCCACAAATAGGGCTTAACTTGTAGCTCAATTATAGTCATGTAAACCAGACACTCACTCAAGACAGCTGAGTGACATTAGATCAGATCAGATCCGATCCTCACAGCTTTGACTACTGCCAGCATACCAGGTTCATTTGATAATAGACTCCATAGCAGCCTGGGAACTTGGGAGGCTCTCTGATCCACCCCATTGCCAGGAGGCAGTATTAAACAGACATAAACCATCTCTCATACATGTTTTTCTAACCTGTTCTTTAAAATGTCCAACAGATTCTCTCTGAGACCTGCTCTGTGTTTATCTGTCTTAGCTAGAGAATACCAATACTTCAATATTTGATCTCGTAAAAAAGCAGTCTCTGATTATTCCTACCTCAATGCAGAGCTTTTTACACACCATGAGTGAATTGTACTTTTAAGTACTTCAAAACTTCTGTGCAATTGGTCAAGATACTTTAAAATTCTAATATTATCTGTTAATTCTAGTGCGAAATTATTAAATCAAAGATTATTTTCTCCACAGGAACTTCAATATAATATTTCATCATTCAAGTTATTAATGGAACTATGAACAGTAACCAACACAGGAGAGACTCCTGAAGAACTCCACTTGGTGTATTTTTCCATTTTGTTTGGAATCTTTGATGCATAGAATACTACTTTGCAGCAAAATCTGGATTCCCATGGGAGTAATTTAATCTACACCAATTTGTACTCATTTGTTTTGCTGAATGTCATCTGAGACAACCTCAAAAGCTTTTTTAAGGTGCATGTGACATGCTCTTTCTAATCTACACAAGGAATCCTGCCAGAAATGAAAATTAGACTGTTTTAATAGGATTTATCTTGAAAATTCCATGTTTGCTCTTTCTAGTCACCTAATTACCTGCTAGGAAACTGCAAATAGATCAGCTGATTATTTCTTTGCCTGTTTTTCTGAGAGTTTTAACTTGGGGTGACTCGTGTATAATTTTCTTTCAATAATTTCATTGTGAAGACAGGGAGAGTTACTTCCCATGAATCTCACCTCTTCTTTATAAGTCCTCAAATACTTTAATATTTCTTTAATATTTTAATATTTAATTTATATTGTATTGCTAAACCAATTTTCTCTTCAGAAAGAAACCTTGAGGAGCTAAGGTAGATCTACGTGGATAATGAAAGACATGAACTGTCATTTCTTAGCATAAAAACATATCTGACAGTGAATATTAGACCTTTAATGAACCCCTTTGAAATGCTCACTTTTATCTTCCAGAAGATCTCTGAAGACAGGATACTCATTTTTATGATGAGGATATATAAGGCTGCAGATTTTTAATCTTTAGTGTTATACACTGAAAGTGTCATATATATAATGATTCTGCCCAGAAATGTTTTACTTGAGAATGTATTGTAGAACGACTGACAAGTCAAAAGAGGTCAAAAGAGTTTTTAATCTCCCTTGCAAACCAGACTGTAGCTATCAGCCAAGCAACATGGCCTCTCAAGAAAATGTGGAAAACAATGTTGCAGGTGAACACCTTTCCACATCCCTGAAGTCCTACCCTATTTCTAAAACAAATTCCCAACGAAAGCACTTCAGCTCAAACTGGTGGGCTATAGCCATTTGCCAGGTTTCAATGCAGAAGAAAATCCAGGCATCCTTACCCTACGGAACACTTGCTACAGTGATGGTGAGCACCAGATTGCATCCTGTTTCTCCAAACCTTTCTGTATTTTGTACTAGACAAACAATTTGTCTAAAATTTAATGAAATGGCTTTTCTGTGCCTTGGCTTGTGGATCAAACTCTCGAACTGCAGGCATCTCAATTTCAATTAAATTGACACAACCACAAAAGTACTGCCAGTATTCTACGCAAGATTATCTGTCACAGCCTTTTGTGGGAGCACAACAAAAGAGTGTGGCTATCCTCTCAGTGCAATAACTTCAATCAAGAAAGTAAATAGATAATACTTTAATTGAAGAACCCTGTGTATTTTATAACCTATTTTTGAATTAAGGGCGGGGACATGGAAAATTAAGCTGAGTGCTACAAACAAACTTAGCCAGTCTCAAAATGGGAGCGTGGAAAGCCTGGCAAACCTGTACTTGTTTTTAGGCTTCATAACTAAGCAAAAGCCATTCCACCAAAAGGCACTATCAAAGAGTTGAAATATAAACCATTAGAGCAGCAACTTCAAACTAAACTGAAGAGCAGATTTCAGCTATTATATCACCTGAGTCCATCACAAGAAGGCATCATGAATATGTCACAGTCTATTTGACATGGCAGTATCATAGGCATGATAGAGTTGCAGCTGGCTCCCACACAAAGGAGAGGGCAGTAGAAAATGGAGACAAAAGGCAAGAGGAAATATGTGGATAATACTGCGAGAGAGGTTGAAGTGGTTGCTGAAAGAAGTAAAAGTAAATCACTTTATCAGTTGAATAAAGTTACAGCAAGCCATTTTACACAATCTGGAAATGCTGTCAGTAATAAACAGAAAAAAAGTTTAACACAGAGAAAAAAACCAAAAAGTGTTACTTTTCAAGGATTAAAGCATTTTTCTTTTTCCAAAATTTTCAAGGATTTCAGCAAGCATCACAGGACACTTCACCAATGAGATAACATTCCAAGAGCTAAACATTGAACATGTCACGTCACAAAGTGAGAATTAGAAGACCTAGAAACAGCTGACGTTTGTGAAAGTGAAGAATGTAGGGGAATTATACAGGACCAAGAAAAACCTTTGGTATAACAGCACTTGAAATTGAGACACCAGAAGAAGTATTTACATGAGTGTGACTTAGTGTAACAGGGACTGAGGTGAGCTAAACTATGGACATAGTCATTTTAAGCACCTTTCTTCCTGTTTTTTTCTTTTCCTTTTACAGCTGAAGCAAACCAAGAACAAGCTGCAAGAACAAGCTGCATCTCATGTGTTGGACAGATTCTTACCCTCAGTATAAACATCAAAGAGAGCATCAAATGCTGTTTTTACCACTCAGCACAAACTTCATAGATTTCCCCAGCACATGGAGAACTTCTATCACAAACCAGTACAGAACATCTTGAATTGTTATTATGTTCCAACAAAAATTATTGCCATCATTACAGTGGAGCTTGCATAGATCAACATAGGCTTGATGGAATGGTTAATCATATGGACTGATATTAAATAACAATGTTGTCATATTTTGTATTACCACTAACTTTAATATTAGAAATACAGAGATATGATAGAGGTTTTGAATATCTAGACTTTGTTGATGACATAGCTTTAATTGCTACCTCAACAAAAGGGAAAAGAAAAAAGCAGTCTCACATCATTGCCCTGAAAAATATTTTTCTGTTATGAGAAAAAACCAAAATCTAATAAAACCAAAGTAAACTGTAACTCAATCACTTCATAAAAAAGACAAAGTAACTACAATAGGAATCAGTCCATTTCCATACACCGACAGTAATGAAAAATCTACAGGATTTTCAGAAGGAAGTCATTAATAAATGGGCAAGGTGGCAGGTGCATTTACCAACTTAATCAAGATTTTATCACTGAAAATCTCTAACTTCAAGACCAGTCTGTGAATTCTTTGTAATACGCATTATTTCCATCATACCAAGGATCTGAGAGTTAGACTTTGACCAGAGATACAGATATATGCATCCTATCTTTAAACTTATCCATAAAGAAAAGGCAAATATTCAGGACATGTTAAAAGAGTGTCAATNCAGACTGATATTTATAACGATGTTGTCTTGTTTGGTATTACCACTAACTTTAGTATTAGAAATACTAAATAGATAGAGATATGATATAGATTAATACATAGAGATATGATAGAGATTTTGAATATCTAGACTTTGTTGATGACATAGCTTTAATTGCTACCTCAACAAAAGGGAAAAGAAAAAAGCAGTCTCACATCATTGCCCTGAAAAATATTTTTCTGTTATGAGAAAAAACCAAAATCTAATAAAACCAAAGTAAACTGTAACTCAATCACTTCATAAAAAAGACAAAGTAACTACAATAGGAATCAGTCCATTTCCATACACCGACAGTAATGAAAAATCTACAGGATTTTCAGAAGGAAGTCATTAATAAATGGGCAAGGTGGCAGGTGCATTTACCAACTTAATCAAGATTTTATCACTGAAAATCTCTAACTTCAAGACCAGTCTGTGAATTCTTTGTAATACGCATTATTTCCATCATACCAAGGATCTGAGAGTTAGACTTTGACCAGAGATACAGATATATGCATCCTATCTTTAAACTTATCCATAAAGAAAAGGCAAATATTCAGGACATGTTAAAAGAGTGTCAATCAAACTGATCAAAATTACTTTTTCATATATCTCCTGGGAAGAGATAGTGTTCGGGAACTAGGAGTCTCGTCCTATTTTCATAGAAACATAGAATGGTTTAGGTTGGAAGGAACCTTAAAAATCACCTAATTCCAACCCCCTGCCATGGGCAGGGACACCTTCCACTAGATCAGGTTGCTCAGAGCCCCATCCAGCCTGGCCTTGAACACTCCCAGGAATGGGGCACCCAGAACTTCTCTGGGCAACTTTTTCCAGTGCCTCATCACCTTTAGAGCAAAGAATTTTCTCCTAATATCTAATCTAAACCTACCCTCATTCTATTTAAAATCCTCCCCCCTTGTCCTGTCACTCCAGGCTCTTGTAAAAAGTCTCTCTCCATCTTCCTTGCAGGTTCTCTTCAGGTACTGGAAGGCTGCAATTAGGCCTTCTCTTTTCCAGGTTGAATAACCCCAGTTCTCTCAATCTGTCCTCACAGGAGATGTGCTCCATCCCTCTGATCATCTTGATCCCCCTCTGGACCCGATCCAACAGTTTGTCTTGCACTGGGACCCCAGAGCTGGATGCAGCACTGCAGGTGGTGTCTCACCAGAGCAGGGCAGAGGGACAGAATCCTTTCCCTTGACCAGCTGCCCACAATGCTTTGGATGCAGCCCAGGACATGGTCAGAATATGGCCCAGAGCCACTTTAAGACACAGTGGTGAAGCCCTATTAAACCCAAACAAAACTCTGATACCACAGAAAGAATTCAGTCTTCAAATAATCTATAAAAGGTATAAACCAGGCATATTTAAAAAGTATTTACTTGGATTACATCCTATTTATAGTTCTTGCAATGGAATCACTTGCTGAGAATTGAACATAATAAGAAAGAAGTACAACATACTCGGTCATTAGCTATAAAAGAACAGGAGTCCATCTGGAAACCATGTAACATATTAAAAGACTATTTATAAATGGAACTTTAATTTAAAGTGTTTCTGAGATTTGATCCTTAAAAAGTTTTCAGTTTATTTCATTTGGGCCAAGTCAGCTTTATAGCATGTATGAAAATATGTAGAACTGCTTCAGGTTATTGATCAGACGTGCTGCCAAAGCCCGACTCTGTATTTGGGATTAAACTTTCCATCATAGTAGGAAGCTCTGCTAACAGAAAAATCTTCACCTCTAGCCCTTTTTTACAGATGCTTATTAGCCAGCAGTGCCAGCAAGAGCCACTGGAAGAATCCTTGTGCCTGAAGAATGGCAACCACTATCATGTTGGATACCTTAGGGCATCCAGGAGTTTTGCCTGCCCCAGTCTGACAAGTGGAAAAGCTGGGCTGGAAGAGCTGTCCTTCCCTTATCAGCAGCTGGAAACCAGCTGGGATACACCAAAGCACCTAAAATAACTCTAGATACCTACACCTCAGGTATCTGACTCATACTCATTTTTGTATTCTTGTCTGTTTTACTAAAGTACCAAAAAAGGAATCACAGTCTGATTAAAACATATACAGTGTGAGGTACAAGTTATAGCCATAATTGAATAACTTATGAGTTAAGCCCATGCACACACATCAAACAAACAGATGGAGGGAGACAGTTTCATTTTCCTGCTGCTGCTGTTAATCAGTGTATCTGAATAATATTAGTTTATCTGCACTCATGGCACATATCACTGTTTAGATAAAAATATTTCATTTGGAGGAATATGTTTCTGAATAATTTTATCCAGATGTTGGACAGAAGCTTCCAAAATAAAAGAGTTTACAAGTGCCAGATCTTATGCCCCTTATTTATTATCACAGCTGGGAAGCAGGATGTCGTCACCCAAATATCCAGTGTAGGACCACCTTGTTTGACACAGAGAGATGTGGAAGTAACTAGTCCTGTTATCGAAGAGGAACACTAAAATGGGATTTAAAGTCCAGCTCATGTTGTAGCCAAGATATTATTAGACAAAGAATGAGTACGGGCAGAGAATGACAACAAAAGGAAAGCAAACAATCACATCGCTTCCTCTGACTGCTCTGTTAATAATTACAGACAACCCATTCATTCCTCAAGAACCTGTTACCCATCCTAAAAGGTCCAAGCTGTATTTCAGCCAACAGGCAACACAAAAGGCTTCACAAAACTACCACGCAATGCCTGACTGCCAGTTTTGAAACAAACTGAACAAGATGCCAGGAGAAAACAGTGTTAATCTCTTCCCATTTCCAGTATTCTTAGCCAAGTACTGCAATGACTCTCACTGACAGTTTTGCATCAGCCAGGTAATCTAATTTTAGCTCATGGAATTTCGTATATCAGTTTCCTCTGTCAAACAGAAAATGCTCTTGATGAATCTAAGCAATGACATCCAAGCAATGACAGGACTTACAGAACATGGCTTTTTCCCATCCAAGCCTTTTCTCTCCTGACAAACCTAATAATTTTTTTACAGAGCCACTGGCTTTCCAGTTTTGCGCCATTTTGTCCAACGACTTCACAAGGCTTAGACTCATACTGTCAAATGCTCAGCAAACATTCAATTAAAGGAAAAAATAATTATAAGCAATTATTAAGAAAATCATAACGAGCATCCAATCAGAATCAGGTGCAGTGCTTATTGTTCTTTAAACATATGGTTGCTGGTTTGGGCACACATGAATAGGGCTTGAGCTGCTTTTCTATTTTCAAAAAAGACTCTCTTACCATATTATGTAAGGGTACAAAAACTCTCATACATGAGGAACATGTGGAGGGACAAGTTAGTCCCACAAGGCAGTACAGACTATCGTGTCACAATACAGTTTTAATAGCAGATACTCTTTTTATCAGTTCACTGACACAGCTTTGAAGATACTGGATAGCAAAAGCATAACCTGATGCACAATTTTCAAACAAACAAATGGAGGAAATTTAATTCTGTACCTTTTTACTCCTATGCCTCTGCAATTCTTTTAAGGATAGACATTCCCTAAATTTTTGAAGTCACAAAGACAAAGGCAGACTCCCTTGCTGAAGTGAATTCATTCCTGTCCTGTCAGGTCACTGGTGATGTCTCCTCAGAGCATTCAGTAATGTAAAATCTAGGAGTATTCACAGCATGATGTGTATTTTACTTGATATACCCAAGTCACTGATGACATCATCACAGGAATCTTAACTGAAATATGAATTTTCACCTTCCAAATGAAAACTCTGCATCAAAGTCACCTCCAGATAAGAAATAAAGAATTTTCCGCATTACTTTCATAGTTTGATTGTAGGAATCACTAACAAAAACTAAAAAAACCTCAAAGGCTGAAATTCAAGGAAAGCAGCCTTTGTGAATGGAAAAATGTACATAGTCCCATATAACGGCCAACTAAAACTATGATATTAATTTTTCACCAGTCAAAATCTTTGGAATTTTTTAGTTTAGCACTTCCTTTTACTTATTCCTATGTATATAATAGAGGCATATTTAATTCTTACTACAAGTGTAGCTAACTCAATTTCTATTGCAATAAAACTAGATACAGGATCAACTAAAACTTTTTACAGAAGACCAGTCAAAAAAAATTAAGATGCTGCATGATAGCAGACACACAAGAGAGACAGTCATACATAAATGTATTTAATCCCCAGAAATATTTGTGCTCCAAGATTTTTTCCTTACTGTCTTAATGAGAAAACACCATCTCCCCTTCTCAATTACAAACAGCCTGAGGAAAGTCACTGGTGTTAAAAAGGAAAGCATTTGACCCACCCTATTGACAGAAACAATTAGCATGCTTGTTATAAGAGCAAATGGACTAGCTTAAGGTTAGGGAAATGGGAAAGAGAAAAGATTTGGAGCCCTGGAATCAGCAAAGTGGGAGGCAGAGAGTGAGGTGAGCCAGCTGCGCTCTAACACTGGAAGAGCTGCATATGGGTTTAAAAACAACAGGTGCCCTTTGTCACCTTCAGAATCACTCCAGACACACAGCTGAGGGTGAGTTTTAAGATGAATTATTGATATATGACACAAATATGTATGCTAAGAAGGCAAATTCTAATGGAAACCTGCTGAATGTGTTTTTTTAAATAATTATCTCTGTAACTTCATGATGCTTTTCCTTCAAAAAGTGAAGGTTGCTGTTCTTATATTTCACACATTTCAAACAAAACTAGCATGGTTACTGACTTTTCTGTGTGTGCAAGGATGATGCAAATTGGTCTGTATGTAAAGAGACTCACTTCTGCTTTACTGTTATTTTTGAAATATCTTCAACAATGCCATTCAAAGAAAGAAGCCTGGTTTTTCCCTCTGTTGTTGCAATTCAAACAGTAATAAAACCTAGTGAAGAGAATGCTTCCGAGTTGCTTATTTTGTTCTCAGTCTGAAACAGGATTGCTGATTTTTAAATAGTTGCTTTTCAGCTGCTTGTTCAGAATCCCTTACACAACTGACTATGCCAGCTTGCCTGTTACTGATCTGCCTGAGGCAGATTTCTATGCTTTCAGAACAAACAAATATTAAAATACACATAGAATTCAGCTGAGTGTTAAAAACAAGGCAGTGGAGTCTGTTCACAGCTCTCGGCAATGTTTTCATAACAATTGAGACGTTTTATTAAATCAATTTAAAGCTCTGTTTATCACAGAGTTTCTACTGACGTTTTCTCTCTGGATGGTCTATTTAAATCATCATTAAGTGATACAGTGAGGATGGTTTAAGTCCTACTTTAGCATTCTCTTCTCCAGACATTCTAATGTTTCTGGACTATGAAGGAAGTTGTAG
Source organism: Machaerirhynchus nigripectus (assembly GCA_013397975.1). Classification (NCBI taxonomy): domain Eukaryota; kingdom Metazoa; phylum Chordata; class Aves; order Passeriformes; family Dicruridae; genus Machaerirhynchus; species Machaerirhynchus nigripectus. Next base: position 45,138 of record VZRQ01005698.1, read on the forward strand.
TAGCATTTGTAAGGAGAATTTTGACAGAGCAAAGCTGTGACTCTAATGATTATATCCTGTGTATGCAAACCTATCTAGTCAAGAATTGTGTAATTTTGAAAAGGGGAACATCTAATGTTAGGTTATTTTTTTTCTGCCCTGCATTTGGGCTCTTGTATGCTAACCATTCTCAAGTTTTACTTTATTTTTCAAAAACAGTTAAAATCCTGAATTAGTAAATATATTTATACATATATAAGACCTATAATAATTTTTTGACTGCGACTTGATGGGCTTTTTAGTGCAGCAATAATTGCAGAGAAATTTGGAGGTCATGTTGAATTTAGTAATGTATGGCTCTCTTCATTAATCAATATTCACAACTTGCTGACACTTCCTATGAAATAGACTATTTATCAAAAAAAATTTTTTACTTCCTGAATTTGTCTATTGCCTATTTTTGCCTCAACGCCTCACCTGGAAGCATTTTAGGGGTAGGCAAACAAAATGAAGAAGGCTGTGGTGACCCCTAAAACACAAAGGACCACAACTGCTATTTTTAAGATGTTCTAGATCTCCCTTGTCTCCCATTGAAACAGCTAACTGTCCCAAATACATTTTAAATGCTCACTGGAACAGGAACTGGTTTGCTCATAACCTAAGAGCTCGTCACCAAGTCAGAGAACTGTTCTCTCTCAGTTCTTCTGAGTCAGGGCACATTTCAGTATCTTTCAGAAAATTACACCGCTTCTGCAGCAGTACCTTTACAGCGGTACAAGACTGCCCTGCTCCAGTATAGTCATGACCCTGGGAGACAGATTTTTCAGGGTCAAATATAGAAATGTCTCCCATTCTTATCTGTATACTCCCTTTGCTTTATTTGCAAGCTCCCCAGACACAGGACTACTACTAAATACAACAGAATTCCCTAATCTGCAATACTCATGGGTATCAAGTAACATCCAAGTTGAAGGTTATGTGATTGTGTCTTGAACACATTGTGACAAGAGAGAGGCTCTACAGAAAATCTTCTATTCCCATCCCTTTCACTTCAACCCCTGCTTACTGAAATGTAACCAGGTCAAAGTAAACAAATTATTGTGCTGATGCCTGTATCACTCCTCTGAAATAGGCAGCTCTGCAAGGGTCACCTGACTCCTCTGGAGCACAGTAAATGATGCCCACAATGTCAAACCAGGCCAAGCTAAATTGTAGCTGAACTGTCCTTTTGGTCACAAAGTCTGCAGGTGTGTTCATGAAACACAGGAAGAAGTTTTGAGTCAGAAGGAACAAGCTTTAAAAGGACTAATGAAAGCATAATTAGATCCCAAATTTTATCCTTTCTCAGCTTTTTCCATCCTGACCTGTGGCTTTTTTTAAATTAACTGCATAACTACTGTAAGACGTTATTCAGGTAAATGTTATTTACATAAATGCAAACAGTGCATTAGGGTACAGGATGTAGCAAATACTACATTTGGTAACTGGTTACACCTATCTTACTCTTTCCATGTAAAAACTACTTTGTACAATCTGGGACGTGTTTTACTCCAGCCTTGCTGTATCTGAGCAAGGACTTCGGGATTCATTAGTCATGCCATGTGTAAACACAATAGCCTGATAGGGCCTAATTGAGAAAGCTGCTGGTTCTTTGCAACAATATCAAGCTTTAGTCTGTTAATTCAAAGTTCTCAAATATCTAAGACAAGTTGCTTTGCCTTAAACTTCCTTTTTGACCTTTTCACTGGCATATCCTTTCGCCTTGTACTCTCTTCCAAATAATCTCAGCTTTTTCTTGACTCGAGTCCAAAATGTTCTGTTTGAACTCTCTCAGCAACAATTCCTCCTCTACACAATTTTGTGTTATCTGCTTGGTTTTTCTTGTTTTCTTTGACATTCAGCAATCAGCAGGCCTGGCCTGTGATCAAATAAGTGCTAGGGCTGAGTCCCCCTGAGCACATGCAGTGGCTGCTGACATCACAGGGTCAACTGCAGCATAGACTTTCCTGGAGCTTTTGCTACAGGGTATCAAGTGGACTGTTAATTGCTCGTTCTGATACATTATACCCATTTTTTTCCTAGTAAACTCTCATACGACCCAGAAAAATTTTGAGGGCTGAAATTGCTGGAGCAAAAAATATTTACCAAGGGAAGAAGTCGAATTGCCGAAGATTTTCATTCACTGGTTCTTGATAGTGAGGATTTTAGTTCTGGCCTGTTGATAGCAAACCAGATTGTGAGTAGTTTTTTATGCAATGCACAATACAGGTCTCGATCCCTCATCCCCCACACCTGCAAACACCTGTACATAGGATTCACCATGGAAATCTCTTGCTCACATTTCCTCCTAAGACTATCTTGTCCCAGTCCAATTTTAAACATTCAGGAATCAGGAAGTATGATCACTTCCAGTTAGGAACAAGTTGAATCTTTAAGTTATTTAAGGTCTTGCTCCTCTATATAAACAAATCTAATAGCACTCTGTGGTGAGTTTTGGACTGTCCAGACAACCATCCAACCCAAACAGTCTGAGAGCCTAAAAATTTGTGAGCTAATGTTTTTCTCATTTGTTTTTCAGGAAATTAGGCTTATTTATATAATATAAATTCAGGCATGATAGGCCTTTCTAAACACATGAAGAATTAGATCTGATATCCTAGTGGAGCCAAAAGAAATTACATACATTTGGGAAAATGAATACATGGCCATTACATTTCCCAAATCATACCACTGTGACTAGTGTCTTCCTTTACATACACCATAACCGTACCTCTTGGAGCTGCTTTCATGACCATTCTTTCATAAAAATCGAGCTCTAAGGAAAGATAAGATGAGAAACTAGAGGAGCAAATACTGAGTGTTAGAACAACAAGGAATGGAGATGTGCCAGTCGTACAGGACAAGAAGGGAACAGAATTGAGGGAAATGATCTCTTAAAACTGCTGCAAGGGAAGTGAGGGAAAAAATAGAATCAATACCAAGCCTGAAAGAAGAGAAAAAAGAGAGGGGGTGGGAAAAAAAGGAAGAAAGGTCGCTTATTTTTGTTGTAGAAAGAAATACGTTCAAGGTTTGGGGAGGAAGGAATAATCAAGGATAGAAAGCTATAAAATTATGAGTTATTGCCTGGAATTTCATCTGAGGCTTTGTGACTTCAGTTTCACTGTTAATAATTTAACTTAATAGACCCACCCGCTATTCTGATAGAAAAATGGCCCCTCAGTTTATACTGAACTGTTTATTCTATATTTAATACTCCCTGTAGGTGATGGAACACTTGAGACTGCCGACTCTCAACACAGCCATCTGACATTCAGTATTAATGAGTCAATAAATATGCCCCCTTTGTTATGTGCAAAGGCCCAAGATGTTCTCCTGTCTTTGATTTTTCCTATTCATTAAAAATACACAGCCTTTGAAAGCATTCCCTGTCAAACAGAGATAATGGAGATTTCATTGGCCATTGCCTTGTACATGCTGATATATCTTCTAAACAAAAGTGTCAGAACGTTGACACAGGAGGAATCTGGCCAGCTGGAGGGCTTTAGCAAATAATAAAATATAAAATTAAAGCATTTGTAACTGTTGTGTTTAATATAAAAAATCTGCAAAAGTTAATGACTGGATGGGTAATTTAAAACAAAAGTCCCAGCAGGCAGAGAAATATAACTAAAAGCTAGCAAGGGGAATTCTTGATCCAGCTCTCTGGAGAGCATAGTTGGAACATGGCATGTATTTTTGCAATACAAAGCAATTACAGGCATCTCCAAACAATAAAAATCCATAAAATGTTCTGGTGTTCAGATTTTTTTTTCATTAGATAAGGTTGAGAAGTTACCGGATCCCATTTCATGCTGACAGCTTTCCACATCTGATAGGAACACTAGAAGATAAAAATGTTTAAGTAACCAAATGCTGTGCATATTTTTAAATGCACCCATTATGTTTAGTACAGCATCATGAAAATAAATACGTGAACTTTTAAAAATTGAGAGCTGTATTTGTCCCTTAAAGAATCAAACTCAGTGCCTATGGACATGCTGAAACAACTCAAAGTACAGCCAGTACAAGACATGAAACATCACAAAATCAAATCTGGCTCATAATAAATCATCTAAATTGACTTTTGCAGTCTCCTGTTGATGGTGATCATATCACCCACTGTGGGAAAATCACTTGTCTCTGTCATCTGATGAAAACTTTAAATACTCAGAAGTAAGAGGGATTTTCAGTTACTTTGAAAACCAGGATGTCCTGCTTCCAGATTCATTCTATAGAGGCAAATATATAGGAAACCCTGTTTTGAAAAGTTTCTTCTCATTACAGCTAATCAAGAGGGGTTAAGCTGTTCCTAATAAGAAATTTTAAATATAAATGAAAAAATATATCAGACTCATTTAATAAAAACTTCACATTGTAAAGAAGAGTAAAATAAAGAAGCTTTTCTTGATTAATATTTGGCTTTGGACCACATTATAAACTGGATTAATATATATAAATATGTGTAGATTTTTTAATTATATCTGAAAAAATTATACTTTAAAATAGCACATTAACTAGCTTGAAAAAGTTTGTTTATGTATCTCAAATTTGATATCCATTAGAAATATTAATTCAATTAAACTGCATCTGTTAGGATTTTCCTGGTATTAAGACAAAGTTTATTGGTATTTAATATTTTGCTCAATGCTCTGGAAGTAAATATAAAATTGCAGTTGATAAAATGTGTGGAATCCATGGAGAGTGCCAGACTGGAAGCCCGGGGGGTGAGCTGGAGAAAGTAATGCCACAGACATTAAGGCACATTCTCCTGTCCTTGCATCATCTTAGAGTGAGAGAATGTATGCTGGTCAGCCTATTAATTTGGAACAAAAAAACCAAAACCTAACAACTGAAGAGTTGTCATCTTCAAAAAAGACAAATTCTGTTTAACAAGAACAATGTGGACAATGGCTGTAGCTGAAGAAAGACAAATTTAAACTGGAGATAGGGCCCAGATTTTTAACAGCATTCACCATTAAAGGAATAGATGCATCAATTATAAAACATACCTCAAAATTCTAATGAGGTTATTATTCTTCACTATATAAGGGCAGGAAAGTAACAATATTGTCCCATTTCACTTCTTAGGAGTTCTAAAACTGCCTTTTTATAAGCTAGAATGCTGGCCAGCAACTAAATAGGTGGCAAAGTAGGGAAGGAGATCTTTCAAAATGCTTTGTTTTCTGTTATGCCTACAAGGTTATTAACAACCTTTGCCCAAGGGAAGTCTTCCATGACTCAGCAAACACAAGCCCAAGTGTCAGTAGAAAATGTCTAGGATTTTGAAAGTTCATGTGCATTGATTGTATCAGATTAGACAAAAGAGATACGACCTATGGTACAGAGAAAGGTTATCAGGAACTTGTTACTGACACATGAAGTGTAAAGTAATTCCAGGCAATTCTGGTCAAATAACAACATACAAAGTAATTTGCAGTCAGCTCTTTCCTGGCCTTGCTCCTCGGCTCACTACTCAAGAAAAGTTCCCATGGTTTCTGGGGAAGCAGCTAGCTGGGGCTGTTTTCAATGGCATCTGCAGATTAAGCAGAATTTGTTTCTTTAAATCCTGTACTTGAGAAAGTATTTTATGACTGAGCATGAAGTATGAGCTGGAATGTTTATTTTTATATCTGAGGAAACAAAAAAGTTTTCAAATACAGAAATATTATTTAAAGGTTATCTATAGTATAAGTTGTTGGGTATAATGACTTGTTAACTTAAAATAATTTCTTACAATTGATGAAACAGGTACTGGTTTTAAATCTTTGCTCTAATATATTTTAAAATTGCACAATATGAATTTTTTTCTTTAGTCTTCTGTGAAATCGTATTGTCTGCGTTTTCCAGCCTTTAATCAGTAACACCCTGCTGTTACTGTTGGCCTCTTTTGTGGAGGAGATCAAACTGGGATTCTCTCCAGAAATGTAACTCCTTAACCTTTACAGAATTCCTTAACCGGCTAGAGGGCAATTCGTCGTGTTCTCCCTTTACAGAGCTGAAAGAGCTGCCCTGCAGAATGATGAGAGCAATCAGGCCACATCCAACCTCAAAAGAATTCAGAAAAGTAACTTGTTAGTAACTTTATGTTCTGTTTTGGGGGTGCAAAAGAACGTCCTGGACTTGCTCTCTCAATCCATTCCTCAGTATTTAGGATTAAATTGGAGAGATTCTTCTTGAAAGCTCTATCTTCTAGTCAGATGCTGAACTACTCTTTAAAAAACTACATACATTCCAAAATTTTATTTCTTATGGAACTGATGCAATATAAATGACAAAGTTTTATTTCTTTTTTTCATGAAAGGCCTTAAAGCTGAGAATCCAATTCTCCAACTTTAAGAATGGGTTTTTAGTTACATAACCAGCTGCTGTTTTCAGAGCTCTTTAACTACTCCTCTCTGTTCTGAACATACATTTTCAGTGACATAAAGAAGAAAACTGGATACTTTAACCAGTAAATATCCAAATATATGCCCAGCACCACTATGGGGTACTTGTCAATAAAGGTGCCAGAGCTACTAAGATCCATGAGCTTTGAAGTGTTTGTGCATTAAATTATTTTTTAGAAGTGTTTTTAAAACAATGTCTACATGTAATACATGCAGAAATATTCTAAACATTTCACGCAACACTTCAGAAAAAAAAGAGGAGTATTTTAGAGTTTACAATGAGATGGAAACTAGTGCCTAATCTAAACAATATGATTGCACCTTGCCCTTCCAGCGATCTCCAGTAAATCCATGGCCTGACCTCATCGGTTACCAATCAGAAAACATAACGCTAAGCTACAGTATGATTTTATGGCATACCTCGTCACTGATTTATTATAATAATGAAGGTCTGTTATGCATCTTGACATAACTGGGCATTAATAAAAGCAGAGTTGCATTAGCTGTGCCTTTATAGATGTTTCTGGAATGCACCGGTATTATTTTGGCATGCTGGATTAAATTGAAGAGATGTGCTCTGCTGTACTGCAGTTGAATTTTTCCTTCATATAAACCACTTGTGCTTAAGAGAGCTCCAACTAAACGTAAGTTGTAGTGGTTTTTGCAGCAGGCACCAGATATTACAAAGAGTTTTAAACCAGTCTATGTTCCAAATTAACAGAATATTTCCTTTTTTCCTGTATATATCATGGCAGTCTCCTTCAACACGGCCTGGAGTTTTCAGATTGCTTTCCTGTTTGGCAGTACACTGATCTGGTTTCTCTTCTTAATAATCTTCCTGATGATTCCCAGTTTTCTTTCTCACTAAACTACTGAATATTAACAGGCTGTCACACAGTTGTTCTATGCACATTAAAGATGAACAAATAATTTACAGATTCCAGCACTTGAGACTCTCCCGAGGAGAAAACAAGGCTTTATCTTAATAATTTTAAAATGCAATTACATCTGCATGAAGTACACTATCACTTTAACATTCAATTCAATGTGCATGTTTTCCTGTTGATGTCAAAGGTGTTACAATCAGGTTAGACAGCAGCAACAGTCAATAAAAAGTCCTTTAATTCATTTTGGCCAAGTTCTGGTTATGCACCCGACTCTTCAACCTGGCTACAAATAATTGTCCAATGTTTTACCTGATCTGTGCCAGGAATGTGCTGGAAACCCTGAGATAGAGTGTGCCAGGGAGAGCAGACAGTAGATATTAAAGTTTATGTTGTTTGGAACCTGGAAGTTGCACATTAATGCCTGGATTGCTGTGGCAAGTCCACCACCAAAGAAGCCAAAATAATTTTCTGACTAGCCATTGCTAGAAAACTAAGATTCTATGATTCACCACTACCTAGAATGGATGACAAGTGGGCACCGATGAACTGCCCGAGTTCTTAACTACAGCTGATTAAGAACAGAAAAAATATTTGAGAGATAAAGAAAACAAGCTTTAAAGATAAATATAATGACAAAACACAAGGTATTTCTGGTGCAGAAGGTGAAGATACTGTGCTTGCGCTCCTGATGACCTCTCATTTAGTAACTTTCATCTCATCAGTGATGGGCTTCAGCTGATCTGCCAGCACCTAAATTCCCTGTCATAACAGCTGCTACCAAGCAGCAGAATCTATGGCATCTGATACTGAACAGAAACACTGTCAAACCTTACAGTGCAATTGTTCTGGTGAAAACTAGAGCCAGTGGCCACTCCAGCAGTTTTTCATAACAAGAAAGAAAGCAATTCACAAAAGCCTGAACAGTCAAACAAATCTGATGCTGCTCTGCTGGAAAAACACCACGGGACTTCTGGTCCTCATTTTGTAAGCTTCCATTGCAGATTTTCTGTAATTTCCAAACACTTCTGTGTGACCTCAAGCCTCACAGGTTTTTATTGACAACTTGTGAAGAATGCAAGAAGATATCTGTTATTTTTGTAAGCCCCAGGGTTTATGACAGGTAGAGAGAATTCATTTGATGTTCTTCCTTGCTGAAAGTTGTTCCTTATTCCTGTTGTTAGCAAATAAATATACAATATACAATAACCTTGCCACCAGTATTCTCAGAGGTGATCACATTTCACTTCTTGTTTTTCTTGAATTACCAGACTTCTTGAAAGTAAACTTGAAACGCTAATCCAGTGATGAAAAAATTTCATTTCCCTTTCTTTCTCCCTACAAAACATACTTTTTTGAAAGGATCATCTGTATTGTAGTCATAGTGCAAAATTCAGATCCTCACATAATGTATTTTCTATTTGTGAAAGCATGACTGCAGTCACCATTACTTTATCTGCAAGTCAAGTGCTACAATCTACACTGGATTTTGCACAAAATCTTTCATCAAAAGAGAAGTGTTGTCTGCTTGTTTTCCTGTTGCAGAACTTCCTAGGACTCCTCCCTATGTGTCTTCATTCTCTACTGACAATATGCCTTTGCTGACACTGGTTTAAAGTCAAGGGAAGCAAGTTTCACTGGAGTTGGCTTTCTGATTTTCTGATATCCCTGATAATGACATCAGTGTCTGTACGTATCCTAGTTCTCCATTTCCTGTGATTTTTCCAAAGAAGAAAACTCAGTTAGAAAAATGAGTAATGTCTTTTTCTTGATATGAAATCTTCAACATTCCTAAGAACAGTTCAGTTGTGACAGATGCTGTTAAACAGCTACATGGGCTGGGTAAGTTACCAATATGCAAAATGACAAAGGAAAAACATCCAGGCTTCCTCATTTTTGGTTAAACACTAAAGCCTGTGACAGTGCACTGCTCTGTGCAGGTTTGCCAAGATGACAGGAATCAGGGAAGCAGGAGACAGCCTTTCCTTGCACCACTTTGCATCACTCCCTCAGCTCCAACACTGTGGCGCCATTTGTACTTTCCAAAACAACCCAAAAAACAGGGGAAAAAACCAAACAAATAAAACCAACCAACCAACCAAACAAACAGGGGAATAAAACCAAGCTATCCCCTACTCATTTGTGATAGTTTTCCAAAAACCAAACCAAAACAAAACAAAAAAAAAAAAAAAAAACCAAAAAAACCCCCAAACCCCCAAANAACCAAACACAAACCTCTTTGGAGTCTGCCACATGCAGATACAAACAAGCATCTAAAACAGATAAAGAGATAAGGGAGGGTAAGCAACTTGTCTCGCCAAAGGAAGACATTCCTCTGTGCATCCCATATGAGCAATTCTGTCTCAAGAACTCTTTGTGTACTTGGAATTCTTCCTCGTATTGGAACTCGTATTTCTGGGAAGAACAATCAGTGACATTGTATAGGAACAGAAGTTTGAATTTTTGGCACCAGAATCAAAGAACTATCTTGCAAATTCTACTCCCATTACTGACTTCCAAGCTACTCCTAAAATCTCCCCTTTGTGTATATACAATCTGCCTGTACTTTTCTTCTCTCTTTATAAAAACAAATGCACCACTTTGAACTCACTTAAAGCTGACCCTAGTGAAATTATTGGTATTTTTGTTAAATTTTGAACAGAATTTGTACAATGCATATGGGGAAAAAAATACTCTACTTTTCAGACCAGAGCTGGCTTGGAATATACAACCCTGACAGCTGCCAGTCACATGTTACACAATTCTATTTGCAGAAGTGGATGTACTTAACACACTTTTGCTTCCATTTTCAGAGAAATCCATGTGCAGCTTCACGTTATATTGGTTTTGATGGTGTGTGCTGCATGTGCTCGCTGACCAAAGCAAACACTGTATTTGTCATTTAAGTGCCAGAAGCTCTTCTGCCATCTGAAAATGGTCTCCACAGCTTTTCCCATCATGTTAGTAAGCTTTTATTAGTTAATCTGAGTTATTTATTAGTTAATATGAGTTATTTATTAGTTAAATGAGAAGACTGCTATTACAGCAGAGCACTGCGGAGTTACCACACGGATGAGCACAGAACTTGCAATGCCCTCTAGTGTTTCTTGCCTGGAAATTAAAATTTATAGTGAAATTTTGTTAGCAAGCTTGGTTAGTTGCGCTTCTAAGTCCCTCCATGGATACTGAAAACAAACCCATTGTTTACAGCCACACCATGAAACAGTGATTCTGGGTAAGATGGAAGGCGAAGAAATAGCAGGAACTGCAGAGAACAGAAGAAATTAAAGTTGCACTGTAGTTTGATTAGAAGTGAATTATCTCAGAGACAGGGAGAGCACCCCATCCTAAACCACTCCACGAAGGCCCTGAATTTTATGTGTGTACACAGTGAGAAATAGTCCTGATGCTGGAAGACAACAACCAAGCCAAGACATGACACAATGCATTTACAAAGTTCTCTCCCAAAACGGCAGAAATCATAAAAACTACACTAACATCAGAACTTTGTCATCTAGATAGCAACTATCTAAGAAATAACAATTATTTTTGGAGCAGTGTCTGCTTTGATTTGACATGCAGCACAGCAGCAGCAATGTATCATTACAGCACTGTGCCCAAGCTAAACAGCTTTGATCGTGCTTTTGTGTTCAAGCAACTCTCTCACACAGTATCACCCTTGTTCTCCAAGTTACTGGCTTGGTAGCTGAGATCTCCCCACCCTCCTGCTGTGTGCACTCAGGAAGATATGTCCCTAGTATCTCTTAGATCCCTAGTCAGCAATTTCTGTGCGTAAGTACTTAGTTCTTCTTCATTAATCTGAAGAAAGTTCCACTTTTAGTTGGTTTTCATACTTTAAACACATCAAAATAGGACAGGAAAAAAGTTCCAAAACAATGTTGTGACAAACTCCAAGCTATCCCCTACTCATTTGTGATAGTTTTCCTAGTTACTGGTTTGTTTATTTTATGAATGTGCTGATGTTTATTTCAGGAATGTGTTGGCTTTATAAAAATATTTTTTTACTTCACAAGAAATGATGTGCAAGCCATTTTTAAAAAGAAACCTAACCAAAACAGTGACACACAAAGTGGTGTTTGTGGGAAAAAGTGATCATAATATTACCATCAGTCACTGAGGAGAAATGAATGGGGAACTTTTTTAGCAGAAATAAATATATAATGTCTAGAAATTAAATTCTTAGGGATTCATCCTCAGGCACTTAACTTCCCATTTATTTCAACAGGTTTTAGGCAGCTGAAGTCCTTTCAGGATATAGGGCTTAACCTCAACTATGCCTTTATCTGCGAGCACCACGAGGAAGCACAGAAATAATTAGAAACATAATTAGAAACAAAGAAAAAGAGTGGTGAAGCTCACTTTTAGCTGTAGTTTCTCATCATCCTCAAATCTACACCAGCTGAAGAAAACCCTAGAAACCGTATTCTAATCAATAACTTCTTACACCTATCCAGAATGTTTAAGCTATAAGAAGAACTTTTTTCAGAAGTCCCTAAAAACTGGTAAATAATGGATAAAGATTTTGGGGGGGTGGAAACGTCTATAAGAAAAAGGAGCCAAAGCATTAAAAACAGAAATAGCGATAAGGTTATTTCTTTATCTGACCTCAAATTTATACTGTGAAAGCCAGTGGTTTATCTGTACAGCAATAATCTCAAACTAAGAGATTGAAACTGATCGTAAAAACTTTGATCAGCACCAGGTGGTGCTATTTTGCTTTTTTAAAATCTTGTAACTTAGTAAAATATTTACATTTTTAAAGAATAACCTCTGATGAAAACTAAATGAATGAGAAGAGTATCTATTTTCTCATGCTGTAAATCAGTTGTGACTGCTTTTGGTGTTATGCACTTATATACTTAAGAAGCAGAGGATTCCCAGCACACCTGATAGGAAAATTTAAAAAGTCTTTAGCCTTTAAAAAATCCTACTTCTCTCACGATTAAACTAGTTGTATAAATTGTTTAATCCATAAAAATTCTACATACGCTTCTCTCATATTCTCACTCAAAAAAAAAGAAAATTCACGTTAATCCAAAAGTGTTGTTTTCTGAGGTGGCACATATAAAGTACGTATATTTGCTTGTAAATTTTTTAATTACAGACAGGCTGCTCCAAAGCGATGCACCAAAGTCTGTGCCTCCATAAACTCTGACAAGTCCAGAAGCTGGGGGTAAGAGGGAGAGAGAACCTTAAAATAAATCCTAGAAAATAAATCTGGGGTTGAAGTGCAATGATTTTCTTCTTATTTAGCATGTTTGCAACATATATTTTGTTGCAAAGTATACTTTGTATACAAACTTATACTTTGCCCAGTTGTTCATATAAAACATAAGTTGCCCCTTTTTATGGTTCTGATCTATTTCTCACAACACCACATGGCCCCAAACTGTATTTATAGACAAGTTTACAAGAACTTTATCTGCTTCAGTGTAACAAAATCTAATTCTGTTTTATCAGTCTTTGCAATACATCAGACATGTAATAATTTTTAGGGTGGCTTTTTCAGTTAGGTTTAGGTTTCTCACTGGTACAAAAACTGTCTTAAAGGAAGTAATAAGAATCCAGCAAGTTATTTTAAAGGCCGTGAAGTAGCCACATGTTGCCAGCCTATCCCCACTGTTCTGAAAAACAGAGTCTTTGGAGAACTGAAAGATCGATATGAAATGAGTGACATCATCCTATGCTGCTCTTCAGCTTACTCCTTGGATTATTGGTTTCCTCATGGACTGTAAATTTGTATTTCCTGATTTCACCAGTTTGCCAAAAGCATTGCCTTTGTGGCTGCTTTTGAAGAGATGCCAGAGCTGTAGGAGATTTGTTTGACAAATAACCTGGATTTTCTTTCTTGCTGCTGGAAGGCTGGACTGAAGGCAGACCCTGGAATGCCCAGAATGTTTAGTGCCCCTGCACTCTGAGAAGAGATCATTAAACTCAGTGTAGCAGAGCTTTTCCTTCTGCTCTCCGCAATGCAGTGCTGGTGTAACAGAAGGAAGGTAACAGGACAGCTTGGGGAACCCAGCTGTCTCCACACAGACCCAAAAGAAGGAGCTATTCTTTAAGTGATGCAGTAACACCAAAATCTCTGTGTGTTTGGGGCTTTTTCACATGCAAGTAGCCTAAATGAGAATAAAAGTAAATCCAGAGGTGGATGCCCATATTTGATTGTGTCAGAAGTGAAAATTAGGGTATTGCCTCTGCCTCTTAGAATCTTGACAGCTGTGTGCAGACAAGGGGCAGAGCCTGGAAACATCTCCTTGGAAAAATACCCTACCAATCCCACTCCTCAGTCTTTTAAATGTGACAACAGACAGGCAGTAGCAGCCTGAGGATGCATCTTCTGGTGAGGGAGAACCTACCCTGTTGTCCAAGAACAATACCCACTCCACAGAACTGCCATCACTATCCACTGTTAATCAGCAGAAGATCAAGTAACACCAAAAATAAACCATTATAGATTTGAGGAATGTTTACAAAGAACAGCAGGACAGGAAAGTAACCTTGTACCGTAACAACCATTTGCCATGGCCCTTACCTTGTGAACTGAAAACAGTAAGGTACAGTGTCCCTTATTCACAGATATGATCAAACTGAAAAAAAATAAGGATTTTTTCCTTCAGTTGAAGGAATGAAGTCTCTCCCAAAACATTTCAACTCTCCCCATGTGCCGGTATCTCATGACTCATGACAGAAATGACACATCATACGTATGAAGTAATAAGCTGATTTCCACCTTGTGCAGTCCATAAATGCTGGTTAATCTTTGATCCCTGGGCATGCTAAAACTCACTAGACAAGTCAAGGAGATCAAAAGTATTTGAATATTGCAGAAGTAGCTTTACCACCTCTTTTAGTCTTTTCCAAAAGGGGATTATGACTCAAGAACTTCTGACCTTGTCAGCATAAGAAATAGCTACATAATCTATTAGAGCCTAACATCTGCTGGAGAAAAAAAACACAGTATAATTTCAGAAAGAGGAGTATGTCATAAACACAGCATCACAGTATTTTGCTATTTCTTTTTTTTTTTCTTTTACATCAGCAAGACCAGAATGGTTCTGTAACAAAGCAGAAGGGTTTTCATAAGGCAGTTCAGCTGGCAGCAAAAGTGCCACAAACAGAAGGGGAAGCCAGGCATGCCATAGTTATTTTGTAGGCAGGGTGTCTCTTAAAATTCTCTGTTGTTGTCTTTTCTGTGTGTTTACACTGGTTGGATTTCCTCCTTCCCCAATCCTTAATGGTTTGGTTTCTCTGCATTGCAGAATTTTATAATCCTTCTCCAACTGCACGCATTTCACTGGATTCAGAAAAATGTTCTGTAGTACCATGTTCTCATTCATGTACAAACATGACCTGACAAACTTTAAATGGAATAGTGACCTTCCTTTTTTGGTGGCCTAAAACCTTGCAGAAAATGCAATGAAATTGCACTTTGTATTTTAATGAAACTTCAATCTATAAAACGCAATACAGTAAATCCTGTTAATGTCAAAGGCTGGGGTATCTGCAGAAGTTGTTACAGGATTAATGTTAGCTCAGCCCCCTGTCTTTTAACTCCAGAAATGTATGTGCAACTAAGGTAATGTAAATATATTCAGGAAAAAATACAGGGCTCTGAAAGTATACACTGTATCACTTTTGACTTTCTGCTTCCCTTTCATTTTCCAGTTGTGTCACCCATAAATATTGAGTTTTAGGCACACTAAATATGGTAGAAGTTGTAACCCATAACTAGAAAAACATTCTATTTGATTTTAAAATTAATAATCTGGCCTGCTTATCAGCAGTGTGGTGCTTTCGGATCTTCCATTTCATAAGCTACACAAAACCTAAGTCACATTCTCTCATTTTGGCACATTTTGATGGTCTCTATACTTACATTTACATGTTCTAGTTTTGCTGAGTTGTAAGCAATTCTAATAGAGATCTTCACAATCAATTTTAAACCCATGTAAAAGTAAAATACTAGTAGCAGATAATATTACCATTAAATTCAGCTTTAGGTCAGTAGTTTAAGAAACACCCAAAAAATGTCTCACGCAGTGAGAAGGAACCCAGGGAAAAATAAAAGCTGACAAGGATCTTGGAAAGGCCTTCTGGACACACAGGGTGATTTTGATGGTAACGTTTGGGGGTTTTGTAGTTTTCTACCATCAAATTCCAGCCCCAGACGTGGTGTTTGTGTTGCCCTAAGTGAACTGGGAAAACACACCCCTGTTGTGTAAAAATTAAACATCTCTGCTCCCTCAGGGCATAAAAATGGTACAAAGGGTGAAAAAAAAATACAGTAAAGTCTCTGCAGCCTTATGCTCTGCTGCTGTTGCATAATGTTGTTCTGAAAACTGCACTGTACAGGACAATTGGAATCTAGCAGTCCAGATAAGCTGCCCAAGTTCCAGATCTACATGACATTCTAGCCCAAAATGTATAGCCTCAGTACGCATGTGTAGTGTCTCTTGCCTCTGATTTGCTTGAGGAAAATACAGTGCTAGCAGCTCTGGTTCCTAATCATGCTGCTGTCGTATGATGAGCTGCCAAATGCTGATTACATCAAAGAGGAAGTACAAATATTTTTTGATTGATCAGTGCTACCTTAAACATCTTCAGCTAATCTTTGCATTTTTTAATTTCAATTCAGCTTGTAGACAAGAGTGAACAAATTGCTTAAAATGACCTGTCTTGTCTCTCCCCCACATTTTCAGGGCTCATTTACCACAGCAGACACACTGAGAAGAAACGTAGCTATAGCTACAGGAACAGGAGGAAAAATTCTCACCTTGCCATCTGATCTGTACTTCCAGGAACCTTTCTATATGAAATGTTCTAAGCTTCAGATCACACGTTGCCCACTGGAACAGTCACCTAGAAATATGGATGGTGCCTAAGTGTTTTTCTAAGGCAATGGTGACACAACTACCATGAATTTTCCGTGAGCTTTCTGAAATCAATATGTGCGCATTGCAGAAAGTTCTTTGCTCGGTGCCCACTGTGGAAGCATTATGCTGATTTTGATATTGTACATATCAAACTCCTCCAGTCACTGCTACTTAGACACAAAATCCTGGTGTACCTTCAGCTTCCCTGGCACCCTGGTGGCAAAAATCATGACAAAGGTTTTATGGTCATAATTGTTACTCATGCTGCTGTTGCTCACCTCAGTGGATGACGGTGGTTCCACATCTTTTACAGGAGTAGGATTCAGAGGAGATTGTCCTTCCCTAAAAATTTAATTCTGGTATCAAAGAAAAAAAGAAAACAAAATTTTAAGAAAAGGAAAAAATGTTAAGACACCTAAATATTCGAGTCACACTACTTGGTGAGAATCCCAGCCACAGAGTCACAGTAACTCTGCGTTCACCCTCTCCAAATTGAGCTGTTGCCACCTTCTACTCAAGCCAAAGTCTTCAAAAAAGCTGAAGCTTTTGCTCCATGTAGTGGCCACCATCCCACGGAGTTGCGTGCTAAAATATTCAGTGGTTTCCAGTTTGCCATCCACTGTGTATCATGCCAGTGGTCCTCCTCTTACAGTCTTTCTGGGAAACTACTGCATTTCTGTACTGCTATAATTACCTCAGGCACAATGTCTGAGGAAAACTAAAGCTGATGTTTTTTAATAACAGATTTCAAGACTTTATTAGCTATTGATCTTATGTCACCCTTCGGAGAAAACCTGAAGGAGATGACCACATCTTGAAAAATTCTCATCATTAGAGAAAACTGATGTCATAAAAGGGAGCAGAGAAAATAAATTATGGCAGTTCATGGGTAAGAAATAAAAACGGTGAAGATATGGGTCACACCACTTTTATGCATCCATATCACTGTTCATTCAATATACTGCATAAGAATTTTGCAGATAGGAACCCAGTAAGGAGTCCTGTGATCATCTGAACCCCCTTGTAACTACTGTTTTGTGAAAGAGGGACTGGATTTTGTGGGATTGGCAAGTATTCATATTATTACTTAAGGAAAGAGGATCAACTCGGCAATGCATTATCTTGGCCAGCAGGAAAATACATGGGGGGAAACGATTTTCTCACATAGAGGGAGCTGTGGATGAAGCTCTGGGGAAAAAAAAATAAATAAAATCTACGGCTGCAGTTAGGAAAGACTTTGCTGCATTTATCCGAAACTTGGGTTTTCACAGTCTGCAAGTCCCTGACAGAAACAGTACCGTGTAAGAGCGCAGACCCTGCAGGACCAGTCGGACTCTCCCCGGCTGCGCGGGGCGCGCTTCCCCCGNTCGGTGCAGAGCGTCCTGCTGCACAGGTCAGTGGCGGGGACGGGGAGCGGCTGCCTGAGATCGCTTCCCGACATCGGGAGGCTCCGGCGCCCCTGGGAGACGCACCCCTGCCCCTCCGCAGGGCAGGACCCGCCGGGCGGAGGGACAGTGGAGCCACCGTATCCCCGGCGAGCTCCCCTTCTGTCGTGGCGGCAGGAAGGGCGAGGGGCCGTGTCCTGCCGCCTGGGCAGGGGGCGGCGGGAGCCGGGGCTGGCCCGGTGTGCAAGGGG
>VZRQ01005698.1:62964-110432 GCA_013397975.1 Machaerirhynchus nigripectus
GCTGCCCCGGTGTGCAAGGGAAGGGAAGGGGTGGCTGCCGGCGGGAAGCCGAGGCGCCCTTGGGTTTCCCTCCCTCCGTCCTGGAGAAGGGGAGGACGTGCAGGTGAGGCGAGCTAAGGCGCTACACCTGGGACTCTTAGATGTTTTCAGAGAAACGTGATGATACTCTTTGATACGGATTGATGCTGTTGCATCCATGCCATAAGCGTTTTGAACCCTTCTTTAAGGGGAAGGAAAAATGTATTCTAACTCGCACACAAATCCAAGAAGGATGGGAAAAAATCCTTAAGTGGATGTACAGGAGGCACACTGTATGAGAAGCAGCTGCTTTTCCTCCTGCATTCACCATCCCTAACGTGCCATTTTCCCGAGTATCCCCCCACAAAGACATCTCGACAATAGGATCTTGCCTAATAGGCCCGTGCAGGACTTTGAAAGCCACCCTTAATAGCATTTTCCATGTGCTAGCTGAGAGCCGCAGAAACTTTGCAAAGAAAAACGCATCCCATTCAGCAGAATCCAAGAGAAGCTCTGTTAAGTGTCCGTTTCCTGTTTCTCAGCCACACTGGTTTATTTCCAGCTGCACAGAAAAAGCACACGGGCACTTCCAGTGCCAGCTCCAAGCAGCTCTTGCTATGGAAACCAACAAGTGATTATTAACTCCAGCTCAAGGCGTCAGACAGAACAGCCGTGTGAAATCCATTCCCGTGAGCACTGGGGAGGCAAACAGAGCACAGCAAGGAGGGCATGCTGGAATCAGCCTGCTCCGGCATGGCACTCTGAGGCTGCTTTATGCACAATAAATGTGTTCACGTGCAGACAGACCCTCTGAAACCTGCCCAGGGACTCTTCAGTGACTTAACAGAAAATTTCAGAGCCGGATTAAAAACATGCTGCCCCATGGTATCGCTCATATTAATGTACTCTAAGTGGAATAAGGCTACTCATGCTTGAAACATTTGCATGTTGCCTGACTGCAAAGAATGGTTTTCTTTCATGCCTGACATGCCTGCTATGCATAGCAGGTGATCCTAAAAAAAAAAACCATTTAAAAGATTTAAGGTGAAATAAAAGCAGTAGAAAATAAATTGAAAATTACAGCTGCTTTTCATGCTAGAAAGAACTCTTAACTCTGTAAGAGTGTTTTTCAAAAGAATGAGATGGGTTGTACTACTCTTCCCAGATTCTTCACGGCTGCCTTCCTATTGGTTTTGTGTTCTTCTAAAATACCTTCTGTGATCAGCGTTGATACAGAAAGCTTAAGAAGTCAAAATGAACGGTCTATTTTATTTATTGAGCACTGGAGTGTTTGCTCACAAAATTTCTATTCCTTTGGTTCCAGAGGTAGCCTTCATTCTCCGTGGAGCCTGTTTATACATAAATATCCCAATTAAAATGACAGCCCGGTGTCACTCCTCAATTCATGCCGCTTTGCTGTGGATGGTCTCTACACAGTCCTGTCAGAGAAGCTGTGAACAGCAGATTCTGTAATCACAATCTTAAAGGGTTTTATGGAAATCTTGTAACCAAAAAAATCTTAATTATTAAGGAATCTGTGTGAAATATGCCTTTTGCCCTTTAAGAAAGACTTTGGCAGGGAAGGGGCAAGTTGTGTTGTTGTCATTAATCTTTAAAAAAGAGGGAATTATTCCTGACATATTTTGCTCATGCTGTGCACTGGAGGAATTTTTTAAAAATAGGCATCAATAGCTGAAAAATAATGTCACTTATACTTTTTGTTAGTTTTTCTTTCAGTAAAACAGGTGTTAGCAAGAAACAGAACTGAAAAACAAAGATGAAACTATTTTCCTCTTAGTTTTATCTGCTTGTAATGTATCATGTTTTATCTGCAGTGTATCATTTATGTCTGTCCAGTTGTTGGTAGAGCCTTCCTGGAAATATTAACTAGTCTGAAAACAAGCAGAAAGGAAAAAATGAAACGGTAACAGGTCAGTTAGGGCCTTCTTACCTCTTTATCACTAATGAAGAGCTGTAATTTGAAGTATGGAACCAGTGTGTCCTATACCCTGTCTTCTTTTAACTTCAGTTGACTTCTGAATATAGGCATGAAGAAGACTGTTATTTTTAAAGGACAACAGCTTTCGAAACAGGTCGAGCCAAAAAAAGGTAACAAGAAACTCTTGTTCAGGAAATAAATTTCCACACATGGATTTAGTTCTTAGCAGGAACAGCTAATCAGAACAACCTTCAAGCTTTAATTATCCACTCCTAAGTGCTCATTAACCATTTGTCCAGTGAGGGTGAGCAGTGCCATTGATGCCAGTGATGCCCCGTGGCAGATTTTTACCATCTGTATGTTAAGAACAGCAACTTAGCGTAGAAGGCTCATGGATTCCTTAGTGAGGAGCATCAGCCCCAGCTTCTTGGACAAAGTGTAAAGTGTCTGCCAGAAGACAAATTATTTCAAGTCTCTTCCTAATATTTATGCCCAAGAAATGAGAGGCTTTCCTCTCCAGAGGGATTGTGTGGGAAAATCTATGTCTTCACTAAAATAAGATCCTGCTGTGTGAGATATATCCTGCAATCCTTAATTGTTCCCACAGCAGCAAAAATTCCACATTGGTTTCAGCAAAGTATTTAGGTGGCTCCCAGCTCCTCCTCTCGGAGGACCAAAGCCTTCCATCATCCTTCCATTCATAATATGCTTATTCCTATAAAATAGCAAGTGGTGTAAAACCACTGCCTCCTTGAGAGAGAGTCTGTATTTCTCACTTAGTGAGCAAACAACTGGAACCAATTAACCAACTCTTGAACTCAGTGAAATTTAACTAACACAGCACCATCTGGCCTTGACTATCACTTCTCTACAGAAACACTTCACTGTGCTGCTCAGTGTATTAAAAGTGCTTGCAAATGTAAGTGTAATTAGGAAGGGCAGGACAGTGTATCTCACCTACTTCTAAATGAAACCATAGTCGAACAAACTTTTTTTCTTTAGATAGGCAATGTTTCTGTCTCCCCCTCTGGATAGGTTTGTAGTCTCAATAACCATGCCAACAGTAATTTATCTGTAAAATCAGGTCTTGTACAGGAACTTCAGAATGGCCACAGTTTTTAACATAGGTGTTTTTACTCCAGTTGAAGCCTTAATCACATGGATGTGAGTCCAAAACATTTCTGTCTGTTAATTCACTTGAAATCACACTTACTAATAAACGCTTCCCTAAAGCAGTTTCAAGTACAGGAATTGCATACCAGGATTCTGTCACTCCTACATAGTGCTCCAGCGCTATAAAACCTCACTGCTGAAGCTGTGCAAATATCCCACTGAGCAGAGATTAAATCCAGCGTATTAAACATGTTCCAACAATTACTCTCCATCCCTTTCCCCACTCACCATGTGTGTCCTGATGGGTTTACTGACACAGCTACACAGCAAGTTGTCTGCAGGGTCGCCATAGGTCTTGTTTTTCATGAATATGAATAATTTAGGTCCTGAAAACTGAGTAGGGTGTTTGTCTCTCTCTTGACTGTGCATGATTTTACACGTGTAGACTGCGTGGGCTATTTTAAGGGACTTGTTCGGGTCCGTCACATCCTTCCTTCTCCTGAACCACACTCTCTCCTGACAAACCTAAGGAGAAGCTACCTTAATTTCTCACAGCTCGTTAAATTAATATAATAGCACATAAATCACAGAGGCATCCCATTGCTTACCAGTTGCCCCGAGAATCACTTTTTACCTCATCCTTCCTCCTCCGGATCAGTGTTTGGTTACAAGACTCTGAGCCTCATCGCAGGACTCACGAGTTTCACTAACGGTGTCTTTTATGGGACTGGTGCCGGGACCTTGGAATCAGGCAACTAAATAAAGTCTGGTTCTCCATTATGCGTTCCTATTAAGCCACAGAAAGACGCTCGAGGGCCGGGGGAGGCTGGGCACAGGGAGATGCCCATTACCGAGCACGCTTTACCACCCAGCGCGGCAAGGCGGCCGCAACGCAGCCCCTCACGGCCAGGCCCTCACGCTTCCCGCCGTCTCCATGGCACGCGGGGCCCCGGCCAATGGGAGGGCTCGGCGCGGGTCACGTGCCCCGCCCGGCGCGCGGCTGTCATGGCGTCCGGGGGGCCCGGCGGTAGCGGCGCTGCTGAGGGGATGGAGCCGGACAGGGGAGAAGGCGCTGAGCCCGCGGGCACCGGCAGCGAGAGCGGCTCCTGCGGGTCCTCGCTGTCTGCGAGCTCCGAGTAAGGGCGGGGCCGGGAAGGGCGAGCCACGGTGTCCCGCCGTGGCCGGGGGCTTCCCCGGGGTCGCGCCGTCCCTGCGCAGCGGCGCCCGGCGGGAGGCGGTGGGAGCCCCCCGGTGCTGTGGGTGGTGCGGTGCGGGGCTGGCTTCACGAGCAGAGAACGGTGTGAGCTTTCTGACAGAGTGTCACTCTGCAGAGCCCTGACGGTAACGCGGCGTGGGTTCAGCTGCGGGCAGTCCTTGCACTGAGTCCTGTATCCCAGCTGGGCACAACCTGGGAAGCAGAGGGGAAGGAGGGACTTGGCACATGCTTTAGCAAGAAAGGTGGAGTCTTTCTCTTTTAGTGTCCTGTCTTTTGGGAAGTACTAAGTCAGAAGACAGTTCTGTAATACTACTACGTATTTTAAAGTTATAAATGGAACCTCCAGGGTTGTAATTTATGTATATATTATTTTAATTTGGATGGAATTAAAACTTACTAAACTTACAAAATTACTTGGTTCCCTGCATTAAAACAGCTCTGCTTGACACTCCAAATGTGTATTTCAGGGTCAAATCAATGACATTTCATTTGGCATGTTATTTTCATCATGCTGTGCAGTGGAGGAAAAAAAAATATTCAAATGGGAGAAGTTAGAGGTGTGTTCAAGTGTACTTTAGTTTGTAGTTGCCTTGTAACTCTGGCTCAGGGACAAAGCTGTTGGATGTACATCTACCTTACTTTATTCCTATATTTATATGCCAGAAGACAACTGTAGTGTTCCAGCCTGAAGCCATGTGTTTTTATATTTTGTGTGTTTGGGGTTTTTCCTTTCCCAATTCTTTCACCTAAAATGCCTTTTTACTGTCATTCTTTATATACATTCAGGGAATAAAGCTGTCTTCCAGCATATAACACATCTAATATTCATAATAATATGTGTAATACTTTTAATAATTTATTTATATAACAATTTATCCAGCAGAACTTGGATCCTTTCTTTCTAATATATCTTTCTTCCATAAATGGACAATTTCAATCAGCCCAGTTTTTCAGACATTTATTCCAAAGTGGAAATACCTGTGTGGGATCAGTGAAACTACTCTTAGAAAAATGCAGGCATTGAAGTTTTTTAGCTCCTTTGACTGAAGCTTCCAGTCCTAGACGCAAGTTGGGGTTATTGTGTAAGCACTTGTTTTGACACAGGGGAAAAGAGATAAAAATGAGATCTTTCCCTTCTTTCCCTTCTTTCCCTTCTTTCCCTTCTTTCCCTTCTTTCCCTTCTTTCCCTTCTTTCCCTTCTTTCCCTTCTTTCCCTTCTTTCCCTTCTTTCCTCTCTTCTTTCTTTTCTTTCCTTTCTTGGTTTAAATCTATTGTGACTCTACAGCATTAGGAGAAAAAACCTCTCCTCCTAGGTGCAGGCTTCTTGTTTCAGACTTTGCTTTTCCAGATGTCCATATGGATCTGTATTGGGAAAGTGAGAGTTTCTTTACAGTACAGTTCCTTCTTGACTTCTCTCTGGAGTTGTTCTGTTAGGGTGACCAGAATAAACACATGCCCACACCATTTTTTTTTTCCTTGGTCCACATTGCTCTAATAAAAACAGACAACAAAGCTAGAGAACATGAGTGTATGAACTGACATCCAAGCTGAAATTTTGACATCTACCCCAAAGAAGAAACAGCTTTTCCAAAGATCACAGTCTCTTTTAAAGAGGGAATAAAAATGCTATCATGCATCACAGGAGTTTCTGCTAATCCAAATGTTATTTCTTTGTAAATTTGTAGTGTTTCCTTTTTTGTTTGTGGTTTTTTTTAGGGGGCAGTGGTGGTGTTAGTTGGCTTGGGGGGTTGAGGGGGCTGGTTGTTTGATTTTTGGTTTTGCCTGATTTTGCTCACATATGCCAAAAAATAAACCAAGGAAAAACTCTTGTCATGTTATTTCTTGCCTACCACCTTCTGAGAGATGTTGGATCAGATAGTGTGTGGCCTTGACAGCCTTTAGGTTTTGTTAGCATTCTGATACTTTCTTGAGTAAGAACTCAGGATTTTGAGTAAGACTGGCAGAAATCGCAAACTTGGATTTATCCCTGACCATCAGGTACAGCCAAATTATCACAACTGGTGGCTCTTCTTTTAAACTATAAATTTGAGAAAAAAACCTAATAAATACAGAGGCGGTAGGTGATGTTTCTTCCTGTCTGCAACATGTGTAGACTTCTCTCAGTAGCTGGGGCTCCAGAGAGAGCCAGTGTTTTCTGTATTGTTAGTCCAGACAGATCCTCTCATTGAGCCTTAAAGGGGCCCTGGTGCAGTGACTTTTTATAATGTTCTCTGTTCAGCTAAATTTTGAGGCTTTATAATTTATCTGTGTTTTCAATGTAATGGTCTATTTGAGTTATTTAATGCTAGCTTTAAACAAAATCAGCACTCTTTATTCAGTAAAATTAGTTCTAGTGTAAAATGTATGAATGCGTGTCAACTTTAAACAATTATATAAATTATGATGTAAATCTCCATTCTCATTTTTCCCTATATGATTTTTATGAAACAAAGACCTCTTTGCCAGCTAGTCAGAAAGAATTAACTGGTCTTGTCTGTTCCTGAAAATCTTCCATACAGAACCTCCCAGATAATTAAACCTCTGAGTACTCTTCTTACTTTGGGTTGATTCTCATCCATCTGGAGTAACACTCAACTTCACCTTGAGGTTCATTTGGTCTGTTGCCTCTCAGCAGGCATTTTTTGGTTGGCTTTTTTTTTTCTCAGCCAAAAGAGTACAATTCCTTCAGTCTCCTTCCCTTTAAAATGTGTTTATAGGCTACTTAGTATTTGTCTCTTTGCTCTGGGTTTGTTCCAGTTATTACATCTTCCTTAAAACGTACTACCCAAAACTGGACATAGCTGACACATCACTGTGGCCAAATTAGGACAAAAAATTTTTTGCACTGTGCTGATGATGCTTCTGTTAACACATCCTGGAGCTGCTTTGCCTTTGCTTTGCAGCAGTGTCTTGCTCTTGCCTTTGGGTGATCCACTCCAGCTGCCAGATCTGTTTCTATAGCAGTGGTGCCTCTTTACATTTTTGGTGTGTCGTGTTGCATGGAAGCTGGCATGTGCTATGTGGAACTTGGCTTTTAAAAACTGTTACCTAGATTTCATCTTAGATTGTTCTGGGGTTTTTAATGTTAAATTTAAGTGATTTTTAAAAATGTTAATCTTCTCTTTCCAAAGGGCTGGCAGTACAATCTGTGTTCCCATAGCATTACAAAATGTCCTGAGTTAGAAGGGGCCCACAAGGATAAACAAGTCCATCTCCAGGCTCTGCACAGGACCACCTCAAAAATCATGCCATGATTATATTACAAATGCATAAGGGAAGAAATAATGGGACACAATGAATAGGATGGAATTTTTTCTCTTAAGAGAAAGTCCCATTGTGCACATGAATATAATTGCTAATTAAAACTTTCATGTGAAAGAAATGTTGGTTGTTTTCTGAAAAGAGAATACTGCTTTTTGCAATGGATGTTTTCCTCTAAGGCATTTGAAGAAACTATTTTACCATGTGAGAGGGATGTCTTTCCTTGTAGTATCCATCATTTATCTAACAAAAGCCCTAACCTTCATGGCAGACTTAAAGCAGCTGAGCTTTCAAGGTTCAGGAGGCAACTGTTTGGTTTTGGTGGTTTGGGGTGTTTTTTTTGGTTTTTTTTTTTTTATTTAGTCCTTGCTCTCTCTCTGTCCCCTCCCTACTTAAAATAATCAGATGTCACTTGCACACTGATCTTCCTTATCAGAGTTCACTGATCATTCTTTCTTTTCCAGTGACCTTGAGCCTGAATGGTTGGACAGTGTGCAGAAAAATGGGGAATTATTTTATTTAGAACTGAGTGAAAGTGAAGAAGAAATTCTGCTTCAAAACAGCTGTCCAGAAATGCCAGCAGTGAATCATGTCAGGTTTCGTGAAAATGAAGCTGAAATTATTCAGGAGGGATCACGAAAAGAAAGAAAGTATGAACTGAAGAAATGGACCAAAATGCTAAAAAAGAAGAGTCTTTTACCAAAGCGTTCTGGTAAGAAAGGCGGTGGAAGCTGCAATGTGCACCCCACTGGTCCTACTTCCATATTGAAACACCAGTCTGCTCAGAAAATGGGTGTCACTGTTCAGCAAAAGTACAAAGATGTGTCTGTTTATGTAAATCCCAGAAAACTCTACAGTGCTGGGGAAGAAGAGCAGCAGAGGCTGCTGGAGGCCTTAGTAGGGATTGTCCATCAGTCTTCATGGAGCAGCAGAAGAGTGGAAAAACAAGGCAGGAGGGATAAAGCCACCAGAGGAGTCAGTGAGGAGAAGCTTGTGGTGCATGGCTTGGTGCCAGGTAGTTCTGCAATGAAAACAGGTCAAATCCTGATTGGTAAGTAACTGAAGGAATAGTTAACTTTTACACTCTTCCTTTAATATGAAAATCTATGGGGTTTTTGCTGTTAGAGGCAGCTGACTTGAATATTCCTGAGACATAAGCAATTACATCAGTTCTTGAGGGATTATTTTAAGTCAGTGTCATTGCATCCGATGTTTTGTTACCTAGACAATTTTACTGTATTATTTTTTAAGGAACATTATTTTAAGATTTTAAGAACATAAGATTTTAAGAACAGGTGGCATAACCTAAAAAGTGTTACTACAGTAAGGAGATGACTGTCCCTTAGTGTTCAGAGATTGAGCAGCTTGGAAATATCCCAGCACCACCTTTAACTTAGGATTTTAACTGAGGATTTGCTCAGTAGATAAGTGGGACTGGAGAAAACTTAACAGTCTGCCAGATACCCAATTTAGATTTCGTTCTTTTCCACAGCATCCCCCTTAAATTAAAAGCCTTACTGTATATATGCTTTAAATTGATTTAGTGCCATAAAAATAAGGAAAAAAAATACTGAGTAAGATACTTTCTGCATAGCCTTGTTTGGTTATTTTTCTGTTTAGCAAGCCTAACAGCAGCTTGCTCAGCAGTTGTGAGTTTGGGAGGCTCCAAATCCATAGCAGGGCTGCAGTTTGGGGAGGCAGTGAGCCAGTACAGCCGTTGTGTTGGTTTGGCTGCTTGGACACTTCCATGAGCTGATGAAATAACCTGGCAGGAAACTAACCCAGAAGAGAAATTGGCTGTCTAGTATTTTCCTGGTGTAGTAAGTTAAACTTGGGTCATAGAAGGTCTGACAAGCACCCAAATGTGAATAATGGAGGCGAATGAACTGCTGTGCGGGTCAACGAGGGAGCAGAAATACTCCCACTCCCAGCATTGAGGCCACTAAAGACTTGGCACTCACAGACATCAACCTCGGAGACAGTAAATGTGAGACAACCAGGCCACATCTGTAAAGGGTGAAAGATTACTCAATTATCCTTGAAGCTGGTTGTTCACAGAGTGGAAGAGCAAAGATGTGATGTTGGTTAGAAGATCATTAAAAATCTTAATGCTATAGTAGCACAAATCCCACAAAGTCAGCATGAGTGCTTTTGAAATTCCAGTGTTGTGTGTGTAACCAGGACATCGTGCTTTGACTGGCTGATTGTTCCAGCACGTGTTTTTGGTAGAGATGCTAAAGAATGCTCTGGAGGGAAAATTGGATAACTTTCAAATTTTACCAGCAAGAACTGATTAGTCAAGAAGTGGGGGATGTGGGCTGAGGAGGAGGAGAGAGCAAGTTTCAACTTGATCTGCTTAATGGTATTTCATCTCATTAGTGTAAGAGTGGGTGTTTGTAACCTGTAAATTAATTCTGGGGCACAGATTTGTATATAACATTTTTGTGAGAGCAGGTGTGAAATCAGAACAGTGTAGGCAAGTACCAGATCCAGGAGATCAAGCTGACCTAACCAGAGATAGTATTTCATCTGCTGCACTTAATGCTACCCAGAGCTAGTGAGGACAAAAACGGTGGGTTTTTTTTGTTTGTTTCAAATAGGAGAACATTTAGCTTACTCTAAGAAGAGTCTTGCACTTTAATATGTCCTAGGCTATCATCAACCCTTGCCTTGTTTTTTTTTGCACATTGAAAATGAAATAGTTTTAAGCATACTGGGGTTATTCAGCTCTTAACTGGGAAAATGAGCTGTATTCAGTGCCAACAGTGGAAAATGTATAATTTTCATGTAAAAATACTTTCAAATTATATATCTATAGTGAAGCTGAGTACTGTGGAATTTTTATGTGGTGTCTAGAAGTAGGGATGCTTTGCATAAATTAGATGTTCAAATTTCAGTGTTGTCTGCATAAAGAATATACAGAAAAAAAATTCTGTTCCTGTCAAAAATCTGTCTGGTGTACTGGTTCTGCACAGCACATCACAGAATGGGATAGCTGTGGTGTACACCCAAAGCCTGGTTTAGAAGCAAATAGGTAGCTCCTCAGATCTTCCCAGGAGCTGAAGTTGAAACAAAGTTCAAGAATAATAACAGTAGAACTTTGCCTTTCAGTTGTTCTTGATAGAAGTAGGTTTTTGGAGTCCTGTTGAAAATTGTGGAAAGAGCCAGTAAAGGACATTTTTGTGGTCAGTCTAAAAGTGAAGAATTAGCACAAAAGTGAGCAGCTTCTTAAGCCGTCACAAACGAGGAATACCTGATCAGCACAGCACGATGCCTGCTGGCTGGTCTGGTTATAACTTTGTTCATCTTCATTGATCTGCATGTGCATAAACATTAACCTATTCTTGTTTGGCTTAATAATATTTCAATGGCCTTCAGTAGCCCTGACCAGCTTGGTAGTAGTCTTTTGTGAGGCAAATCCAAACTGTCTTCCTTTAAAAATATATGCTTTAAAATGACATGTGGTTGTCTTCCTGGTGACCACTTTGCAGCACCCATTTTGACTCAGAAAGTGGTTTATGCTACAACATTTTTAGTAGAAACAACTTCTTTTCCCATCCTTAATAATCACTTTCCTCAGGTGGCTGCTCTTATTTGTTTTGAAATGTGTATCCCTTATAGCTTTGAACACTTACAACATCTGTTTATTATTTGTGCAATACACTTTAATTTTTGTTTTTAAGATTGCATATGGAAGTTGTAAGTCTTGTTGCTGTACTTTATTAACCAAGTGGAATGCAGGCGCTGACCATATGAAAGTAAATACAGCAGTTTTGCAAGCTCAAAAACCCTGCTGCTTTGTAACTCTAAAAAGATGGCACTCTATCCATGTGTTGTTTATCAGTTCATTTATCTTTTCTTTTTATATTTAGCAGGTCAGCATCCATCTTAAATTTTCAAAACAGAAAAGCCCTCATTGATTTTTAAGCTCACTGCCACTTTCATTTTGGTTAAGATGAAATACAGTTGCTTGTATCTCGTGCTTTTTAAGTGTCTTTTGTATTTTTGGCAAAACATTTTCCATGCTTAACTTAATTTGCAACATTATGCAAAGCTTGGCCTGCTGTGGAAAACTTTGTGCATATCTTCAAAGAGGGAGAGCTTCTCAGAATACTCACATTTAGATCCAGACAAATAAGGGTTGTGATAGGTAATGCCATTATAATTTGATTCCCACCCCCCATCAAATTGAAATCTGTTGGATTCATGGCAGGGAAAAGTTCTTGTAACTGCTGATGAGCATCATCTTTACCATAGTAAAAATAAAAAACTAATTCCAACGACAATGTAAATAGAGCAAAGCTTTTTTCACTAGCAGAGCGTACTGTTACCCTCTTTGAAAGCATCTTACTGCTCTCATCACCAAACAGCTCAGCATGAATCTTCTCACCTTATCAGTACATACAATTGTCAGAAAAATTGTGAAAGCTCCCCACTGACAATAATGAATTCTGTTTGATAGTAAAGATGGGCTATAATAATCCAATTTTGAACATGTATGCAAAAGCTACAGCTGCTGTTGCAAGCTTCACTTGAAAGGTCCATATCCTTAGAGTCCTGGCAGGAAAAAAAGCCCTTGAAAGGACCAAAATACTGTGAGAGTTTGAGATTTTTATGTGGAATTACCATACATGGTGTATTTGTTGAAAAGAGTGTCACAAGTAGAGATGTTGGGCTCACAAGATGGAAATAGAGCTTGTGTAAGCTTTGCTGTGTTCTCACTGTGGTGTTTGGGATGTTGCTTTTGTTCTTTTAATCTCCTCTTGAAGCACAGCAGCATGGGCTTGGATGAAAGCAGCCTGCGAACGTATAAAACAAGTAATTGATCAGTCTTTCTTCAGTAGGAATGCGTTCCATAGCTTGCCTTTTTTGGAAAGGCGTGTGGCAACTTTCCTAAGTGCTCCCACCAAGTCATTACCAAGAACAGAGAAAACTAAATGTCAGGATTCCATGCCAAAAGTGTCCTCCATCCTCTCCCATGTGAACAACTTGATTCTCATGATTTCACGAAAGAAATGTGCACTTCCCATCACAGCATGGAAGTGGTGTTCACTTGCCAGTCAGGGAAGCGATGGTTAACAGAAGTCATCATCTCGTGCCTCAAGAGGCAAAGAGATAGGCACTTCTGAAATAAACATTCTAGGGATGCCAGCAGTGCCAAAGACTTCCTAAACTTCGTCCTTAAAGAGGCGGGAATAATTCCATCAGCTGTGTGCAGAACTGGGTGTTTGAGGTCAATATACACTGCTCTTAGCTGCTGCTAACTGGATGGCAGAAGTCTCTTCTGATGAGAACAAATAAAACAGAAAGAATTCCTGCCTCCTATCTTTCATCACTCAAGTAAAATTCAGTCCTGCTTAGCATTGTGCAGAGAATGTGTACAGATGTCTCACAGTTTCTTCGTGCACTGAGAATATTTCCACAGTAAGTGATAGAACTCAAAAGCTTGATCATTCATTATTATGGGATTAAACTAAAGCTTACTTCATTCCTTAAAAAGAATCATAGAGCAGTTTGGGTTGGAAGAGACCCTAAAGATCGTCTAGTCCTAACCCCACACTAGACCCATCCAACCTGGCCTTGAACACTTCCAGGGACAGGGCATCCACAGCTTCTCTGGACAACCTGTGCCAGGTGCCTCACCACCCTCACAGTGAAGAATTTCTTCCTAATACGTAATCTAAACTACTTTCTTTCAGGAGGACATGTATTTTTTCTAAATTTTGTTGATTTAAGGAATGATATCCTGGAGCTGCCTGAAGAAAATTCATTTCCTCTGTTGCACTGGCTCACTGCATCTCTAAAAGTGGAACTGGGTGATACTTTGTTCTGATGTTTATCCCTGTATCTGTAATTCAGTGATATTTTAGTTTGGGATGGTTTGACTTAACTCTTCAGACCATCAAGTTAGACCAACTTTAACAGTTGCAAATGCTATTTACACCTTGATTTCATTTAACCTGAATTGTTTAAGCATTAGGTAAGTGAAATTAGATTAAACTTCATACAATTGCATTAATTTTTTGACATAATTAGTGTGTGAAGACCTAAATCAATCTGTCTTTCTGTAAGTTTTCAACACTGCTAAAGGGCAAGAAACAATTCTCAAATATAATGTAGATGTCAAGCTCTTATAAAGTAAGAATTGCGTGTAAAAACCCTTCCACAGCAGTTAATTATTACACTGAGTAGATCTTGTGGCCAGGTCCTGCTTTAAAAATACTTTGGGTTTGTAATTTTGCATGGCTTATACTTTGCCCAGTGATGTCATTTATTCTCTTACTTCATAGTCTCTGTTCTTTGAATGCTGTTGTGTGTGGCAAAAAGAAAAGAAGCAAAAAATGCAGAAACCCACCCTCACTGCCTCCACCTCCAATTCTGGAAAATCCATACTAATCAGTAGAGATTTTCTCTGTTGTGTGTCAAGCTGCTCTTCTTTGATAGTGATACAGCATTTTCTGGCAGAAGGAAGGCAGCCTTACAGGACTTCTTGGGCTGTGCTCTGGAAAGCTGTTCCATGTATGGTCCATGATTACATTTTTACCAATTGGATGGAATAAATATTTACTGCTGCAATGAAAGTTTTACATGTGTACATTAGGCATTGAATAAATAAAACACGTGGAGTATGTAACATGTGAATACTGACGGCTTTTCTCCTTTCAAAGTGTTTTTGTCTATTCCACCCTGGGAGATGTGGTTCCAAAACATTCCCTCAAGTGCTAAGGTGTGGATGTCTGCACAAAATGTGTGCAGCTCCTCTGAATGGCTTTACAACAGAATGCCTAAGGATCCAGTCAAACAAACAGAACACAAACAACTTTTGTTTAAGCAGATGAGTGTAAAATGAGTACAAGAGCAATTTATGCTTTTTGTTGTTGAATAATGATCTTTAATACACTGTTCTTAACAAAGAACATAGTAATCCTGTTTATAATTCGTGTTTTATTAGAGTAGCCTGAGTGCTCTGCTTTTCATTACTAATTTTCATGTCCTGGGGCTCTGGCACGGACTTACTGAGTTCCTTTTAAATGCTGTTTAAATTTCAGCTTTTCTGTCTTTGAATTACTGTTGTGTTGAGGATCCGACAGGCTAAAACTTAACTGTGCTGGGTATCAAGAAACGCAGAGTTTAGGGAGAGAGCTATTTCCTTAATATTTTCATGTGTAGAATAAAATGTAACCTTTTCTTGGTTTTGCATTTAGGAGGAGTATGAACTAATTTTCCTTCAGTGTAAAAGAAGAGTGAGCAGTTGGTTATTGCCTGGTGTATTAAAGAGGAATATTGCTTGCATTTTGGGGGTATTCAGTGTTTCCTTACTGATAGTTAGTTAAGAAGAATGCTCTTTCGCTTTTTGGCCTTGATTGTGTGTTGCACTGATTTTGAGCAATCAATCTTGTACCTGGGAAGAATTCCAGTTGTATTTGGAGGTATTTAACAACAAGGTAGAACACAGAAATAATGGTAACTGTCAGTATTCTTCTAAACTCGAACATTCCATGGCCTTTAATAGATTCTCAGGGAACAGAGAGACCTTAGAGACTCAGGCTGTGCTTTTCCATAGTCTGCATGTCATTATCACTGTGTCTGTTTGAGCTGAGCAAGTCTTCTCCCTGGAAAACTGAAATACCTGCTGAACCTTACAGTGGTTCAGTGCTTTATTTCTGCAGTTGATCACATCTTTGTTGCCAAGTCAAGGTTTAAAATATAACTGTGCTAAACATGCACATTTGCTGCAAATCCATATCCTTTTCCTAATCCCTTTCCACTGCCTGAGTGATGAAGGCCATGTTAATAATCTTGGAGAGGATGTGGAGGTACTTTTTAGGGGAGTCTTTGTGCAGCTCGAGAAAATGAAGCTTGGTTTTCAATTTGCTCTTTCTGAGGAGCTCTTGGTATTTTTAGTTGATGCATAAGAATGACCTTATCAAGTCACTTTCAGTGTTAAGTAAGAAGCTAATTTCTTTATTTCCCTTTCTACAGACAGAAGATACAAGCTAGAAACTAATCAAGTTTTTCACCCAACAGAGAGCAGAGACAACTGAAAGTGACACCAAAGAAAATCAAGTAGAAAATAAGACTTGTTTTGTTACCCTGAAGTTGAATATTTGCCTCTGACAAGGAACTAATGAATCAAGTCCTGGTGCCACTGGCAGTCGCTTCTTACAGTTCTTGTCATAAATTTATGTGGCCTCATCTTAGGTATTTTGCTCTAGGTACACTTATTGGAAAATTTTTTAGAAATGCTCTGGTTAGGGTCTGCAGAACCTTCTGATTTCCACTCTGCTTCCTCACCTAGGCTTTGCTCACCTCGTCTTTAATCAAGAGGTTCTTCATTTCCCATGGTCGCTGCAGTATCATGTCTGTGTATCTGATCTCATTTGGTTTCATTTTTCTTGAGCATAGGTGAATAGGACTGTAAGGAATACTCTGGATGGGATCACTCACCTACATTCCAAGGAAAGGCCAAAAAATGAATGGTCAAAAACCCTTTTATTTTTACTTTCCAATTTCTACTCCTTTTGACAGGTCTTTGTAGTTTTATCTCTCCATGTTATTTTACTTTTATGTTTTCTAGCTTCACAAGTTGGTTTTCTTTTCCACAGGTCTCATATCCCTCTTGCACACTCCATGCTTAAACATACATCTTTTTGAGGGGGATGAAGCATAGGTTATCAATTAAATAGCCGTGGGATGCTTCTTGAGAATATTTTCCTTCATTTCATATAGAAATCTCAGTTTGATTTTTCTACTTGAAACTGGAATGTGAATTTTAAGTTTTTAGGCTCTAATTTGGTTCTGTTTGCTTTTGTAAGTGGTGCCTTTAATTTTTCAAACCTTTTCCACTTGCAGGTAATGACTTTTTCTTTGGGACCCTAAGGGATTTTTTTCCCCATTTCTAGTGATGGTAAGGGTGTCAGATGTACAAAACACAAGATGCCATTAGTCAGGAAAAACTGACTGATAAAAATATGGAGAGGAGGAGCTGCAGCAGGGGACAAGGAATGGAAGAGAAAGGACTGAGTTGTGAAATTTGTTGTGTTTTCTGGTCAAGTAACAAGAGTGATACAAGCCTGGGTGGAGGGGAGAGGCTTGGAGAGGTATTATACAGGAGGGCCACCAAGATGATCAGAGGGATGGAGCACCTCTCGCTTGAGGAAAGGCTGAGAGAATTGGGATTTTTTCAGCCTGGAGAAGAGACACTTCGTGGTGACCTAATTGTGGCCTTGGAGTGCCTGAAGGGAGCTTATAGGAAAGATGGGGAGACACTTTTTACAAGGACATGTATTGCCAGGACAAGGGAGAATGTCTTTATATTGACAGTAGATTTAGATTGGATATGAGAAAGAAATTCTTGACTGTGAGGATGATGGGACACTGGAAAGGGCTGCCCAGAGAAGCTGTAGATGCCCCGTCTTGGAAGTGTTTGAGGCCAGGTTTGATGGGATTTGGAGCAACCTGGTCTCGTGGAAGGTGTCCCTGCCCATGGCAGGGGGTGGAACTAGAGGATCTTCAAGGTTCCTTCCTACCCAAACCATTCTATATTTCTATGATTTTTGTCAAATGATATCTGTGTGGCCGTAAGGCCTTAAGAGCACTGAGGTAATAGACTAAATGTGCTAAATGTTGCATGTAGGAAACATCTACTTAAAAGTAACAAATAGACATTTATGACAGCTTGAATGGCATAATAATTTTTAAAACTAAGACGCTGTTTTGCGCTGTACTGTGGTGCAACAGCAACTGCATTTCTCATTTCTTGTCTGTTCCACCTCCAGGAGATGCTCTTGTTGCCGTAAATGATGTCGATGTGAATACCGAAAACATCGAGAGGGTTTTATCTTGCATTCCAGGTCCTATGCAGGTACAGTAGTTAAACATTTATTCCAAAAATCCTCTGTAAAAGTGAGTAGTGCTTCTAGCCTTTTTTTACTGAGGAAACAAAATTTAGGTTTCTAAAACTTCCTCCGTGACCTTTTGAATGCATTGCTTGACTTCAGTCAGAGTAGAAATTTCAGAGTTTAATTCTGGTAAGTTACATGAAAACAGGTAGGTGCTGATGTCTAGCTTAAAAATAAACATGTTAGCAGAATAGTAGTGGAAATTTTTGTGCCAATTACTGTATTTAAAAGAGTAATAATTGCTCAGAAAATACTTAAATAGAATAAATTGTATCTTCATCAATATAAGCAAGACTCACAAACCACAAGAGAGTAAAAAGAAGCCTGAATTAACAAGTAGTGTTATTAAAAATATTTAAGAGCATTTAAATGGTGAAATTGATACAGCTTTAATATTTAAATAGAAGAATTAATTCTTGGGGTTCTAAGAGATGTTAGATTGAAAGTTTTAAGATCTTTCAAAACTCAACAGTGATGAAATTGATAGAAGTCAGTAATAAAAACTGATACCAAAAAAAATTCAAAAAAATCTGACCTGATGAATAATGTTTCTTTCCCCAAAACCTACTGCATATATATTTTCTTCCAGCTGATTAGTAATTTTGTAGCTCTAGTGAGGAATTAAATTAGTAATGAAGAATTAGATAGCTATTTCAGAACTAAACCAGGAGAGTGTTACTTACCTGGGATGT
Organism: Machaerirhynchus nigripectus; assembly: GCA_013397975.1. NCBI lineage: Eukaryota > Metazoa > Chordata > Aves > Passeriformes > Dicruridae > Machaerirhynchus > Machaerirhynchus nigripectus. The sequence goes on from VZRQ01005698.1 coordinate 81,106, forward strand.
TAGTAGCATAAAATTTAATATTTTGAGTTATGCTGCTTAAATCCACTTCCTGATGGACAGTAAGACAAGGCAAAAGTTGAAACTTAGAGGTATGAGCAGGAGCAGGTTAAAAATTAAAGTGTCTCTTGGTAGTTTTTCTTCAGGTAGAATATATAAGGTGATGGTAATAATTGAAATGTTTTACAGTCCAGATATTTTAAAAAGTGGAAATTTTAAGTTTTCTTTAACACAAAAGCTCTGTTTGTGACATATAGTGCAAGGTCATGTGGAAATACATCTGCAACTGCAGTGAGATTGAGTACTGGGATGTCAGTTCAGGAAGCTTTCCAAGATATTGGACAGTCTGAAGTTTGCCTGAGCTACTAGAGCTGTGGTCAGTTGCTGGCAGAGCTCCATGGGAGAAAAACCTTCTCTTGTCCATCTTTGACCAAATACGGAGTTGCTGTAACTGTTATTAAATACAGAATGATTAAAAAAGCAGAGATGATATAGTCTGTGTAATTGTATCCTTGCTAGATTAGAGTAGAGGTCTTACTTGTTGCTAAAAGGCAGTGCAGCCTTCTACAGAGCAGTTCCTTGTGACACAGTGTTAATGTTTCCACTGTCAGTAAATCTGTCAAGCAGGCAGCGATTACTTGAAATGTGTAACAGTTTGTCATGGTGGCTTTCCAAATCCTTTTATTACAGTGCAATTATTCCTTTTCTACTGTGCAGTTTGAGTCAAGCCAGACGAGTGATGGCTAGAATAGACCAGTGGAGGTTTAAATACAGAGTTCTGGGTTTTTTTGCAATGCAGTACACTGCAATCATGCTGCTGAGGGAACAGAGGGTTGTTGTATCTGACATTTTGTAATACAAACAAAATTTTTACTGTGTTCTCATTCACCTTACCTTGCAAAATATCAAAAAAGATGCAGTTTAAAAAGCCTTTTTGCTTACGTATAAGTTATTTCTGTTATTGAAATCCCTGCTGTTCTGGATTCATGCCAAAAATTTGTGGAATTAATTTTGAAAACTTAACTGCCTAGATTTTCTCAGTTGCACCATGTGACATAACATCTCATTATTTTATTTCCAGAATTTAGTTTTTCTTACCTCAGTTTAGGCAACTAGATCTAGGCTTGCAAGGGCTAGTTTAGTGCATTTACTGAGCAATAGAAGTCCAAATGCTACATTAGTCCTTTTTTTTACATTCCTGTAATCAAAATAGTTGCTGTTTCCTAGCACTACGAGACAGAGAAGACAGACTAGGAAGCACAAGCTATACTCTTCTTTACTCTGATACTCAGAAGTTGCAGAACCATTTTACACAAAACTTTCTAAAAATACTCAGCCTGAGGCAGACATTTAGAATCAGAAATTTCAGCCTGAAATTTTGAGTTACAGTTGTGCAGACCATAAGCACATGGCAAACAGATACTGAAAACAGGAAGCAGCAGGCAGTCTTTAAAAGGCAGGGAATGTCCCCAGCTCTGTCTGCAATAAAATCCATATTCCAAGCCTTGCAGCTTTCTTGCAGATGAAATCATGCCTTTCTGGGGCAGACCAGTGGTGTAACAGCTACAATTTCTCTTTCTACGCTGAGAAATGTGTAAGAGTTTTAAGAAACAAATTAAATACAGAGTGACCTTCCAATCATTACTTTCCAGCTTCCAGCAGTTAATAGTAAAGGACTTGTAAAATCAGTTACGGGTTTCTATGTTCTCCTTTGTTTCTTAAAATTCCTTTGACCTCCACAGCATCTTGGAGCAGTGATTTATGTAATTGATTTGTATTATGTTAATTGTCACTGGTTTTCAAATTGCCGTCTAATCAAGTGCATGTCAAACCCCCATGTTCCTGTGTTATGAGAAGAACTGTCCATGTCTTATCCTTCCATGGCTGTGGAGAGCTCTGTCATGTCCACTTCTGTTAGGTTTCCTAAGCAGAAAATGATGATCCATGTCCCTCACAGTTTGCTGTTCCTGCCACCTTCTTGCCATTTGATTAAATTCTTTTTGAGAACTGTTCTAAGTACTGAGAACGCATGCATGATAACTAGAGTGGAATACTAATGCTTTTCCCATTCTTCATGTCATTTTTTTTTCAGTTTTCTGTTGTGTGTTGAATTGATTTTCTTCAGGAGAAATGAAATCAAAGCTGTGGAAGGTTTCACAGTCAGTACTTATAAAAGGGGACTTCAGTAGTCATATTTAATCAGATCCAGTGCATATTTAATCAGATCAGCTCAGGATGAAGATTCATTTCTTGTCCACACACCAAAAACAACAACAACAACAACAAAAAAAAAAAAAAAAAAAAAAAAAAAAAAAAAAAAAAAAAAAAAAAAAAACCACCAAAACCCAGGTTTTTAGGATATGTCGAAATGCAGTCTCTTGGTTCTTTTCTATTAAAGTCATGTGGGAGGCGGCATGGAGGACTCCAGGTTGAAAGAGAGTTAAAGTTCTGCTCAGTGCAGTTTGTTTTGAGCTCTTCCCTGGAGGATCATATGGTTGTGTCTCTAAGACAAGACAGAGTTTGTTTTTTTTAAAAATTGAGAGACTGAAAGATAGACAGCAGCAAGAATGACATCTGTGTGTCATTAGTGTAGAGACTGTAGCCTAAGTGTCATGAGTAAATGTCCACAGACAAGATGCAGTAGAAGTTAAGAGAAATAACTATTGAGCCTTGAGGAAATCTGTAAGAAGTTAAACAGGGTATGAGGAAAATGTTCAGAAATATATGCAGATGGCATGACAAAGAACCAGAACCGAGTCTCAGAGTGCTGGAGAAGAAAACATACTCTTAGGAAACTGTCAACTATCAATTTACTGGGTCTTGGAAAGCAGCTGCTACTTAGCTGGGTGTTCCTGCTCCTCGAGCCCTGTGCAGTGTTAGGAATCAAAACTGAACTGACAAGGAGAGGGTGAGGGATGAGTTACTGTCAGAAAAAAAAGGGGTAGTACAGGACAGGAGAGCAGTGCTGTACCAGGAAAGAGGAAGAGAAAAGAGAAAAAAGGCTGATAGCAGCCCAGATAGGAGAGGAGAAAATCAGTGGAAAGTGTTAGAAGGGGAAGGTGGCAGCCAGTGACACAAATGTAGCTGTAAGAGGTGAAGATGGCACCTCTCTCCAAGCTAGTTTGACAGGCAGTGGGTGTTTTAAAGCACCATTATTTCTTGGCATCATTATTTCTATGGCACTCCTCTCTTGAAGTATGTGTACAGACATACACAACTAACAAAAATTACCTGGTTTTAAATGTATGAATTACCTCTGCTTGGCCCTCTCAAAATGTATCACAACTGGGAAAATATAAATGGATTTTTTTGCATAAGTCCTCAGGCTAAACTGTCACTGATTTTAACAAAGAAGCAGGATTTGGTGTGATGTGTTATGTTCAGAACTTCCCAGTCATTAGGCATCTTACAGGTATTTCAAGGCAGACAAAGAGAGGACTAAGAGCATGCCTACTTAGACCAAATATATCTCCAGTCACTTTGAAGACTGATAAAAAATAAGGTCTCATCCAAGAAGATAAATTAATTTTTTCTCCTTGGAAATTACAATTTTATGCTCAGTCAAGAGGTAGGTGCTTCTCACATTATCCTTTCATGCTTAGGATAATGTGTTCATTCACAGAAAATGACAAAATCACTTCCATCACTGCTGAGACAACTAACAAACATCATTTTTGTAAGTCACAGCTTAAAAAGGTAGGTCTATAAAGCAAATTTTGAAACATATTTCCACATCAATTTTGCTTACGTGCTGCTTGTGTGTCAGGAAATATGCATTTATTTTAAAATTCCTGGGGTTTAATTTATTTGGGAAATAAGGTACAGTAAACATCATATAATTTTTTGGCAAAATAAGTTTGATCATCTAAACTTGCAAGGTTTTATTTAAGAGAGGATGTTCTGTTTGTGTTTTGATCTTTTTTCTTCTGAGGACATAGCACAGTAAGGGATGTAAACAATTTTAATGCTACTTGGTAGTTGTGTAAATTGTTAAATACAGCAACAAAACCCTTATTAGAAAAAAAAAAAAAAGTTAACATACTGAAAATGGAAGCTTGAAAGAGTTGCTACTGTTACAATTTAACAGACTTTTGCAGTCCAATGTAAATTTAAATGGATTTCCCTGTGCAAATGTGTCAGTGCTCTCAAAATGGCAAAGAAATGCTCAAGAAAGAGCCTTCAGGATATGTACTTAGGAAACTGCTGACATTTTGAAAGAAGTCAAATACTGTGTGTGTTTCAAAGGCCCGGTAATGGGTTTTGTGTTCAAACAAAGCCAGAGCAGTAAGTATATTTTTCCATTCTCAAAACCATAAGAATTAAGTATGAAAACACAGCAAACCACACGCTTACTCACATGGTTCATAGAGCATGTAAAAGCTGGCTTTGTCCATTGTAATAGATGGTTATGTAATGCTGAGTGTATAATTGGTTTTCTTGAAACAGCAGGAATTTTGTATGCTTACATCTTGATCAGTAAAGCTGAGGTTGAGAAAACCTAACCTCTTAAAGGGCTGAAACTGCATCTGTTTCATCTGATACTGGAATGTAATTGTAAGTACAGCCTCATTTTCACAGTAATTAATTACCTTAATAGGTTAAACTGACATTTGAAACATCAGTATTTGAGCCTGAAGGAACTTCTCAGCAAAGGAACAAACAGGCACAGTCAAGTGTGAACAATCTGGTTCGGCTCCTGTGGGGAGAGGACAGTTTGGACCTTCAGCAGGCTGTACAGGACGTGCCTCACATTGTCATGTTCCTCACGCTGAAACTGGACTCTGAGACATCCAGGGATGAGGTATGTGGCTGACTAAACAAATCTGAGGTGAAAGGTAACAACTGACCACAGCAGCTGCTATGACATTTCATGTAAATGGATAAATAAAAAATCCTGCTAATGGTTTGGAGTTGTGAATCATCCGTAAAATACCCATTTTGGCAGAAATAAGGCCTGAAATTCCAGGGGGGAAGAAACAGCATCACTGCTGACAGACTTTTAACTGGACTTCAACTCAGTTGAGCACTGCTGGGCAGCAGCAGGTGAGGAGCAGGCCAGGGTGGTGATTGCACAGCCGAGGTGCATTCCCCAGTGCCGAGCTGTCTCTCAGATGCTCACAGGGATGTTTTCATCGCACCTCTCCAGTTTGAATTATGAGATCTGCCTAGTCAAAAAAATTTCCCCCAGCAGGAGCTATTGGCAGTCCTCATCCATAATCTGTCTGGCTCCTCCTGTTTTGAAATGCTAATGTATCTTTTCTTAGAGGACTCTGGCATGTCTGCTGCTAGCAGGCAGCTGCTGATTCTTGCTTGGGCAGCATTTTAGAGCACTGAAGTACTTCTCCTTTGTCCTGTGAAGCTTCCTTTCACATCTTTTTCCTTTTTGTGTTCTTCAGGAAAATTTTGCCAGTGTACATGTACGCCATTGTAAGTTTGTGTAGATGTTGTTCAGGCTGTAGCCATAGCTACAAATACTCCTCTCCACACAGGGACGCAGAGCTGAGGTTGGCCTCTTGCCCAGTCTGGAAATGACAAGTGGACAAAGTGGACTTCTTAGGAACAGGCATTTGGAAAAAGACTTTTCTCCCCTTGTGTGAATTCTCAAATTTAGCATTGTGTCCCAGTGATCCTGATATTATTTGTGGTGAGGAAACACCAAACAAAACACAGGTTTTTCCAGTCCCCAGGGACTGGGATGACAGGACAGTGATGGAATGGGGAGCAGAAGGAAAACATTTTGCTTTCCTTGATTGTGATACCTTTACTTTCTTTAATACTATTTTTCAACTGGTACAAGTCTACGTTCTGTTGGTGATGTGTAATAGAGAAAAAGTGTTACAGCTACACAAAATGGGGCTTAATTTTATTTTCTTGAGACAGGACTGGGAAGAATCCTAGAAAATTACATTATACCTTAATATGTAGTAGTCCAAGACTGCTGTGTTGTGTGGATAGAACACTTATGGACAGTTGCTGTAGACTTAAAGACCAGTGTTTTCTTGACCACGTAAACTTTATGAAATATTAAAAAAATATAATTTCAGGGCCTCTGGCTCCTCTCTGACACATGTAAATGCCTGATTGCAATTCCTGCACTTCACAGTAAATTACGTACTGGTTTCTTGCCCCATTGTTTCTTTACACTCTCCCAAGAAACAGGATTAATCCTGAACATTGAGCAGAGGTGAAAGAGGGATCGTAATGCCCTTGTTTTCCCTTCACAACATGGAATAATTGTTTCTTGAGGAGTCTTGACAATTATGCAGCTGCAAATGTGTTGAGAGATGCTTTGTTGATATAATCAAGCTCTTTATAGAATTTCCTTACAAAAGAATGCTGCCTTCTTTAAGGCATTTGTCTTTAATTTCATTTTCTGAACTTCTAGCAATTTCTATCCTGTACATGTACTGTCCCAGATTTAGTTTAAACAGTACTTAAAATGAGTAATGAAGTTATGGTACACCAAAGCCATCCTGCACAATAAAAATACAATGATCCTTTAATAAGCTGCTTTACCCATATCCAGAGGAGGCACGGTATGCAGATCACATCCATGTAAACTATGGCTACTAGAACTTGTAAATAATTCTTCCACTTGTGAGCTTTTGGCACCTAAAATAGAATTAATGAGCTTTAAGACTTGTAAGCTCTGTCTGCTCAGCTATACAGGGAAATAGTATTGGGAATCATTGGGGATGTGTGTATGCCTGTGGGGGGTGTCCCTATGATAACAGTTTCTCAGAGAACAAGGTCAATCCTGCCTTTTTTTATATTTAAGGTAGGTGTCAGGATTATGCATTATTTGTAGCAGTGTACAACACTCACGTCTTTGTGTTCGACCTGATTTTGGCAATAGCATCTCTTAAAAGGAATAATGTTCATGTTCCTCCTACTGTTACTAGAAGAGTCTGTCCAGGTTTGAGGGGTTTGGTTGAGGGAGGATTTACACTTTAAGAAATGAGCTACTTGTTATTTATTAATTCCATCGTCGTTGGCCTGTGACCTTTGGGCTTGCTTTGGAGACAGTTGATCTGGTGGCATGTGCTGGCCCTTGCTAAATCACTATATCCATACATGATAACAGCTCTGCCCTTTTGTTACAGTTGGCTTTTCTTTCCCTGGGAACGTGTACAGATAATTCACAAACAAATTTTGTGTAAAGGCCCCAGTTCATAGTGAGGAGGGGGAAAAAAGGCTCTTTCTAGCCCTTTGCAGTGCTGTAATTAGAAAACAGCAGGGTTTCTCCAGTTGAGGGATTGATTCCAGAAAGAAAGATCCTTGTCACTAATGACTATTTATAAATAGAGTTAATTAAATTGGATATGAATGAAGAGTTTGTCAGGTCCTTCTGTAATGAAACTTTGCATTCTTTTAGTCTTGATGAAGGAAAATTTTCTAACTAGTGTTGGCTCTGGCTGAATGTGCTTAGTGACATAAACAGGGAAGTTAATCATGCCTGTGTTTTGTGTGTTCGTGTAGAAAGATAATTTACTATAATCTTTGCAGTGGATATACTTAATATTATATGCATTATTTTTGGCCCATCATGATTTGGCAGAAAGCAAAAAAATGAGGCAGAATCATGTTTGCTTATTACTATATTTTTATGGTTGCTGAAATAATATTTTTGAAAGTGCTTGCATAAAAACATTATTTTTAAAAAATGGTAAGAAAAAGAAAAACAACTGTCACAAATATTTATCTCCATGGAGCTTCAGTTTCAAGATGACTTGTATAAGTGTGCTGGTCGGATGTTTTGTGAGAAATCTTAATGGTGTATTTTAAAATTTGAGCATATTCATCAGTTATGTTTTATTCCATACATGTAAAGCAGGTAGGTAGGGTTATACAGAGAGCCTGGAGTTTTCATATTCTTATGTTGGTTTTGAAGAGCTGTATGTCTGATGATGATTTAAGTCAGAATTTAAATACTGAAAGAACTTTACAAATACTTGAATCGGAGAATGACAGAATGGTTTGGTTGGAAGGGACCTTAAAGATCATCCAGTTCCTACCCTACAGCCATGGGCAAGGACACATTTCACTGGACCAGACTGTTCCAAGCCCCATCCAGCCTGGCCTTGGACACTTCCAGGGATGAGGCATCCACAACTTCTGTGGGCAACCAATGCCAATGCCTCAGTACCCTCTCACTAAAGAATTTCTTCCTCTGTCTTGGCATCAGAGGTATTAACCACGTACTTAAAGCTGTAAGATGCCGTGGCCACACTGTCATTTTATGTTTCTCCATGTAATAATGATTCTAAATAAGTGATGCTTTTCTAGAAAATAGAGACTCTAAAACTGTCAGAAACATTCATGTGCATTTTAGAACTTTCCAGTAAGCCTATGCAGGACACTGCTTGTTTCAATATCATATGAAAGGATATCATAAAAGATTTTATGTTTTAAAAAAACCCAACTGTTGCCACAAAAAAAATCATTATCTTGTTTTCTCTGGGGATTTTTTGGAGGGGTTTTGGTTTTGGTTTGCTTAACTAACAGCTAACTTTCTTCACAGCAAGAAATTCTTTATCAGTACCCCATATCTGAAGCATCCCAAAAGCTGAAAAGTGTGAGAGGGATATTTCTCACACTGTCTGACATACTGGAAAGTGTTACTGGTACCGAGATTATCAGGTAAAAGCATTTGAAAAGTAATTATTATTTTTATTACTTTATACATAGATGTGCAGCAAACATGGGTCATGCATCAAGTTCTAGACAAAACAAGAGCAACTCAACCTTTTTAGGCAGTAACACTTTAACTACTACAACATGCCTGAAGTTGGACTGCTCAGCCTGGATGTACATTGACTTGGGGGAATTTCTTTGTAGTGGGCAACAGTGACTAGGACTTTTAGTTCAGGGAAATGGTTTTCAACTCCTTTATAACTTCGTCATGTTAACAGAAATAATTCTGGTTTCATTTTTCTAGTTCCTCCCTTTTCTTATGTGAAAAACTGGTTCAAGTTGTTTACTGGAAAGAATCTGACAAGTTGCTCGTAATTGGCCTTCCTGAAGAAAAGTGAGTTTCAAATGAAAGGTTTTGTTTTCCTTTAAATTTTGTGTCCTCAAATTGTACTCTTCTAACAAAAAAGGCATGAAAGGGAGGGCTTAAAATGTACTCTTTTTACTGTAACTAGTTTTTATACCTGTGATTCACTATTTTGATTGACTTTATTCACACCTTTTATATATCCATTGTTGCAGTTTCTTTTTCTTTTCCTCTGAAGAGAATAAAACCCCAGAAATATTTTTAAGTTAGAAAAGAGTAATATTCTAGGATTTGGTAAACTCAAATACTTTGTAGAGACTGCTGAATAACATCAGTAATATTACGTACTTACACATTCTAGGAGGACTGCTTATTCATGGTAAACATGTTATAACCATAGCAGTATGTTTTAATTTTTCTTTGTTAGTGTGCCACTTTCTCAGCTGAGGAACATGATTGAAGATGTTGTCAGGACCTTGACATTCATGTACGGTTCTTTGGACAGGTGAGTTCTTTCCAAAGGATTTTCTTTTCAGTCACTCATTTTTCATTGGTGCTCACTGAAAAAGACAAACAGTAGGATTAATTTTAATGTTACCAGGGAACTTCTTTGCATCTTCCTTTACCCTTGTATAAAAACCAGAATTCTGTTCTTCTTGCTTTCTGGTTTCAGTCTTAACACTAGTAAGACACTGTTTAAGCAGTCTTTGTCACTTCAGAAAGTTGTCCTTGGTTAGATTAAGTCATTCCCATAATCTAAGTCACTGTGGATGCCAGCAACACCACAAGTGTTATCCTCTGTGTCTGTAAAACATAGGCTTGTATCAGTGTCACATTTTTAACAGAGTAAACACTCTGGACTTCTCAACTCCATTTGGCAGAGTGAGTGTCTTTCTCTGCATTTGGAAATCACCCAGGAGATTTTCAGTCTGCTGTTACTTAAATAAAATTGCCCAGGTGGATTAGTCATATTCTTGCATTTAATTCAGGGTTAATGTGTGTGTATGCCATAGAGAAAGATAAAGAATAAATCTCAGTTTCCAAAAGGATGAGACTGATGTTTCACTCATCTTAAATTGCTCTAAGACATCTACTATAATACCATACTGGTTTAGTTTGTTCTTTATTTGTAGGTACTGCCTGGGTATCAGCCTAGTGTTTTTTTTCATGTAAAAATACATCCAAATGTAGCATTGTGCAGTAAAGAGACTTGTGTAGCACTGAGGGTTATATAAACAAGCTGCAAATGTCTCAGTGTTATTCTAACTTGGAGTTCATGTTTGTCCAGTGCTTTTTGCCAGGTGGAAAATGTTTCTCGCCTGGATCATTTTTTCAACCTGTTCTTCCAGCGTGCCCTTCATCCTGCCAGGCTCCAGTCCAGCACCAGCCCCAGTGCTCAGCACCAGGATTCCTGCAGTGCCCTGTTCCTAGACAGCCTCCCAGGCCTGCGCTGGCTGACACTGCCTCAGGACATCAAGGTTATGTCCTTCTCACATCTCTCTAGGAAAACCTGTGCATGAGAGGCCAGAAAGTCGATGCAAGTGTCTTCTGCTTTTACTGTGTGATTTACCTGAGTACTTTGCCCATCCCAGACCATCCATTTTCCTATAAAATTCAAGTCTGGAGCTACACCATCATTCCCACAGGATTGCTATTGTGAGTCTAGTTTGGTGACTTCCGAGATATTTAGGAAGAAAATAGAAAGAGTAGGGAAAGCAGCCCTGGTATGTAGCTGTATGTTTGATTTTGACCATTGAAGTGTTTTGGCAGGCAGGAAATATTATTCAAGAAGCCCATGTATTGCTCATAATTTAGGAGAGATAGAAATGGCTGTTGCAGAATCAAAATAAATATCCACGTGTCATTTGTTGGCACCAAACAGGTACAGCTTCTCTGCACCGTTTCACTGTGCCAGATTACCTCCATGTTAGAAACCAAGTTGTGCTTTAAGCATGAGTAAGGCAAAAGGTAGGTCACAGTAAATAACATTCTAGCTGCCAGTCTTAAACCTCACTTTCATTACTTTAATATCTGTGACTCCAGTTTAAAATATGTTAGTCTTGTCATGGTAGAGTTTGTTTTTAAATGAGTATCTGCTGTGATTTATTGCAAATAAAACAGCTGGGAAATTTTAAATTCAGATTTTTTCTTTCATGGAGAGACCCAAAATATTTGTAAGTTTGTAGATAACATAGTTAAGGCTAATTCTAATTATTAGAAAATTACTCTAATCTGAGCTGACCATAAACTCCGTATCCAAACTTATTTCATCAGCAACAACAACAAAAGGAAAGAACATTGTACTCACTGAACTTAGAGGCTGTGCAATGGAGAATTAAAACTGCTGCTCAGAATGGCTCTGGGAAAGGCCTGAGTTTGGATGTTCAGAATGACCTTTCTTCTGCAGTGGCATAATTCTGCAATTTGTAGGTCTTTATTTGAAGATAGCATTAACTAGGACTTTCCTGCATTTCTAATTTTTATGTTTAGTTAGACTTCAGTGTATAATTTTCATGGGAGTGTTTGGAGGGGAAGGGATGAAGGGTTAAAGTCTATCCATTTACTATTGACAGGGTTTGCAGTATGATTTCAGGTTTGCTGTGATTCAGTAGGAGTTGTCAGGGATGTTACAAGTTATAAACAGATTTCTCTTTGCTAGTGTGGCCTTCTCCCTCCTCTCTTTTGAAGGAGAATTGTCTTCTCCTTTATCTTTAGTCACAGACTGACAATTATTTAGTTCTTTCCACCTTGCCCTGTAGTTTTTTTACTATTTCTTGACTGGGGGTTTTTCCATGCTTTTTTTTTGTCTCTCAAGTTTCTGTAGAGAGACTCTGTTGCACTTTGGACTCCAGTTTAGCTTGCAGGCTGCTTTTTTCTTATAAAATGATAAGTTTTAAAAGGATTTTGAAAACAGCATCGTTGATACTTAAAACACAGACATCACTTTCCAGCATTCTTTGAGATCATTCACATTTGCCAGAAAACTGTTGTTGTTGCAGAAGATGACATTTCCAATTAGCATTTTGGTGAAGATCTTTATATTCTATAAGGAATATAAAACTAAAAATGTCAGTTCTTCAGGCAGAAAGCCATTTAAATTTTGACTGGGGAAAAGCTGAGAGGCTGGTTAGTTGTCAACTGCCAACAAGCTTGCTGACATTTCTCTGTTTGAAAACTGGCTGTATTTCAATTAGAGGCAGCCTGTTAACACAGCCCAAGAAGTTTGTAATTATGGGATTTAGGTTCTTTTCTTTGAGTAGCACATTTATGTCATGAATTTCAGTGCGTAGGACTAAGGAAAGTACTCTTAGTAAAACTTGATTTAACCAACAGCTCTTGCAGTTAGAGAAACAAGGAAGCTTAAAGCAGTTTCAGTAGAACAAAAATAATGTGTGAGAGAATTTTGGCAACTTCCATAGAGACAAAAAGCTTAAATCCATTGGATAAAAGATTTTTCTGATAACTCAGCTGGATGCAGTAGTGGGCCAGGTTTGTCTCTAGACCTTGTGTTTTAAAGCATGCTGAAAGTAAGAGTGACATCTCCTTTGTACCAAACATTGGGGTCAGCAGGCACACAAGCAGAGAAACTGTACAGTTCCAAAGAGCAGGGAAATAGATGGCAATTAGGAAGGATTTTTCTTCAGTCTGGTATCTCCAGGTGTTCTTGATATTTGATGTTACTAATAAAAAATAGGTGCAAATGTTTATCCGCTCACTTTGTACTTGTGAAACCCAGTCTGAGACAAGCAAGACAGAGCAAGCTTTGCTATTATTGGAAACTAATGTGTTGGAAATCTCTATTAAAAAATATTTTTTGAATGTTTCAGATGGAAATTGACACAGCACTGAGTGATCTGGAAGCAGCTGACTTTGCAGAGCTGGTAAACACTTTATTTTTGTTTGCATTGCAAGTATCTCCTTGCCTTGGTGTCACATTCACTGGTTTAGACAAACGCTATTTTCAAAATCCATCAACTTCTTTTTATCAAGTGGGAGTCAAAGCAATTTATCCTGAATTTCTCTCCATGCTTAATATTTTAACATATTATAATTATTATATTATAATCCTATAGGATTAGTCACTGAAAATCCATGATTTAATATAATTTAAGTCCATGGGATGTCTACAAAAGCACTAATTTCAACAGAAGTGATTGTTGTTACATTTCTTCTCTCTGTAAATAACTGTCTCCTTCCCAAGCCATTGTGAATAAACTTGGAAACACCTATGGAGCAGAATTTAATTTTCCAGTTTACAGAAAGCAATTACAAATTCTCCTTGTTTTACTACTGTTAAAGGAGGTAATAGTAATTTACCTGAGTAACTCGTGGCTGTGCAATGTGAAACCATATTGACATTTCAGCTTTACTTTGTAATGAAAGAGCTCCCTTGAGCTCATGTTCCAGAACAGTTACTTTAAAATTCTATTCAAAAGAATCCCTGCACTAAACAACCTGGACGATTGTTTACAGAAATCAATAAATAAATAAAACAAATGTCTGTAAGTTGCAGTTTATTGCACAGAAATTGATTCCACCTACTTAACTTAAAATACAGTATATCCATCTAAAAACAGTGCTGCTAGTGGGAGAGCACTGAGCATTAAAAGATGAATGAATGGGTGTCTTTTGGGTAAAATGTCAAACACTGGAGAAAAATGCTTTAACTTGAAAGTTTTACTCTAGGAGGGCCCCTGGTGTCAGTAGTTATGCTAAAGCTACTTTGCTGTTAACTGTGAGAATGAACATATCCTAACAAAAACAGTTTATGAACACAGAACAATTAAATAAGAAACTAGTTATTTTGAGCTGAAATCTTTAGAGAAAATTGTAATGACACGAAATTCAATAATGGAGGCTAAAAACTTGGTATTTCCCTTAACTGCTCAGTATTAACTGCTGCACTGGTAATAAGAGGTGGAACTATGAAAGTATTAAATAATATGTTGATTACAGTTGACCAGAATTAGTTCACATGCATTTGGCAAATAAAATAAAAATGCTGAATTAAAAATTATACAGCGGTTTGGTTTTTTTCCCCAACAGTCTGAAGATTATTATGACATGAGAAGATTATATGTGATTCTGGGCTCTTGTCTCTTTTACAAGGTAATATTAATAATTAAGACCTAAAGATGAGGAAAATGTATCTAGAAATCTAAATTAGTCTTTCAGAATCTCACAAATCTGAGGTGAATGTTTGACTGATTTAAGCATGTATTTCTAGTAAAAGACCTAAAACAGAAAAAATCAGCGTCAGGAAATTCTATGTACTGTATGAACAGTAAGAACAAAAATACTTCTTCAAAACTGGAATTTCGTGGTCTACAATCCAAGGATTGGAAAGACAGTAATAAGAAAGCAGTAAGAGTCAGTTCAGCTGAGACTGTAGGATATTCTAATAGGAACTCTTTTGTTCACTGCCATTTCTTTTATAGTAGGTTCTCTATCTTTAATCTGTCGTTAAATCCAAGACTTGAGAAATTGTATTGACAGCTTTTTCAACTTTTGCCTCATTCATAACTAGATTTATCTTTGGTAAATATAGACAGTGTAATCAACAGTATAAAGAGCAAGGTAACAGCCTTTGCTGTAAGAAAACTTGCATTTTAAGGATTTTATCAGGCAATTGTTCTTTGTGCTGGGAGTGTTATGGGAGAAGTGGAACTGCACAGCATCTACCACGACAGCACTTCAGCTGTAAAGCCCTTAGTGCTGGCACCATTGTTATTCTGTGGATCTTCTTTGGAAATGTTATTAATTCCAGTGAAAGCTCACTATTTTTGGAGAGAGAATTTAATGAGAATTGAAGAACCTTAACACTGTAGCTGTTTTGCAAGCTGGGAAAGCCCAGCTCACCCTTGGTAATTGTACATATGCTGATGGTTTATTTATTTAGTGTTTTGATTATTTAGGTGTGGCCCAAAAGCTCAGTATTGTCTGTTGTACAACTGTACACCAAAAAGACAGTCTGTGGCCAGAAACCTCAGGATCTCAGTGCATGTGGAGCAGGAATATCTCTGTAGGAAAAGTACTCTGAAGTGCTACGTGGTGGTGGTGTATTTCTCACTGAACATGCTTGGTTTTCTGTGTTTAATTAAGGGTTACTTGATTGGTAATCACTTGCCAAAGGAAGACCTCGTGGATGTAGGTTTCTATTGCCGGCACCACTGTCTGTTGCCCCTGGCAGCGGAGCAGAGGATTGGGCAGTTGGTGATTTGGCGGGAAGTATTCCCACAGCATCACCTCCAGCCGTGTGAAGAGTCGAGTCTGACAGGATACAGGGAACCTGAAGCAAGATATTTCTTGCTGATAGTTGGCTTGGTAAGTTAACAGCTGCAGCATGCCCGTTCTCTGAGGCTCTCTTTTGCTGTTGTGAGTTGTCTGTTGTTCACCAAGATCAACACTTTCCATGCATTTCATTGGGTAATTTTGCAAAATACTCCAATTGTAGCTGTTTCATGGAATAGAATTTCCCAGAGAGTAGCATTATTTACACATCTGCAAAGTTTGCAACGTTTAATATATTTCACTTCAGTTGAAAATGTTTCTACCTTCATGATCTCATCTTTTCAGACAACTCACGTCAGAAATATCTGGTTCTGTTCTTTTAAATGTGGACTTTCTTTAAAGCAAACAGCTGGTGAGTTTGTAAGCAATCTTTTACATTTGCATCCTCTGTATTTACAGAGACACTTCGTGCTGTGTGTCCTGCTGGAGGCAGGGGGCTGTGCATCCAAAGCTATTGGGAATCCAGGACCAGACTGTATCTACGTAGATCAGGTCAAAGCAACCATACTCCAGCTGGAAGGAATAGATGCCAGCATAGAGGAAAGGCTGGATTCTCCCTCCATTCCACCCTTAGCCTGTGCTGACTGGTTCCTTCCTGCTACACGGGACAGGCTGGACAGCTTGGGCACCTCGCCCATCCTGGGCAAGCTCCAGAACTCCTACAAACCAGCGAGCACCCCAGGGAGCAGAAGGAGCCTCTTTGGGGACTCCTCCCTCACCACACGGAAGCAGAGCCCCACGAGGAGCAGCGGAGGAGCCGAGCAGGGCAGCGAAGGGCCCGTGGAAGAGGAAAGCACCAATCCACAGCCTGTGGTGGAGCAGGTCAGAGAACAGAGGCAGAGAGAATTGATAAGGTTCTGGGGGGCTTAGGGGACAGGGGGCAGTTTGTTCAAACTCAAGGTAACCTTTATAGAAAGCACACTATAAAAGAGTAAATCCCTTGAATCCAGTAGAAAGTACTTTTGTTGCCTTGGGAAGCTCTGAGTCAGCCTGAAAACCATCACACTTTTTTATTTTATCATTGCTTGTAAATATTTGGGGATTTCACATGACTGAAGTGGGCACAGCTGTGTTTTAAAAAAGCAGATATAATTGGAGAATATCCCCAAAATAACTTACGAAAACTAATTGCTGTACAGTTGTACAACTGCTTCTAACATAGTCTAAAGTAGGCTGTAAAATACATTTCTGTAAGTTGATGTAACTGTTTGGGCCTTATTAAAAATGCTACATTGTCATCTTCTTTCTGATGGTTGATTCTGTTCTTTCTTTTGCTGTGTGTTCTCTGTTACTTCATCTATCTGCTTGTTTTTCAGGCCACTAGGAAAAAGCACACCCTGCCAAACCCATTGCATTCAGGAAACCTTAAAAAGAACCCTTCAGAGAAAGATACAGAACTTCTTAATTCTATCAAGTAAGAAATTATTTTTTATTAAGTATTTCATTTTTTAGGCCATGCTTGGATTGTTTTTTGAATAGACACAGATCACAGAAGTCCCCACATGATTTTATTCCAACCAAAGCTTTGTTATGCAAGGATTATCAGATGTGAATCTGTTAAACTGAGAGCTTAATTAAATGTAAACATTTGAAATAATACAATAAAAGACAACTGTTTCTGAATAATTTGTTGGTATTGCGCACACCTCCCACATCTGTGTGACCTTGGAATTTCAAACAGAAGTTTCTGGAGCCCACATACCCAAACCTTGTGCCTCCCTGTTATCTCTAGGTAGGTGTGCAATGAACAAAGCTTTTATTTATCTTTCCTTTTTCTTTTTTGGGGACATTTTTTGAGAACACAAGTGTAACGCCTAACTAGCACCACAGTTTTTTAATTTGTTGGTTTTTTAAATTGAGTATTAACAGTCAAAATTAGCAGGATTTCCTTGGCGTAGAGATAGGAACCTTTTGAATGCCTGTGTCCATTTTGTACTCTACTGTAGTTAGAGAAACAATTCTGTCTTAAAAAACAAAAGTTGTAAATTATTTTGGTTTTCCTAATTAAATGAATTCTCCAATATTTTTAAGGTTGACATCTGGCCCTGAGAATACCCTGTTCCACTACCTGTCTTTGGAGACGATGCAAGGAATCTTTATTACTCCAACTCACAGAGAAGTAGAACATCTCGGTGGCTCCATCCACCCCCAGTTAATTGAGAATTTCTACCAGTGCTGCCTTTCAATTCGTTCCATTTTCCAGCAGTCCATGAGGAAAGAGGTATGGAAACTTGGATCTCTCTTTGTCCAATCACATTCTCAACTCAGTATTTCAAGGTTGTTTTCACTTCATTATTTCAGTGGTTCATGAGCAGCTGTATTTGCGTGTCTGCAGACTCTAAACCAAAGTGGAATACGGTCTGCCAGTTGTATTTTTTAGATCCTAAAGTGACAATTCAAGTGAGCTAAGTGAGAAAAGGGAAAATAACAGTACAAATTGAATGAAGGCAAGTTTGCAAGTAGCAGTATAATTTTTCTTAAGTTTCTTTGATGTCACTGAAGAAGTCATTTCTGGCTAGACCCATGTGCCTTGTAAATCTAGGAATTTTGAAGTATTAAAAATATGTGTTGATTTGGTGGATTGGTCACATGGCACTGGGGTTTGGCTGAGTAGGACTTTGGCAGTGAGCCATGTATTTTGGGCATTTCTGTTGGGAGACGTAGAAACCCAAAAGCAAGCAGAGAGAATAAATGAGTATTTCTCATCATCAAATTGCCTTTGGCTACAGCCATTAAATAGACACTTTATAGTTGAAGCCATAAAAACTGAGTTCATTCTGCTCTGAGAATCAGAAATAAGTGAGGAACACATCTCTTTCAGCAAAATTTGAGATAGTCTTTTGCATACTGGCAATTAATGCTGAAATTGGCAGGCTGTATTATGGCACGAGGAGAATGTAAATGCATAAATATAAATTTGCCTTGTTCATAGTGCATGACAAAAAAATCAACTACAGAAATGTACTATTATACTGCATATTCTTTGTCATCTGCTAAATATTGTTATGGTTTAGGATTTGGAGAACAGCAGTAATGCAAAGTTACTGTAAACTGATCAAGAATTAATTTAGCCTCCCTTTCTGATGACTGAAAATTCAAAAATTAACTTTTAAACGTGTGTACAGGAATCTTGAATAAATCTTAAATGGAGCAAAAAATAAGCTCTGTAGTTTTAAACCCCAAAATACGATGTTTTGACCATCTTTTCTACATCTTCAGCCCCCACATCTTCAATATTGTAGGCAGATTGAATGATGTGGTTTCTGCTTCTGCATATGGCAGAAAGAAGTTCCTTGAGTTATTTTTTAAGAAAACCTTTTCATTCACCTTTGAAGCAACTGATTGGAGCAGGGGTTTCATTGGCAGATCCAGAGATGAACTGGAACTTTTGCGAGGTTTATTCGAAAGCTCTGTAGAAAACACAGCTCTAGAAGTTCAAGAAAACACAAAAATGTCTTTATTTTCTGTGCTCTTATGCCCTCATACTGAGTAAGAGTCAGAAAATGCTCTGAGCAAAATGCTTCAGCTGTTTATTTACAAAAAGGAATTCCTGCTTGGCCAAGTTTATTCAATAGACTCTTACTATCACAGTTCTTAATTAGGGAGGCACACAGAGAAAGAAAGATGAGAGCTTTAGCTGTTGTAACACACTTTTAAAGACCTGTAGTATCTCAGATGTCTTTTTAGAAAAGCAGTGTTTATCTAGAAGGGAAAAAACCTCAGAAAAGGGAGCATGTGTCTAATTCCAGCTTGTGTAACAATGGAAAAGCCTTTTGATGCTGAAGTAACAACACTGTGGAGAATCATGAGAGTGAGATAGTTTTATTTCTAAACCTGTTTTTTTGACAGCGGTATCATCCATCAGAGAGTCCTGAAGAAATCACATAATTGTTATTTGCTCGTGTTTATGTCAAAATATTTCATTCTCTACTAACATTTCACCAGTCATTTTACAGAAAAAGAAAAAGGCAGGCAGTGGGATTTCAGAACTGAGTAAGGCAGCTGAGGACCCAGATCTGGTAAGAGAACATGGACTTCTGTTTGAGTGCTCTCCTGAAAACTGGACTGACCAGAAGAAACCACCACCAACAATGAACTACTGGGTTGTGGGGTAAGTTTAAAGCCAAATTTCACCTCCAGTTTTTCATTTTGACTATGCCTGCCATTGCGTTATTTAAAAATAAACTTAACTGTCGCACGTCACAGAAATGCTTGAGCTGACTGACTGAGGTAGCTTTAACTTGGGACTGGGAAAGTTGCATTGGTTTGATTTCTGCCTTTCACCGAGGTGAGTTGCACATAGCTGACTCAGTGATACAAACAAATAAGGTGAACAATTAGTAATTACTGGAGAGGCTTTTCCATTGGGAAGGAAGATGTTTAAAGAGAAAAAAGAAAAACAATTGTTTTTCCATGAGTGTACATAGTTGCACTTTAGTGGGAAAAATTGAAAATCTTTAATTAAAACATTAAAAAATGTTTATGCTACTGTTGGTATCTTCTAAAAAATAATTATAATGTTGCACAAGGTTGTGTATAGGTATTAACAACTTTTCTATTTTAGCTCTTCCCCTAGAAAACCTCATTGGATTCATATGTGGGAATATAACTACCTAGATGGTATTAAGTTTAAAAATTAGTAAATATGTGAATCCTGGGGCTTGCTCCTTGATTGCACCTTGTAGCCCAGAAACTTGAATTGCTGCAAACAGACCAGTACCACAGAAGATCCTGAAAACCTGACAATTTTTTTCCCTACACAGAAAAACTGAGTAGAGAATAACTTGATTTACAAGTCCAGTGTATTGAAAGAGGTGAAGTAACGCAGGACAGACACCAAAATTTGCCAACTGTCTCAGACAGCAGCTTGTTTTAACTTCCTACTGAAACCTCACAGTACAACCAGAATCTACCATTTGAGAAGAGAAAGATAACACCTGTGATGATTATCTTCTTTTTATTCTTTCTTTTTTTTTTCCCCAGGAGACTCATTCTCCATCCCAAACCTCAGGAGTGTTACGTCTGTTTCCATGACTCAGTGACAGAAGCTGCTGTGGAAATGGCCTTTAAACTGTCCTTCGGCTTAGCTACATAGATGAGCTTCCTGCACTCTCAGGCATCCTGCATGGTGGTGTGAATTCTTTAAAGCATCCCAAATAAAGGGAAAGGAACTCCCTTTGGGTGCCACCCATGGGGTATCTTTGAAATGCTTTAAAAAAAATCCAATGCCTTGTGGTATGATGCAGTTTAAAACTTAAGTGGTGATTCTAATGAGCTCATCAGTTGAATACTTAAAAATATTTCAGAGAACCAAAGTTCTTATTTTTATATACTGTCACTTGTTTTTAATCCTGGTCGTAGCTTTATTGTATGAAAACACCACATAATTTGTGCATTCACTGCTGTTCAGTGTACAATGTACAACATAAAATGGTAAGCTGATCCTCAGAGTATTCTCTGAACACAGAATTTGGTGATGGAGGAAGAAAAGTTTTCCAATTAGTTAAAATACTGCACCTCTGAGGGCCTGAAAAATACTGAATGTTTTCAGTAGCCTTGTGTTCATCAAAACAGAGAAATCTTTTTTCATCTGTTTCATCAAACAGAGAAATTCCAGGCACTTAGCCTCTCAAAACTAACGGCTTGTCATTTTTGCTCTCCTGCACACTCAAGGACTACGGTGTGGCTGATGTTTTACTTGACTCCATGAGTTTTAACTATAAATAATACTTATATTTGTTAGAATGCAATTTTGTAGACACAAAGATGGGGGGCGGGCAGGGTGGTTTTAAGACTTATGCATGGACTTGGCATATTTTATATTCATAGTTTCATAATAAAATTGTGTATTTGTTAAAGAACAGTAGAGCATCATTAATTTTGTATTCTTTTTTTACTTAATGCCTTTTTCTCCTTTGTTTTATTATTCTACTTGCTTGTCATGAGTGCTTTTCCTAAAATGCATAACTAGATGCATTTTAAACAATGGGATCAAAAGGTACAAGGATTTAGGAAAGCAAATTCAGTTTCATGGGTTCTCATGACCAAATCTTTAGATCTTGGTTTCACTAGTAAAAGACACTGTTTGGGATGGTTCTAAAACAGTCGGTCAAATGCTTGCAGTGCTCACAGAGTGATTCACAGCTGTCTTGATCACTCAGCAGTTGCTTTAGTTCCAAGCAGCAGAAGTCTTATGCCTGGAAGTGCAAGCATATGATTGAAGACTTCGCTAATCAGCTTTCTCCAGGATTTATGGTTCCTAGCAGATGAGCAATAGTGGCTCAGTCTGAGGCATACAGATCACAGCAGTAGTGTGTTAGCTGTGTTCCCCCTGTATAGATCAAGTGATGTGAGAGTTACTGTGTTACACCTCTTAAAAGTCTAAAATACCTGACGTTTGGGTATTGGATTTCCTGGTAGATGTAAGAAAGAACGTGGAGGAAAGCAAGCAGTCTTTGCTGCAGTGCTTGTAGCTGTTTATCTATCTTTGTGTCCAGGAGAACCCTTTCTTTAATTTAGAAGAATACTACAATGTTAAAAGTGGCACCAGGTTTCTGATAGCTGTATAAGCCGTCAGGGGTTGCTTTAATACAGAGTGTGAGCACCCTCTATGGCAGCCTAAATGCATAGGGAGGCTGCTCCAGGAGAGCAGTGTTTGCACAGTCCTGTAAATACTCTGCTCTCCTGCAGTTTCCATAGGTAGCCCTGGTCCTAGAAATGGATGAAGTAAAGAAGTTGAAAGTCTAAGCTATTTCTCATATTCCTGATGTTTCACTCATAGTTTGAGATTTTCTAGTGCTAACACCAAATTCATACGCTGTTTCTAAGTTTCAAAACAAATCCAGATTTCCAAAAACACATGCTTGAAAAAGAAAGGACCTGAAAAGGAAGGTTTTAGGCCTTTGTTGCAGCTCATACCAAATAGAAGAGATATCATATAATATTCTGGGTGTAGTACAAGCTTTGGAAATTTTAAAATCTCTAGTTATTTTTCAAGTTCCATTTCTTTCTCTGCAGAATTTTTGGCATTGGTGGTCTGGCACATGTTACACAGTATTTCTCAACACAGGCTCTAAAGGTTGCTTTTAAGGACAAATGCAAACACATTTTTATGTCCGAAGGGGATAAAGGAAAACAGGTAAAAATAAATCTTTTGCATATTAGTTTTAATAAACAAACTAGATCAGGTCAAGAGCTGTGCAGTTCTTTCCCTCAGCATGGTTGGCAGTTAGTGGTGGTATATTGATATTGTAATAAGCTTATTTTATAGCAAGAGAAAGAGGCAGGTTTACTGTGTAGCTTATTGTTGCAGTAATGAAATCTAGGTTTTGGTCTTAAATGATTAATGACTTTGTGAGGTGCTTGTAAATGTCCTTCCATTCAGATGGATTCTTGAAAGGTCCATCCCCATGGAATTAATTACAAGAAATCTTGGTCTTGGAATAAGAAATGTTGATACTGGCATTTGGCAAATTACATAAAATTCATTCATATCAGCAGAATGGAAAATAAATTCTTCATATCTGATTTGTTTAATGTGAAAATAGGTGGAAAATCTGCTTCATTTGTCTCTGTCTTAGGTTATCTCTTTTAGGATTTCTTTGATTAGGTTTTGATAATGTAAACAAAAATCCAGTGTTCTGTGATTTCTCTTGTTGACAGTTCTTTACTACAGTGCCAGAAAGTTTTCTTGCCCCAGGCTTTTCTGGTAGTGCTGACCAGGAGGAATTCTGTCAGTCACTAAAGTTTGATTAATCTCCTGGTATCGCATCCAGATTCTTAAGCAGTCCTTTTTCAATTACAGTCATTTTGTATGTAGAGAGTTTAAGGTTGTTTTCTTTCTTTCCTTACAGTGGAAAAAAGTAAAACAGGCATTGTGTAAATAACACTGTTTATAGTTCTTAAAATCTCCCTTCCATCTCCTGGAAGTGCTTCCAGATGGCTTACATGTGTATGAGCTTGTGACTCAAATTTTAGAAACATTCCATGAATAACAGTCAAGATTAATTTCCTTAGAAGTACAGTATTTAGCAAAGTGGCATATCCATTGTTGAAGCTCAGGGTCTTTGGATGCTTTCTTCCATGTTCTGTTCAGGACAGAAAATGGGATACTACAGCTGCAGAGTTGTTACCAAAGTGGCAAATAGAAAGTGATTTTGGGTACATCCACATGGTCTGCATTTACTACGCAAGATGTACCCCGGATGCAGTTAAGGCCAACACAGCTAGGTCAGATATCACCACTAAAAATTTATGTAAAATATTTCTTCTACTGCGATCAGCTTTTACAAGTGAAAATTTAAAGATACCTCCAGTCTAGGAATTGCCCTGAGACTGCCATGTTTCTTGATTAATTTGTAAATACATTTTTTTTGGTAGATCTTGCTCTTCGTTCTTTGAAGTTTCACTGAGTACAAAGGTCAGTATTCTAATACTGTAATGCTGTGTTTTCATAACTGTATGCAGCAATCTTTGTGTTTCAGTTTTGGAAGGGCATCTTGGCAAACCTGGCTTCTGGCGGAGCAGCAGGAGCAAGATCCACTGAGATCAGCTCGTTGGTCAGAGCATGGTGCTAATCCTGGGGAAGGCAGTGAAATCTCTGAAGTGGCAGTGCCAAGTTTACCTGACATGCCTCAGGTATTTATATTTACTTCATTCTAAAGGCAGACCAATGCACAATAGTATTAGAATGCTTTCTGTTACTTAAAAATTTACCAATGTGCAATTACAAGCATAAAAGTAATAAGAAATATACAATCTTCAAAGAAGAGGATGGAGTAGAGGGCAAGAAAATTCTGTGGAAACAGTGCTGTAGCACAGCTCTCAGTTTTGCATTTGTTTAGATCCTGCAGGGAACAGTTTTAACTGAATTTTGCCAACTTTGGGTGCAGAAACCAGAAGAGTTTGGGGTTTTGCTAACTTAGGGCATTACGGAGTGTCATTTAAAGAGTTAATTACATGCTTGTTCCATATCAAGAGTATCAACTGAAGATTTGGTCAACTGAAGATGATTTTTGGGTAGTTTCATGTCTCTAGATACGTTTCATTCATTCAACTAGGTAAAACTAATTTCCTGAAAAGTGTGTCTGGAAGGCATTGCAATACAGAGAGAAATCTCTGCTGTCTCTGTGGTTGTTGGCTTTCCTGATTTGCCTGCAATGGGACAAGTTAATTCTGGCTGTTGTCTGTGCAAGGTTATCCCAGGAATTGGCTGATTTGCTTCACCTGTTGCTCCCCATGCCTTGTCCTTGAGCTGAATTAGTAATTTTGTGATGCCTTTGGTATAAGCAGGTGTACAGTTTGTAGTTCTTCCTTCAAAGGTTGGTTTATTGCCTGCCATGTTTTCACCTGTAGAGAATCCCAAGAGATGGAAGCTGATGGAAAATCTACACATATAATTTTAACTTTTTTAACTTCATCACACTGATTTTTTAAACTTTTGTTCCACTGCAGGGAAAAGCTGAAACAAGTAACGCTTCTCGTACATCTGAGCAAGAACGTGTGGAAGGAAGTGAAAGCCTGGTATTCCACAGAAAAAATTATTTCCAGAGAAAGGGCAAGAGAGTTGATACATAAGGATTCTGCTGAATGACAGCAGCACTGGAATGGCAGTTATTTGACCTGGAAAGTGTTTCAGCAAATGGAAGTCACTACCTGTTTGAATACAGTCTTCACCCCTCCACGTCTCTATGCTTTGTTAATAAAGAGACAAAGCAATGCTCTCCTCTGTTTAAATGCTTCAGTATGCAAGCAGTTTGTACTGAAAAGCAGGGTGGCTGCACTGCATAACAATGTGCATAAATTTCTTTTCTATTAGGTGCTGCTGAGCGACAGTTCCAGGAACCGGGGACTGGATTATTAAAATTGCAAAAACAGATGGACTTCCTGGCCTCCACAGGGATTGGGTGGTTCAGGACAGGGAATCGTTGTACACCAGGCCTTCTGGTTTAGATGTTATGACACCATCAAGGTAGCTTTTACAAACAGAAATGAACACATTTTAAAACTTTATCATCACATTTATTATGAATTAATGAGGGTGTTAGCTACAGCTTTTCCATTTGCAGTTATTGGTGCTCGACAGACTATTACTGAAGAGCCAAGTCACTCTACAGTATGATTAACAGAATAAAGGTGATCAAAATTACATTTATCTACTGGATTTGATGTGCATTTTGTAGAACTTGTACAGGCTTCCACTTTTGTTTTGTAAAAGTGTGCTCAATTCACAGCTTGGTGGAAGCTTTTAGTAGAAAACTAGGATTGGTTTTCCTTTTCCTAATCAGAGCCAGATATTTGGAGTAGGACAGGTTTGTGGGTAGAATAATTTTACTGGGGAGTTCAGTAGCATTTGAAGTACATTTAATAATACAAATTCTTGCTGTGAAGATTATCTTCAAACAAATGAAATAAACCAAAACCACAAAAATGCTCTTGAGAAACCTGGACCTCACACCCTGCATCCCTGAGGAAGTTTTTCCATCCAGTAATAGAAAAGAGTTGTTAGTTCCAAAGTGCTTTGTTTTGAGGATCTCCTCTCTTGGTATTCCAGGAAGCCAAAAGAAAATCTGAATAAATGTTGGCATAGAACTTGCTTAGGTAATTTCACAAAATCCCAGGGATTCTTAAACTCTTACATAATGCCCTGCATACCTCTGGTAATCTGTCCTAAATATCAGAAACCTTGAAGCTTTACCCCATTAGCACTACTGACATCTTCCTTTCAGACTAAATGTGATTTCACTGGTTTATGCTTTATCTGCTCCATGAGCAGCAGGCCTGCAGTTCATGCTGGTTTTACTTCAAAGTTCTGTGCCTCTCGAGGCTTTACCAAGGAATTGCCTCTGTTTCTGGCCATTAACTTAGCAGTAAGATAGAGAAGAGTATCAAGATGATTAAAAACATAAATTATAATAATTTAGAATAAGATAATGGGTTTACTAGCACAAAGTATGAGAATGAGAGGATTTATGTATTTTGTGGATGTACAGAGGTATTTTGTGAGCAATCCTTGTTTCATTCACTTTGCTCTGAAGCATCAGGTACAAATGAAGCTGATTAGTATGATTGTAACAATTTTTTATCATGCTGTTTATTCTGATCCAAGTGGAGGCACTGAATTAAATATAGCACCTGTTATCTCCCCAGTAAAGACTATTTTCCAGATGGGATAACTTTCTGAAAAAACAAGCATACTACAGTTGCTGCTTTCAGCAAAACTGGTTTCTGTCAGCTAAGCAGCAATAACCATTATTAAATAGCCTCTCATTTGCATAGAGTCATGTTGATCCAAAACGAAATATGCTACATGCTTTTTAGCTGTGTTATTACACATATTTATATTGATCATGTGAGTATATATTTCATATGTTTGTATCACAATGGCCTAAAATAGACAAGATTGTCTTTCTGCCCTTACAGAGAACCTAGAACCTCACCTTGACATTTTAAGTGGATTTGATTTCAGATGTAGTTAGGTTGAATCTTCAATATTAGTTTAAAAAAAAAGTCTCTTCTCTCCACTAGAATTTGACATAATGAGAGGGGGATTTGGATTTGTCTCCCCCAAAAAAAAGTGTGCATGTTTTTTGCTAGGGAAGACAAAAAACTAGTGCTGGTTCCTAATACAGCCCTTAATATGTTTTAGAGGACTCTACTGATCACTAATGAACTGCAATCTACTTGGCAGAAAACTATTTCAGTTATACTAAAGAAGGGAAAAAATGAGCTGTGCAAGTTTTAATAGCATTGAAAGAATTCAGAGCACCCTTAGGACTGGAGTGACCTCATTTAATTCCTAAGCCTTCTACTTGCCCAGTAGAGCTTAAAAGAAGCATCAGAAGAAGGATCACAGCCTTTCTAAAATTAGCCATTGGTACCAGCTAACAAAGCATGACACCAGATAAATATTTATTAGTCAAAAGATCATTCCTTTGATCCATCAGGAGAAAAGTTCCTTGGTGTTCTTTACTACAGAAAGACCAATGAATCCAAGAAAATACTTACTTGCCTCTTGTTTGAAATTCTCAATGTTTCAATTTTGTTCATACTAAAACAACATTGAAAAGGCTCTCACCTGGCTGGCAGCATTTTAAGCCAAAACACAGCCCAAAAATATTAAGAGCCAAGCACCTAGAGACCTAGAACTGTTAGTACAGTATTTCTTGAGGAAATTTTAAATGGCTGAGCATTCTTCTCAGTATTGAGGATAAATCTGAGCATGTACGTAAATTAGAGAACTCTTTATTTCTGAGGTAATAATTTTCAAGAGGGAAAAACCAAACCTTGTGGAGTATTGATAACTTAGGATCCAAAAGAAGGATTTAGGAGGCCTTTATTTAAATGCCTGGTTTAAAAGAAATTAAGGCTAGCAGCATTCTGAAGTTTTCACTTCAGCCATTAAGTTTGACATGAAACCCTTGGCTCAAAAGATTTTGTACAAGTTTGGGGGTTTTTTTGGGGTTTTTTGAAAAATCAGATGTGATCCACAGGCCAGGAATTGGAAAGACTGGGGCAACTCCATTCCCAAGATTGCTACAGTGGCAGTTGATGATGAGAGGGGGGATGTGCTTGGGCAAGTCTGTGGCTTATCTGGCCTGAGTGAGTTTTGTTCATACTGGCAGCCTGGGCATCAGCATGACACTGAAGCACACAGGCAAGACTCTTATGAAATGCCTCCAAGAGTTTGGCTTACCCTGCTTGTGCTCTCATCTCCAGCTCTTGACAATGCAAATAAAAAGTCCATTGGCACTCTGGTTGCTGTCGGGAATGCCTGAGCACATCTGCTCCCGAGTGCAGCTTCAAATCAGCTGGCTTGGTTGCACAACCACACAGGAGTATTTGCATTTAATCTCTTTGTCCCCGAGGTTTCTATTCTGTCAGGAGTCAGCCTCGGGTGGTGCTGCCATGCCTTGAATCACTGTTTTTGTAACAGGGGTGGTGGAAAGAGCAGAGCAGAAACAAGTTGGGGGATCTACCTCCCTGGCTACTGTAGATGGGACTGGACCTGGTTTGCCTTCCTGATCCTAACCCTAGCAAGTAAAATGATTTCGTTAATGCAGATACAGTAGTTGTGATCCAAATAATTGTGTACCAGTGGTTTCCCTTGTTTCTGGAGGTTTTACAGGAAAAGGACATGTTTTCATTAGGAAAATTCTGGTTGTTTAGTAGCCCATTGAAACTGTGACAAATGTGAGAGATAATCAAACCTCTTGACAGGGATGTTAAACTAGTTTAGCCGTTTCGTGCTTATTTTTAATCTCTCCAGTGGAACAAAACTGTGCAGTGCAGTGTCACATGCTGTGTCACAAAGACGTCACATTGCTGTGTGAAACAGTGTCATTTTTAGAAGCAAGTAAATACTTAAGAGAACTTTTCCAGCCTGTAGGTTTGTTTTGTGGAGTTTCAATCCACAAGTACTCAATACCCATAAAACGTGGGTGTACAGATACTTGGGGTTCGAGATTACTTTTTTCCCCAGTGAAAGAAAACAGACGAGGTTGTTTCTGGAAATACACAGGTCCCAACCCCGACTGGGGATGGCTATTCCATAGGTGCTGGCAATGGGCGGAATAAAGGACTCAACGGTCCAAACTCTGTACCTGGCACCAGGAGGCACCAGGAGCCATTCCCACCTCTGTGTCGGACACAGATGCCAGGGCTCACCCTGTACCTCGGCCCTCTGCGGTTCTCCAGGTTCCATCTGCTCCAGGAGCTGGGGTCTGCCCCCTCCTCACGGCAGGTCCGTGGCGGCTCACTCCAAGCACGGCTTTGCTAACGGCCCCGATCGCCGCTCTGCACTAATTGCTCCGGATTGTTATAATCTCATTAACTGGGCCCGTGTGGCACTAACAGCCCCGGGCGGCCGCGCTCCCCAGACCCTTTAAGGCGGGCGGGGCGGTCCCTCCGCAGCGCTGACGCGAGCGCGGGGCGTCGCTCTGGGCGGCGCCGCTCCCTCCCCGCTTGCCCGCATCCCTCCCGTTCCAGATCCTTCTGGAAGGACAGCGCCGCCCGAGCCTTGCCGGAAAGAGCCGAGGCGGCG
>VZRQ01005698.1:110689-149714 GCA_013397975.1 Machaerirhynchus nigripectus
AGTGCCCCTTCCCGGGAATGCGTGTGCTGGGGAAACACTCGTGTGTCTGTGTGTGCGTCCCGGCTCCTGGCGGTGCGTGTCCTTGAAATCCCGCGCTGTGCTGCTGGAGGAGCCGCGCGGCTCCACGGGCACGGTGTATTCCTGTCCTTGCAACGTTTTGGTTTGGGGTAGCCAGAGATCTCCGTGGAGTGCCTGTGTTTCCCCAACTCTGGAACGGCTGCCAGGGCTGGGAGCGTTTTCATTAACAAATACATGAGTGGTGGCGAGACTGGCGAGGAGGAGGAGGAGGTTGATTCAGCAGGGAAGCGGCGCGATGAGTTCCCTCTCCTTAAACCTGTTCTTACTTGCACCGCATCTGCTGGCCCTGGAATACCGAGGTCTGGCGAGGTAGGGGGAGGGGGGCAGTGGGCAACGTCCGTGATGATGGGAGACGCAAGAGTAGGTGGAGATTTTGCTCCTCTGTTTCTATGGGATACGTCTAGGATTTTTTAGAGCTCCATCTGTGCATAATTTTGAAGGAGGATTCAGGAATTCGTGTAATACTCATAAAAATCCGGGGTTGGATGGTGCTTCCCTTTTTACAGAGGGACTTGTAGCCGACAGAGAAAGCTGTTTCTGCTGTGAGAGACTGTAGTAACTCCAGTACTGCTGCTCTGATCCCGGAAAAACGTAGGTGTAGGTTTGCTTTCTAAAAAGTTGTTTTTTATAAGCGGAAAGAAGTTGATTGCCAAAATGCATGGTGTCTGTTTTAATGAGAATACTCTTTAAAGTTTTTTACTGTTTAGAAAAATATATTTCAATTAACTCTCAGGAAGTAATTATCTTCCTGTACTAGATATGCTGTGAGAACTGAAATTCTGTAGCCTTTCAAATGCAGAGTATCCCATGAAATTGTTGCCCAGAGAATCCTCAGGCAGCTGCAGTTTCCTCCCCCCTTGTGATGAAGAGCACTTCCAATTCTTAGCTATTTTTGGAGTGTGCTCTTTGCAGGTAGGCTTACCTGCTTTTAATATTTTTCACACTAATGTCTGATTAACTGTACTTTCAAGGTACACCTAAAGACAGTAGCTGTCATACTTTAAGTGACATTTTCCTTGGCCTTTTCCATCTTAATATGTAGTAATACAGGAGAATTTGAAGAACATCTTTTCTAATGTTATTGTCTTATGAGAAATCAAAGGTAAATAGAAATGTAACAGGTTCATTACTGTTATGTAAGTTTATCATAGTAGCTAAATCTTTATTTCAAGTGGGATTTGAGTGGTGTAGACAGATCTAATTCTTAAATCAAAACTTTCCTTACTGCACACAGCAACACAGTAAATGAACCTCTTATTTAAATATTCCTATAGAGGCCCTCACATCATGCAGGTACTTGAGTTAGCTATTATTTAATTACATTCTGTAATCCAGTGCTTGGGATTTTCAGTGTTTGTGAAACCATGTATCATCCTGGAAGCTTTAGTACAAATACTTTACAAAGAAAGGAGAAAGATGCTGCCAATAAGCCATGCATTTCAGTAGAACTTGGATGTTTCCTGGCTTTTGGCCTGTATCTCTTTGAAAGTTAACTGACAGTTGACTTCTGAACTGGGAATTTCAGCAGGTCTGTTGAACACATTTCCAGTGCTTCTGGCATGTTAAACTCACGGCAAATGGCCCTTTCAGGTGCTCTGCCTCACCTCTGTGGTTTTGTGGAAAAACAAGACAGTTGTTGATAGCTCATAACTTACTTCAGACCAGGTGTAATTAATGTGATCACATGCTGTAATTAAGATGATATAATAAAGAATCTTGGAAACTACTGAATTTTTTGAAGCCAAGCAGGGCACATTTATTTTTTTGACATCTCTGCTTCCCAGCAGAGGGAGGGAGAAACCATCCATCCCCCTGTGCTGGAAGTGAATAATTGAAGTAAATCCTGGCAGGAGCTATGGTGGCTCTGAGTTGGTGCTTCATGCTGTGCATGGGGTAATGTGCGAGGAGTGCTGTCAGCAGAGGCGGATTCCTGCACTGAAAAGGTGTGAGGCAATAGCATTGGTTTGTAAACCATTCCATTACTTTGGAAATTGCTCATTTATCTGACTTTCCTTGATTATCACAAGGCATAATTGGGAACTGTAGTGCTGTGACGTTAAAAATTGTAGAAGTTGTTGGCGAAAGCTGACTTACGTGTTTGAAAATGTAGGGTAGTGCCTCGTGTGTTCGCAGCAGTTAAATCTGGAGGAGGTTTTGGACGTCAGAGAGAAGAGGTTGCTAGAAAATACTATCAAATTGCAGTGCCCTCAGTGATGGGGAGGAAGTAGGAAGCAATCTGCTAGAGTGACCTTTATACATTCATTAAACAATTACATTTGAGCTGGATGAAATCTGGATTTCTCTGTTACTTACTCTTGAATGGTTGTAGCCAGATCGGTTGCCTTTTGGGCAGGCCTTCTATTTCAGGTCTGTGATGTGAAGGTGTGGTGTTGGTAACTTCCAGGGGAAAAAAAAGAACATTTCCAAAGGCAGTGATGAGGGGCCAGATGGTGGCTGGGACCTGAGGCAGCCTTTGCTGATGCAGGGGGGTGTTCGGTGGTCGCCCAAGAAGCTGCAGGGATCTGTGGATTTCAGTAGAGCTTCCCAAGCCCTGGGTGCGTGGGAGCTGTCCCCAGATCTCTCCCCTTCTGCCTGTTTGTGGCATGTGCCTGCTAGTCCTCAGTTGTGGAAGCACCTAAGAGCTTGTTCAGCTCCAGTGGGCTTAGATGGGTTGTGGGTTTTTTAATTGTTGTCTTAGGATTGTTGCTAAGGGCTCTTAGAAGTGTGAATGTGGCCCTGTCAGATTCAAGGGCTGTTGAATCAAGAGAACCTGACTGGTAAAGTTCAGGGGTTTGAATTAAATCTCACAGGCTTCTTGTGTTTTAACCTGTGACCCAGAAGTAACTACCAGTGCCTTTCCTTCATGATAAGATCTGCAGAACATGCAAGCTTTTACAGAATTCCTTAGATGCAATTAGAATGACAACAGTTGTAGTTGCTTGCTGTTTCTAAACTAATTTACAAAGAACAAAATAACTAGAATTCCACTTCAGGTTCTGGTGCTTCATGCAGTAATGCTGTTATTAAACACATGCATGTTCTGCTGCTTGAATTTTTGTGGGTGTTCTAAAGTACCATGGAACTGTTCTACAATGTTTTGTTTTACAGCTGAATTTCCTTTTCTTTTTTTTTTTTTTCCCTTTTTTTTACTTAGAGCATGTATATCTTTAGGATCCAAGACCCGAGCTATTGGGAATGCAGCAAAGAGCCAGGTAAGTGATCAAAAACTTTTTAGACTAGTAAACAAGTTCATCTTGGAGAAGATTGTTCTGGAGTAGTTTCTTTTGATACCTTACATACTGTGTTCGTTTGGATTTGTTTGTTTTGGTCCTTTCTTTGGTTAAAAGCCTGTCCTGAAAATAACTAGGTTAGAACACTGATGAGAGAATAGGTGTGGGGAGGTTTTACATCCAGATGGGATCTGAATTAGAGGAGAACTTTAAAGAAAGGGAAATGTCTTAATTTGTTGAAGGTTCATTTAAGGTTAATGTAGGTAATAACTTCATTAGTTCCTGCAGGCAGCCACTGCAACAATACAGGATCATAAATATTGCATGCTGTAAAAGAAAGCTCCTTTAAAATTAAAAGTACAGTGAAAATTGATGGCAGCAAGTTAATGGATGTTACAGAGAGAAGTACATTTGCATTTTTTTAGTAGACGCCGTAGCTTGAAAACTAGATGATTCTTTCTCTCTCCTCACGCTTTGCTTCTCAGTGAATGTGTGGGGCTTGACACTGGTCAGTGTGTGCATTAAGCCCAACATAAAAAATGTCTTTCTGCACAGTCCTCTTTATCAGAGAGTCATGGGTAACGAAAATATCTTTGCCACAGATTGTCACAAACGTAAAAAATGCAGTACATGGTTTCAAAAAACTGCATGGGAGAGCATTTGAAGATCCTTACATCCAAGCTGAGAGGGCCAAACTTCCCTATGAACTTCAGAAGATGCCAAATGGCTCCGTAGGAGTAAAGGTGAGTGAGAGCTTTGGGTGGAATCTTCCCTGGTGGTAGGGATGAGCACTTCGTGCCTTTGTCACTTAACTTCCTGTGTGATCACTTACATTTTCCTTAAGAAAACTAAATACATTCCTGTGTCTCTAAGTAAGTCCTGTACTTTCTCCAGGATGTCCATTGAGGTTTCTCATCAATCATATTAGTTTTCCATAGTCACATTAGTAGCTTCTCATTTCACCTTACTAGATTTACCTTCAAATCTGTATAATTACAGTGTGAGATTATTAGTTCCCATCAGAAATACAGAGATCAAGTGTCAGGAAAAAAACACAAGACTCTGAATATAAAATTTGAACAAGTTACTTTTAATTTGCTTCCAAAATAAATGGCAGGAGTGCTTGGGATTGCTGAAGGGATGGTAGCTTGTTAGGAATTCAGGACACAGAACCTCCCATGAAGGCTGAGGACTCAACTGCATTTCCTGAGCAGGGCAGGACTGTTGGAATTGCCTCGTTTACACCTTCCCTGCCTCCTGTGCTTGAGTGACTGTTGCAGGAAGCAGATGTTTCTTGGGTTTGCTCCAAAACTTGTATTTTTAGCATATGTAATAGGACAGTGTGATCCTACGTGTATTGTCCCTTCTTGTTGTCTTTTAAATTTAAAAAACCACAGGCAGCAGAAATACGGTATCATTGTGAATAGTCCCTTGAGACAGCTGAGGTGTTAAGCTTCCCACAGAAAAAAAACCCAAAACTGAACTGTTCAAGATTTGTTGTAGTGAGCACAGATCAATTGATAGGGAGGTACTTGTGTCTAGAGCCTGGTGTTAAATGGGTCTCAATGCTCAGCATTACAAATAATGTCCAAGTTGCATATCTTGAGAGCAAAGTTGAGATGACTGATCACAGAATCCCAATTCTCTTGTTTCAGGTGAGGTACCTGGATGAAGAGAGACTGTTTGCAGTGGAACAGATCACAGGAATGTTGCTGGCCAAACTGAAGGAGACCTCAGAAAGTGCTTTGAAGAAACCAGTGGCCGACTGTGTGATTTCAGTAAGTTGTGACTCATTTATAGCAATCCATAGACAGCTTTATGCAAGCTAGGACCATTTATACCATGGTGCAATGGTAAGAGGTACAAGTATTGGATAGAAATCCAGTTTCTAAAAATGGGCCTTTGTTACAGGCTTTTCAGATGAGGATACTTCTCGAAGCATTTGTGAGGAGATGAAAAAGTTGTTAAACCAAGAGTGTGTTTTCAGAAAGAACATAATGCTTAAGCTGATCCAGTCTGTCTGTCTCCAAGGGCTACATACAGTAGTTTATGTTACAAATGGGAGCTGTCCTAGGTGCAAACATATCCTCCTTGGTTCCAAAGAACCTTCCTACATTCGTGTTAAATTTCTTTGTTATGTGGTTGAGCACTGTTGTAGTGCAGTTGAGAGTTGCCTGAACTTAGGGCTCTGAGGGTCATGCCGATAATTTGACAAGCCCAAACTACTTGGCTTTGTTAGCAAAAGTCTTCATGTTTGGTTGGTTTGCTCATGTTTTTTTAGCTGGTCACCTTACCCATGAGGTGAAGGGGGGAGCTTGAAGACGAGGTTTTCACGTGGTCTGTGTTTACTGGCCCTGGTGAGAAGTTGGGCCTGAAGGATTGCAGTTATCCCTTCTCTGTCAGACCGAGACATGGGAACTGGAAAGCTGTGTACTTCACTGTGTTAGAAATCTGCTTTGATCTTTTTCCGTGCTTCCTTATGGCATACAAAGACACTGGGAGAATACCTCCCACACACAGGGATCCCTGGCAATGCCCCACAGTGGTAGCCAACAAAACGCACAGTGAATGGAGCTGTACGTCTGCTGAAGAGGTGCCAGCTGATAGCAGCCAGAGCCTAAATGGGCTCTGATTGTGCAGTGGCTATTTTTGGTGGCACTGAACCTTGTATCACACTGTAAGCTGGCACTGTGGTAGAAGTATATCTGAAAAATGGATACAGGTTCAAGTTTAATTCCAGCATTGCTGCAGTGCTTCTGCCATTGACTTACTTTGGGGCTATGTGTGAATATTTGTTGGGTTGACTTTGTCCTACACAAATGTTTCTAGAAACTGGTGATGATTTTAAGATGAAAGACTCATCAGAAGAATATGAGAAACCATTTTCAGGATTTTTTTGCGTGTGTGTTAAAATCTGCTTTATTTAAAACAACCCTGGATGCCACTTCATTTTTGTCATAATCTGAACTTTTAATTAAAATACGCACCAAAATAAATTAACTAGCTCTTTTATTCAGACTGCCTTATTAATTTTACGTTAGCTTATAACATTTTATTGTGGTAATGACATTTATAGGGTAGCTTGATGGGCAAGTCTGACTTCTTTAAATTAAAAAATCCATATCCCATAATATCCTATGTCATTATTTTTGGAAACAGGTCCCTAGTTTCTTCACTGATGCTGAAAGAAGGTCTGTAATGGCAGCTGCACAGATTGCAGGATTAAATTGTCTGAAGCTGATGAATGAAACTACAGCAGGTAAAGGGCTGGAACTTTTTTTGTCCTTTAAGGCTGTTCAGGCTGTTGAATGTGAGGGTGATGACACACTGCTATTACACAATTAGGAGCTTTGGGAGAGCTGTCCAGGCTAGTACTGCCCAATCCAGCTTAGGAACTGGAAACACAGCAGTGAGGTGGTGTGCAGCATTTAGGAGGGATGACAAGAGCTGGGGTTTGCTAACCTGAACACGGTCACACTTGGGAATAGCTTTGGAAATAAACCTGGGATCTGTGCTTAGAAGTTGTGGCAATCCTGTCAGCTGTAGCAATGGCACAACTGTTTCTAACAAGTAATTGACTTCCCTCTTCTGGTTTTGGTAAATTCTAGGGTAGAGCACAGAAATACCTAACACTTCATGGGAACTAAACTTTAATGAGCTGCTTAAATCAGTAATTTTTATTTTTCTTGATTCTCTTTGCTTTTAGAAAGTCTCAGCTTTCCAAGTGAGTGCTGGCAGTGAAATCTTAGATCTGTGTAAACTAGTCTTCCAAAATATTTTATTTCTGGGGCATGCTTGAATTTTGCAAAGCTAAGGTAAAAAATACAGGAAGTAAGGCATTTCAAGGGAGAGTCTTAATCTGTGCAGTTTCACAAATTGCAGTGTTAATCTGTCTACAAGCAGAACTGAAATACAGGGTGAGTCTTTATTAGTGCTAAACCTTCAATTGACATCCCTTTCTCTTTTGTCAATGAAAAATGTGTTTTCAACATGTTTTTGATATTTCAATAGAGTTAGGAAGGTGTTTAGAAAGGGTAAACGTGGGTAGTGTCTGTCTCTTGGTAGCGCTTTTAATGTGTGGTCTGCAGATGTGTGTGGCTTCCCCTTACCTTCCATGTGTTGGTGTTTTCCAGTTGCATTAGCCTATGGAATATACAAGCAAGATCTGCCAGCCTTGGAAGAGAAGCCAAGAAATGTGGTCTTTGTAGATATGGGGCATTCTGCATATCAGGTTTCCATCTGTGCTTTTAACAAGGGAAAACTGAAGGTAATCTTCTAAGTCATACATTAAAAGTCTGAAGTATTTTAAACTCAAAATACTGCTCTGTGGAAAGATTAGTTTTTTAAAAAAAATAGATGTCTATAGCAAATATTTTTTAAATGTGCAATACAAAACCTTTCTGTTAGATTTTGGCTA
Organism: Machaerirhynchus nigripectus; assembly: GCA_013397975.1. NCBI lineage: Eukaryota > Metazoa > Chordata > Aves > Passeriformes > Dicruridae > Machaerirhynchus > Machaerirhynchus nigripectus. The sequence goes on from VZRQ01005698.1 coordinate 118,415, forward strand.
TTTTAGCAAGTCAGTTTTTGTAAAATGCAGAAGTGAAGCATCCTAAAGTGTGTTTTGGAAAGTGCTTGATAATTAAGCACACTGCAGAGCTTTTGTGTCATGTTACATCCCTGAAATATTTGCATATTCAGGGAGCCTCCTAAGTATTGTAGTTGTGCAGCTGACTCACTCGTGGGAAATTCTTGAACTGTTTTGAGTCACTCAGAGATGTCGGGGATTTTTTGTGCCATCTATGACAGTTCAAAGTCTAAATCCAGGATAGTTCAAGTCTAAATCTAGGATGTGAAGTAAAACTGAGCAGTCTTTGCTTCCTGGTTTGGAGACTTCTGTCTGTGACCTGCTAATTGCTGAATGTTTTCATGGACCTGTCTCTGATAGCCAAATGTCATCTGAAGCCCTGTGGAAGGCAATGATGGCACGTCTTGCTGTCCTGAGTAAATTACACAGAACAAACAGTATCTAATAACTTCTGATCTCGTTCTTTGACTTCTGCCAGGTCTTGGCCACTACCTTTGACCCTTTCGTAGGTGGTAGGAATTTTGATGAGGCTTTGGTAGATTACTTCTCTGAAGAATTTAGGACAAAATACAAACTGAATGTAAAAGAGAATCCCCGAGCACTGCTGCGATTGTATCAGGAATGTGAGAAGCTCAAGAAGCTGATGAGTGCAAATGCGTCTGACCTTCCGCTCAATATCGAGTGCTTCATGAATGACCTGGATGTCTCCAGTAAGATGAACAGGTACTGGGTGCTCTTCCTGCTGAGGGGCAGGGGTTTGTGGGCTCTGAGCAGCCTGGTAACACTAAACACTCTCCCTGCCCTGCAGAGCTCAGTTCGAGCAGCTGTGTGCTGCCCTTCTGGCCAGAGTAGAGCCTCCTCTAAGAGCAGCCATGGATCAAGCCAGTAAGTAGAAGTAACTTGAGGTACTGCTAGTAATCCAGTCATTCTTGATCTCTTTAATGATAATCTTTTCAATGTATTTTTGTATTTATTAGAATTGCAAAACTAAATACTGAAAAGTTAAATGTAAGTTCCATTCATATGCTTGCCATGAATGCATGATCCCATTCCCGCCTCATTTAGTGCACATGCTACTCTGCAACCTTGATTATTGACCCTCGTTCACCCTTGTCATGGAAAAGGTTGGCACTCTGAATTTATTAAAAAAACACGAAACAAGCAAACTGAAATGATGATGGTAAAACATACTACTCTTTACTGCAACCTTCTGGCCAGCCTGTTCCATGCGATACTTACATGTCCTCACTGACCTGGTAATTTGGCAGTATATTCTTAAAGGAATTATGTAAAGCATGTGCAAATAACAAAGTAATTTTTTTTTTTTTTTTTTTTTTGGCCAAATGGTAGTGTAAAGGAAAGAATTAGACTTTACCAGGAATGGTTTTACCCCCAGTTCCAGCACCTTCAGCTAAAAGAAAGGGAAGAATTCTGCTGATCTCCTGACTCGGCTAGATAGCAAATACAGGAATTAAAAACCTGAGTAACTGCTGAGCAGAGCTGTTCAAGGACTGACAGTTGTTTGAGATTACTTCATACACATAACCTGATTTCAGAATTAAAAAGTTAACCTTCAAGCAGAGTCTACTATTTATTAGGTATATTGGCCTAAAAGGTTTTCTCTTTTGGCAAGCATAATTAAGCCAGATATTAAATGAGATCTAACTGGGTTTCATTTTGTTGGTTTTGTTTGGGAGAGGTGAGGTATTGTCCAGTAGCGTGGAAGACCCAATTTCACCCTTCTTGAGTTCATGCACAGCAGAAGGGGGATGCACATGGACAACACACTTTTAAAGAACAGCTGTTCTCATTGATGCTTGGCTTCTGCATTTCCCAGGTTTATGCAACTAGAAAACTTTGTAGCCTACAGGAGGGACAAGGAGTTTTAAAGATCTAGTCAGCCATGAAGTATATTCAGTGCTTGTCACAATGTCTAGATAATAAGCAAACTTTTATCTTTTTTTTTCCTTTTTCTGTCCGAAGATAGCTTTTTGATATCTTGATGATAACTTAAGGGCATGCACTCTCTTTTCTAGAACTTCAGCGTGAAGATATCTACAGTATAGAAATAGTAGGTGGGGCTACTAGAATTCCAGCAGTGAAGGAACAGATCTCTAACTTTTTCTGTAAAGAGATAAGCACCACGCTAAATGCTGATGAAGCTGTTGCAAGAGGCTGTGCCTTGCAGGTATAGTTCCTGAAATAAAACTTTAGTATTGCTTCTTTAACACTACGTACTAATGAAATACAGCTAACCACAAGCAAAAGGTACTACAGCTGAAACAAGAAATGGAGAGTTACTTGCTCTTTTGCTAGTTCGTGACAGTGACCATGTCAGAAACCAGTCTGTTACATTCATTATTTTGCTGCTGTGTCATGTTAGAAGGATGGGCTTGTTACAGACCTGTTAAATTTGAGGACCCAAATTCTGCTGTTGCCACTTCCGTGTAGTCACTTGGAACCTTTGCTGGGTATCTTCACTGAAAATCAGAGAGGAAGTAACATCTGTTACTTAAGTGGTTCAGTTCAAGTTCAATTAACTATAGGAAGTTGCTGTTAAAAAAAAAATTCTATGATAAGCAGAACCTCCATATAACCTGTATGATAAGTATTGATTCTTGTACTTGCTATTTATTTGACTGCATGAATATAATAAAACTTCGGTCTTTTTTTTCTCTAGTGTGCAATTCTTTCTCCAGCTTTTAAAGTGCGTGAGTTTTCCATCACAGATGTTGTTCCTTATTCTATAACACTGAGATGGAAATCATCTTATGAAGAAGGAACAGGGTAAGTTGTACAGTGCCCACAAAACAGCGTGTGTTTGGATATAAAGAAAAATGTTGAGCTGTGGAAAAAAACAGGCCTCAGGCTTTGAAACTGTCATGCACTTGAACACTTGAAATTTCAATTTTCTTCTTCTGTGTTCCAGTTACTGCTTAACAGTTGGAAATACAATTAATTAAAATGTTGAGGTGAAGTTGCCTAATTCTTAATAAATGTGACATAAAATGCTCCATCCAGCTTTGATACCTAGAGGCCTTCAACCTCCAACTCCTGTTAAAAACTGGCATAAACTAAATGTTGCTCGATTAGCAGGGCTGCTGCTCTTTAACACACCTTGACTTTGATTATCCATGAAGTTATGCTCAGAGGTTTAATGTTACTTCATGTTTTATTGCTTTAGGGAGTGTGAAGTCTTCAGTAAGAACCATGCTGCTCCATTCTCAAAAGTAATTACTTTCCACAAGAAAGAGCCTTTTGACTTGGAAGCTTACTATACCCATCCGCAAGAAGTGCCTTATCCTGATTCCAGAATAGGTAACGACATGTGAATAAAAACCCCATCCCTAACTCCTATAGGTACAGGAAAAAGGGGTTCTCCTTTCTTGTAAGATACGTTATTTCCATATTTTCTAGCTTACAGAAAAGCTTGGGTTTTTCAGAAAGGCTCAGCAGAGGCTTCTTGGTTTAAATGTAGTGACTGAACCATATTGATATTTCTGTTCGACAGTTCATAAAAAAAAATTCTGCATTCTTTCTTTTGTCTATCTGTACAGTTCCTGAATGCTTCAAAAGAAGTAGGCACAAAGAGTTTAGTACTCTATTGTCTGGTTCCTTCAGTCTCTATAAAATTGATAAGGATCTTACGTGCCTGCCAGCCTGGATTTTTCAAAGAAATTGGATCAAAGGAGCTGTTGCCTGTCTGGACAGATCACTTGTCTAGTGCTATCTGTCATGTCTCTTTCTGTTAATCTGAGAATACAAAAGATAGGTGTTTCCTCAATTTAAGCATCTGTAGTAGAGTCTAAGGAATTAGATGGTACAAATAAGTTTCTTGGTAGCTAATGCTACCTTATTTGCAGTTATTAGTAGACTCCTTGGGGTCTTTAAGTCATAATTTTATTCACTGATTTATGAATCAAATACAAACTTGGTGCTGCTGGGCTGTCTATGGAAGAAGTCTGTGGTCTTACATGTGCACATCATCTACTCTTGAATTTTCAGCAAGTTGAAAAACAAAGTATCAACCTCACTGCTTTTAGAAACCTTGCTAAGCACTGTTCATTCTCCAAAAAGTGTAGTGCAGCCACGTTACCAAATTCAAACAGAATGTTTTATCTCTGTTAACGTTTTATTTTTCAGTGTGAAGTTTGAGTTACGTGGACAAAAGAAACCATTTGAGATGAATCAGAGTAGTTTCTCTAGTGTGATGGTTACAGAAGGCAACAGAGAAGTAGAACACCTAGTGAAGTACTGTCTCGTTTTTTTTATGAAATAGAGATAAAGCAAAAATATCTTATTAATTGTCAGTGAACTGATAACAATTGGTGAACCAGCTTTTAGTTTATCTACCTGCAGCTTACATTGTAGGATTGTCAACTCAGTAGAAAGTTTCCAAATAGTTTCAGTTACATGAAGTTGCTGTTCAAAATTAACACCCTTAAAGGAATGTGTTTGGGGTTTCTTTCCTCTTTCTCTGCTTTTTGGGACATCAGTTAAAGCCACCTGTGTTGTTTCCAAGGGCGTTTCACTATTCAGAACGTTGGTCCCCAGCACGATGGCGACAACTCCAAGGTGAAGGTGAAGGTGCGCGTCAATATCCACGGCCTGTTCAGCGTGGCCAACGCGTCCATCATAGAGAAGCAGAGCATAGAGGGGGATCACAACGACACACCCATGGACACCGAGTCATCAAGTAAGAACCAAGGCAGAGATGAAGAGCTGGTACGTAAAGCTTGTAAATATCTACACTGTCATTCTGACAACAGAGCTGATAATTGCAGGTTAAATCAGTGTTTCGCTGCTCACTGTTACTGCTTCTCCACCCTTAAATTACTTACTCAGTTGTGTAACACATTTCATAGTGTTGATTACTGAAGTACTGGTGAAGTGTGGCACTAAGAAAAAAGAGTGGAAAAACAGATTCTAAAAAAATTAAGTAATTTTTTCATTGTTCTTTATCATCTCTCTACTAGTCTTAGCATTATCTAGTGTTGCTAGTAAATGGCAGCGTATTTAATGAGATCTGTTGACAGATTAATTCTAGAGGTTTGTTTTTCCTCACAAGCTATGTTTTCAATGAGTAAAAAATAAATGTAATTTACTTACATATGGAAAACTTCACTGCCTCCTGCAGCTGTACCCCTTGGCATTGCAGAGTTGAGGACTGGGTGCCAGGGAACACTTCGGAAACAGCAACCCCAGCGCTGGCCCCGATGGCCTTTCTCCTAAGATTTGGCCTTAGCTTCTCCCACTTTATTGGATATCCTGCAGGAATTAGAGCAAATGGTTACACAACAAGCGTTACATAATTGGTATAAGCAACTTCTTAAACACTACACCGCTTTCCAGGAATGTGAGCATATTTGTAATATTGAGCATGATGCAGTTCCTTCTGGGCAGGTGTTCCATATGTGGTGTTTGTAATCAACTGAGCAAAGGTTGGAAGTGCTAGAGCTGGCATTTAGTGTAAGAGGCATGTGGAGCTTACTAGGAGTGTGCTGAATGCAGTATGAGTAGCTGCTTCCATGCTCAGACTTTTCCATTTATAGCTCTTCATTCATCTAACACATCTTCTGTTTTACAATGGTGCTTGCCAGCAATTACCTTTCAGTATTGAGGATGATACCCTCGACTCTGAGGAGGAGGTTTGTGGTGTACGTGTGTCCTATTTTCCCCTCTCTAGCTATTTCCTGTAGGCAAAGCAGTTCCTTCCAGTTGTTGGCTTTTCTGTGTGAACAGTAAGAACAGTAAAATGAGGATTTAGATTTTACTTTTTCTATTCTGAAGTGGCAAAACTTCAAATTTGGTAAAAGTAGCCTTCTTTCTTTCTTTCCACTTTAAACTGCAACATAGGCACCTGTGCTAGAGTTTGAAATCTTCAAATAACTTTTTTTATTCTGCAAAGCTAGTAGTAAATTATTTTACATGCATATGTAGTTTGTGAATCCAGAAATACTAATTCCTTGTAATGGAGGCAGAATGTCTCGGACCTTTCAGACTTTGGCTACAGCGCGTTAGTTATCAATGCTCTGGATCTCTGAGTATTAGAACCATCCTGAAAATGTCAGACTTACCCATTCCTATGTAATTAAAAGTGTATTACTTAAACCAAGTGATCTGCACTAGTAATTTAACAGACTTTCAGTTGTTAGATTTAGAATAAGGCATAAGTGATAAATTTACTGGTAAATTTAAATGAGGCTCTCCTTATTTTGGGTGGCAAGGAGGGAAGACGGTTGGTCCTGTACTCCCAAGAGATTGTTACTACAGAAGCTAATTTTTATTGATTTCACTGTCCTGTGAGACAGATGCAGATGATAATTGCAGTGATTAAATTAATTCTGCTTTGGGTTGCAAACATTAAAGTTTAGGTCAAAAATGAAAGGAGGTCAAAGTTCTGGCTGTTCCATAGAGAACCCATTGTCGTTGCCTGTGTTGGTGGTGTGTTGCTAGAGTGTTCTTTGATTTCATTTTATAGACATTTGTTTCTAATTCAAACTGAGTATTCACAAGGCGTAGCGTAATTATGTAATGGGGACAAACAGCAACATCAAGCAGCAGAGTAGAATTTCATTTAATTTGAAAGATATAAATACAAATACTACATCAAAATGCCTGTTTAAATGTGGTGAAGCAAATATTTTTAAGATTGATTCTGAAGCTCATATGTTGTCTGTGATCTACTGTAATTGATATCAGTCCTAAATCTTACAGCAAACCTTTGCATTCAGTTATGTAACTCTCTGCAGGATAAAATGCAGGTTGATCAAGAAGAAGGTGTGCAGAAAAGTCAAGCTGAACAACAGAACCAAGCAGATGAGGAAACTGAAAATGCTGGAACTGAAACAAAGGTTTGTATTCAGTACTGATTCGACATTTTTTGCCCAGTATTCTCACACTTACTTGATTTTACAATTTGCAAAACATGGGACTGTATTTAGAAGAGAGCTATATTGAAATGGTTTAAGTAAGGAGTCCTGTCATAGCACTTTAATTTTCAGCTTAGCATGATTAAGACTTTGAAGTAGGTGTCTGTTGTTTAACCTGGTTTTGTAATGATGATGGAATTCAAGGAGATTAGGAAACATTGTGAAGAATAATATGTGGTGCTTTAAGCTTTTGAGTAAGTTTTCTTAACAGCTCTTTAAAGAAATTAAATTTCACCTGTTTGGTTCAAAACTAAGGTGGTAGTGATTTTGAATACAGAGGAATAATCAAGTGCTTAATTTACATAAGATTAATTTGTAGCTGCCTTAAACTAGTTTCATTTGTCTCTCGTTTTTGAGCATAAATGTAGTAATACTTGGATTCCTGGAAGTTTCTTAGTAGTGTCACTCTTTTCATAGGCTGCTTCTGGAGAAAAGCAAGATCAACCCTCCCAGCCAAAGGCTAAAACAAAAGTTAAGAGTATTGACCTCCCTATACAGGCAAGCCTATATAGGCAGCTGGGACAAGATCTGATCAATTCCTATATAGAAAATGAGGTAAGCAGCATGAACAAATGACCACTCAAATTAATGTCACTGTAAATAAGTATCTAAAAAATTCTTGCAACCATTGACTTACCTAATTGAGAATTCTTTAGGGGGTTGCCCTTAATTGTAAGTGGTTTTGTTTTGGTTGGGGTTTTTGGTAAAATGACTCAGTTTCACTAGACTTATCTGGTTGTGCTTGTAGTGATCACTTACACAGAGGTGAACATTTTTATCAGTAATTGTGAATTATTAGGCCTCTGCCAAGTTCTCTGGTACAGTTTCAAGAGTAGTCACTAAGCTTAATACAAAATGCTTTCAGTTTCAAGTATGCCTTTCTCAACCCCAGGGGAAGATGATGATGCAAGACAAGCTTGAGAAAGAACGAAATGATGCTAAGAATGCTGTTGAAGAATATGTGTATGAATTCAGAGACAAGCTGTGTGGAGTGTTTGAGAAGTTTATCACTGAAGAGGTAAAACTTGCCTATATGTTCCAGCTGTTGGAAAAGTTCCTTTCTATTTACAAGTTTTGAGTGTGAGTTCTGTGGAGGCTGCAAGAGTCTGTTGGACTGGTTTGGAGTAAGACATGGCTTGACTTCACAGCAGTGAAGCTTGAGTTAATGCTTACACCTGACATTTGACTTGCAGAGTTCTGTATTGCCTGAGAAGTTCCTCAGTGGCAAGGAAGGATCGGGGATGCAGGCAGAAAGTAAAAACTCTATGGTCAGCATAGGAACGTAGGACAGATCACCACGAGCTTCTGAATGGCATGAGTGGGTAGGAAAAAGAAAATGAACTGATAATATGGAAGACTCTTAAGAGGTGCATGGGCTGTCTTAAATAGCCCCAGGACTGATGTTACAACTCTGGTAAACTTCACCTGCAAATCACAGTAGGGCTGTCCTGCCTCTCTCATCACTCTGTAAAATCTTGGCTTTGAAGTCTGTTAATTACTGTTTTCCTTCACTATCACTTTGAATGTTTCAAGCTGATGAAGCAGTCCTTTTTTGAGTAGGGTGGGTTTGTGCTGGGGAGAGAAGTCTCATGTGTTCCCTTCTGAACTGGAGTGTCCATAACTTGCTTTGTAGGATTCAAACAAGCTGACCTTAATGTTGGAGGACACAGAAAACTGGCTTTATGAAGATGGAGAGGACCAGCCAAAACAAGTATACATGGATAAGCTTCAGGAATTAAAAGTAAGGCTTTAAGTTGTTTTCTAGAAAAATCATTCATGTATGTTTGGGGGTGGGTGTTTAGGTTGTGTATGTTCAGTTATGAAATGAACATAATATTTAGAATGAGAAGTGCAGTTTCTTCTAATGTGAGTTGTGCTCCTAATTTGAAAATGGTTGAAATGAAGCAGACTGTCACCAAAGAGAATAGATTTAATTGCTATGGGAATTTTCTGTCAGACTTACAGTCTGAAAGAGGCTTTTGATTGCACTCCTGGGTAATGAGAATTGCACCCCAGCATATATATTCTGTTTTTCCAGTTCTCAGTGGTCTTCTATAGATGTGTTGTAAGACCAATTTTTGGGTCTAATATCCAACAATAAAGGCTCTGGAGTGCTTTAACAGTAGCTTCCATTGTATCATTCGATTATTAATGACAAACACCCCCTAAATGCTTCAGATTTTAATGATCTGATGGGGAAAATGCGAGTTCTGATGAATAACTACCTTCAAGTTGAAGTATGTCTCTAGCCCTTGGGCTCCAGCTGTTTACTCTTCAGTCACATTTCCTCTGGGGGAGGGATAACTGATGGAAACAGCAGTATAGATCCAGGCAACTGCCTGGATACCAGTTTTCAAGAGAAGGAAAAAGCAAACAGTGGATGAAATTAGAAGTTTTCAGATGAACTGCTTGAAAATTTAAGCATCCATTAAAGCCTGACTGATTTCTCTTCCAAATCCATTGTTCCAAAAGCTCTTTTTGCAGAAAACTGCAAAATACCAAGCCTAGTAAGGACATCCACTACTCCTGTGTTTAAACTTCTGCTTTTTTTGTTGTTGGACTATAGCAATATGCAAAGACTTAGCTCTTTGAATGGGTGAGAAAAGGAGTTACAGCCTTCCTTCCCATGCTGCATTGTTTTCTTAGACCAGACTAAAGGAAATACGTGTTTTGTAAAGATCTTTGTGCTTACTATTCCAGAAATTTGGACAGCCTATCCAGGAAAGATGCATGGAACATGAAGAGAGACCAAAAGTTCTAAATGAACTGGGAAAGAAGATTCAGCTCCTTATGAAAGCAGTAGAAGCATACAAAAATAAGGTAAAGCCAAATGATGTAGCTGTTCGGTGATTATAGGTGTTTTGAATTTGGCTGTAGAGTTCCTGTGTTTTAAAAAATCCTATGAAGTTACCTCTTACACTGCTTTAGAAGGGCTGTTATACTTCTGCTCCTGAGAACTTTAAACCTGTTCTGCATTGCTGGCAGAAAGAGGTTCTTCATGAGAACATAAGGCAAAGATGATCACATGTTTTTATGGTTGCTGGTACCACTTGAAATGGATCTCTCAATTTACAGCTGTTGCTGGTGTTTCTGTAACTTCTAACGTTAACTTATAATTGGGTGAGCAGCATATTTTAATTGGTGATACAAATATCTGTCTCTCTCCTTAGGATGAAAAATATGATCACCTAGACCCTGCTGAGATGGAGAAGGTTGAGAAATACATAAATGAGGCTATGAATTGGTTGAACAGCAAAATGAATGCCCAGAACAAACTCAGTCTAACTCAGGATCCAGTTGTCAAAGTGGCAGAAATACTAGCAAAATCTAAGGTAAAAAAAACCATTGTACTTGTTGCATTCTAATCAGTTTTCCTGAACCAGATTTTGGCCTAGATCTGAACTAGAATATTACGGCTGCAGAGATTTTAAAGCTATTTAAAAAATCCGTACAGTGGGAACAGCAGTGTTAGCACTCTGCAGTGCTGGCTCTTAATTTACGGTTACAAGCCTTTATATAATACCCTGAGATACAGCACTGGGCTTCTACAGAATGGATTGTCATACAGGTTTGTAACAGTTCAGGAGCTCTTCAGGTAGTGAAAGGCTTTTTTTGAAGTTTCTAGACTTAATAGAATAGAGAAGTCTAGTCCTTGACAATTAAATTTCCTGGCCATTATGGACCAGAAACAAATTAGAGACACTGTAGTTGAGTGCAGTTGCCGTGCCACCAAATGACCATGCTGTCTCACTTGTGTCAAAACTAGGAATTGGATAGCTTCTGTAATCCCATTCTATCCAAGCCCAAACCGAAGATAGAACCTCCCAGTGATGGGCAGTCCAAAGCCAACGGGGAACACAACGGACCAGTGAATGGACAGAGCACTACGGAAACAAAACCCGAACCAGCAAAGGATAACCCTCAGCACACCAAACCCCCTGGAGAGATGGAAGTGGACTAAATCTTGCATTTCTTTTACTTCATTAAAATAGTGCAAGTAACCACAGGGTCCATTATTTTTGTCTGGTTCACAACTCAGATGTTCAGTTATTCTTAGCCAAACTTCTGTCATTTGTTGCTGAGTAGTTTTGAAAGTGTTTTATATTAAGTACACCTTAATACAATGTTCATTTCCACTGATGTTCATTTCCACTGATGCTGCTTATGTGGAGCTTTAGCCAAATGTAGATTGTATAAGTCAGTTCGAGCTTTCCCAATATATTTTATATCAAACATACAGAATTGATATATAAATGGCAACAATCTACCTTATTTAAAGCTTTTATTGTGGATAAACCTCAGCTCCTTTATTCAGGAAAGGATACTGTATTGCACTACTGATGCTCAAGTGTAGATCTAATCGCATCTTTATTTTGGAAAAATATTGGAATTGAAGTGGCAAAACGTGTCACTTCAAGCACTGACCTTTTCTAGTTATTGTATTGTTATAATTTAAATATTAAAATAGAGGTTAGTTGGCATACCAGTCCATCTTGTTGATGTACCATGAGAATTGTACGGTCTTTTTCATAGGAACTGAATAATACAAGCTTAAGCGTTTTTTAGGTTCCCATACCACTTCCAGTCTTCATTACAAACTGCTCCAGCATCGATCGCGGCTCTGCCGTGTGCTGGAATTCCTGGTCTCTGTGCACATTGCTGTACATACCCTACTGCGCTTAGGACAGGGTGATGCTGGTGACAATAGGATGAAAGGGGAGAACATTCAAGGCCTGCTGTATAGCTTTTCCTTGAAAATGTCTTATTGCACATGGAACTATTTCCACTTCTTTTGTTTTGAATTCAATTTACATCTTGATCATATCTCATCCCGGGGAGGGGAAACAACAGAAACAGTGCTGTGCAAACTGGGTATCACCACCCTGATTCTGAGGTTGCTTAAATGCTGTTTGGTGCAAACTTGAAAGAAATGCTGAGAGCTTATTTAAGCCTTGATGCTCAGCACATAAATCTTTTGGTCACGGATCAAAAAGATCAAAAGGATCAAAAGAGCTTAAAAACTGGATATTACCCCAAAGGTGGAATCTACTTGATAAACTCACATAGCTTACCACTTAGCTTTGGTCATTCAGCTCTCTAATGAAAGTGTCTACAATGTATTACACAGTAGAATCACTGTTTTCTTTGATACGTCTTGAACGTTGTCAAGGTCCAGTGTGCGTCCCAAATATATTCCAAATGCGTCTGTCAGTCACTGAGGTACTGCAGCACTTGCTAAAGCCAGTCACTATTGATTTCCAAAAACTCCTCTATTATCAGAGTGGGAATGAGCTACTTGAACTATGAAAAATGGTTTCTTTACCCAGTCAGCATAAGAAACTGAGATTAGTTGCAGTGTAATGCTTCAGTGACTTGAACTCTGTCCCAGAAACAAATTCATATACTAATCAGGCACTCCTGCAGCAGTTCTCCCATACGAGGTGCTGCTGTTGTAAACAAGTGAAGAATCACAATCTTGTTTCTGGCTTTGGCAGCCATTTTATCTTCAGCCATGCCCTTCATCTTCTACCACTGTTCACGCTACAAAAAGTAATTCATGACCCCGGTAGAGGTGAATTCAACTCTCCGATATCTTCACAGAAAAACGAAGCATCATTTACGGCTGCACATAAACCTGCCAGACTAGTTCAAGTGCTGAAATTGTATCCTCATGACTGACATCCAGTGACTGAAATGCATGTGCTTTGCTCTCCTTCCTGTTCCTCTTCCATGCAATCAGTGTGGATGGTCTGATACTGTAAGTTTACATGTTTAAAGCCCTTGAACAAAAACTGAGTGACCTTGAGGAGAGTTGCTCTGCAGCTCCTCTGCAACCTCAGTCTTTCTGCCACGGTAGTCACACCTCTGGCACTGAGGGGGTGACTGTACTGTAGCATCAGTTGTCCTTTCAAGTCATGACTGAGCTGGCTTTGGTCTCATAGGCTTTAACACCGTTTATATCCTAATGGCTTTTGCCACAGCAGTGTAATCAGTAGCATTCTCAAGTACTGGCTTCCTAAAATCCAGCTGCACAACAATTTGTCTAGGTAGACTTCTTGTTACCTGTGGCCGGAGAGCACAAAACAGCAGAAATCTCCAGTGTCAGCTCTCCAGTAGCTAAAGGTCATGTGCAAGAACAGTGTCTTCTGCTCATGGCCATCAGATGCTTAATACTACATTACAGGTGTTTGAGGCAATTCTTAGGATAAAGGCTAGAAAAATCCTGCACGCTTAAAAGCAGATACAGTTCAGACAAACAACTGTAGTCAAGTTTTCTTACTAGGATAGGAGGTTTTTTGCAGTGCATCTGGTCTGTCTCTAGATCCCTGCTGAAGAGGAATGCTGCCGACAGACTGCCCACAGAAGCTGGCTCTGAGGTCCATGTTAGGAATCCCGTTTGGGAGGGCAGAGTTGATCTTTCCACAGTGAGGTTCATGTTAATACATTACTTGTTCCTACGTAATCTGTTTTCTGTTACAAAGAGGAGATTTTACCAGGACAGATTCAAGTACTTAAAACACTATGCACAACCTGAGGTTTTGTGTGTCAGGCTCAACAAGCAGGTTCCCTTTGGCTGCCCTGACAGCACCAGAATGAGTGTCTTTGCACATAAACCTTTGTTAGGGAACCAGCAGTAGTATCTTACTCTTCATCTTGTATATTATCAAAGCAGGTATTTGTTGATAATGTCTTACTTGAAACTTTCTGCTGAGGGCAAGATACATTTCTAATGTTTGAAAATGTTTCTTCTGTCCCACAAAAAAAAGGAAGCAACACTATCTTTGTAAATGCAGTAGAGTTTTGTTTAAAAAAAAAAAGAGGTTTGTAAATCAGGTTCTAAAGTTTCATGTAAAGATTCACTTAGAAACAAGCATAAATACGTTGTTTAATTTTACCAGTAAGAGCTTCCTTCTTTCCTCTAAAGAGGACTCATTCTCTCCTGTCGGGAGCATTAATGGACTTGCTGAAGAAAGGACTTCGAGGTTAATTTGTTTTAATTTTCTTTACTAAACTAAGTTTAATTTAGAACTGATTCATGTGTTCCTTTCCACTTTTTTTATTACAGTACTTTAGACTCCAAGGAGTTTCTTTGAACTTCATTCAGATGTAACATAAAGAGATTTGTAACATTTAAGATAGGGTTTTATGCCCTTTCTTTAAGCTGTTGCTTCATGACAAAATACGCAGTGATTTTGAATGAAGTTTTTGATTTTGTATGTCTTAATTTGAATGAGGACTCCTCTCCCTTGCTCGCTTCTGGCAGTGTCTTCTTTCACTGCTTAAATACTGCCTTCAGGGCATGCTTGCAAAACTTGGAGTGAGCAGCTGGGTCCTGAATGCTCAGAGGCAGCTGGGAAGCACCCGACCTGTATTCCCCAACCTGTATTCCCACTCTGCCTCCCAAGGCCTTGGGGCAGAGTGAGGGGGAAGGTGTCCCTATCTCTGGCATCGCAGCACAGGAGAAGACTTGCAGTATTTGGGGTGCAGTGCCAGCATTCTGGACACATTGTGGTGTGTGGGATGGAGGTTTTGGTTCTTCCACATACAAGTGAGAGCTGTTAATGTAAAGCATCCAATATGTATGCTGATGAGATTCCTTTGTATCTTCAACATTTGAAATTCTTTTAATATTTCCCAACATCTCAGTGTGCTGAACTCCAATTTCTGCTACAGATTGCTTAATAGCAGTTCTCAAATACTCCATATTTAAGTGGAGCTTTTCCTGTAAGGATTATGTAAACGTAATTTCAGGAAAAAAGCAAGGAGCTGGCAGGAGACTTCTCTTCCCAATTATTTTTTGACACCAGTGTGAAAAATTACAGCCTTAACAAATCCTGGAATCTGCACTTCTGAGAGCTCTGGTTATCCATGCCTGTCAGTTAACCAATGCTAGCATCCAAAACGTGAAGCTATGTTGCAAACACACTGCATTTGCTGGTTCAGAGCACCTGCCCAGCTGCTGTAGGAAAAGAAGCTAAATTCAGTTCCCATAGATCAGTGCCATCATGAACCTCATTCCTCAAAGTAGGACTTCCATGGCTGTGTAGTCACACTGTAATACTTCAGTACACTGACTTCTGTGAGCCCTTGTCAAGTGAAGCTCAGATCCCCAAACTGGAGTTGTGGGCTGGGATAAGGTCTGCCTGCTCTCAGGATGCTTACATTAATTGCCACTAATTGCTGTGAGTTTATTAATTGGATGGAGGAATATTCTTTTGCCTCTTACACTTCTGGTACTCTTTTCTCATCTTTCAGGCACCAGGAAACAAACTCTCTGTCAAAAGAGGTGGTAAAAAATATGTTGCTTAACAAAAGGCGTTAATGCCTCATAAATTTTAATTTCAACTCCCAAGATAGCATTTGGAGTATAAACACAAGCTCTTAGTAGCTACAGAAAGTGTGTGGTGGCTGACTCCTAGCTGAATTCTTAATTCTCTGCAGTTGAAATTTGAAGACTCCAACCACTTACTACACATGTAAATAACACTGAAAACAACTAAATGTGACTGTTGGCACTGCAGAATACTAAACCAGGAATGTGCTTGATGTGACTTACTTGACACAGCTATTAAACCTTGATTTCCTTCCTTCCTGGTCAGAAGGAAATACGTCAAGCCATGAAAACCAGGAATCATCACAATGAAATTAATGAAGAATCATTTTTAAACAAAAATGCAGTTAAGAGCATACCCACCAGCCACCTCTGCCAAGTACTGAAATAGTTCAATTAAATTGATCAAAAAAGGTGGTAGTCCCTGAATGTTGCAGTGGTTGGATAAGTTTCTTTCCATAGGTGATAACCATATCTCCACGGGTTGAGGGGGGAAGAGATGGGAGTATCAGAATTCAAAGCGGTGTTTAAGTATGGAAAATGTTTACGATGTATGTAAATGGGATTCTTAGTAGTGACAGATCATGTGCAAATTGACAAGACTTCAATTTATTTTTGAATGGCAATATAGATTGTCAAGGTTGTGTATAATTATAATAAATATATAAACGGCTACTTGAACCATAAATGACCACCCAAGACCTCATTTTTGCATCAAAGTTCATAAAAGCAGCTTTGTTTGATGGTAGGGGTTGATACAATGTGACCTTGTCCAAAGAGCCACAGGTAAGATAGAGGCATTTTTGGTGCCTCACCTGTCCTGCTGTGGCTTCTCTCGCCCTTCTCTGTCCAGGCTACTGCAGCCCAAACATAGCACTGCTTTGCCTGTGGGGAACTCCAGTTACTTCCACAGCTGCCATCACATCTCTGCATTTGGATGAGCACAAATTCCCAAGTTTCCAATAATTCATGAATGACTTACTGCAACATACAAGTTCAAGGTAGTTTTCCTGTGCCTTGAACTGCTTGGGGAAACTGATGGCTTTGGGCACTGTTGGTTCTCTGAGCAGATGTGGAGGTGCAGCTGGAAAGCAGCAACCTGTGGGATCCCTCCAGGAATTTTTCTATGTGCTAGCAGTGTAATGGGAATCCCCCCATCCTCCACCAGGATGGAATGACTGTAGAATTCTGCATAACCTGTACAAACACACCAAAACACAACCTGATTCAGCATTTTTATAGCCACCTCCCTTGGTACACTTTAAAAGCTCCTCTAAGTCTGCATTTCTTCCAGGCTTTGCATTCTCAGATCTCAATAAAATATTTCAGCTGTATGTATTTCACAGGCCAGTTTGGGGATTTAGGACCCTGGGTTTGGGGGAAGGACCTTCCTAATGAAAAAACTATAAATGTTTACATATTTACATACATGTATGTGTATATGCACATACATAGTGCATATGTAAAAAATGTACACTAGAAATCAACTTGATACCTTAACAACAGCCAGTACAGGAGAAAATACTGCCCTTAGCCTACTCTGCTGTCTGAGCATCTCAGACCACTAAATCAGCCCCTTCACACTCCAGTACTTACCAGCTGTGCAAGGCTGTTCACCACCAAGGAAAGTATTCCACTGTCACACTGCAAAGGAGGACTGTTCTAGCAAAATAACGTGAACGTGGAAAGCATCACAGAATATCCTGAGCTGAAAGGGACCCACAAGGATCATCAAAGTCCAACTCCTGGCCCTGAACAGGACACCCCAACATTGCCACCATGTACCCTACGGCATTGTCTAAATGCTTCTTGAACTCTGTCAGGCTTGGTGCTGTGGCCACGTCCCTGGGGAGCCCGTTCAGTGCCCAGACACCCTCTGGGTGAAAAACCTTTTCCTATTATCCAACCTAACCCTCCCCTGACACAGCTTCAAGCCATTCCCTCGGGACCTGTCAGCTGAAGGTAGCCAACTAAAGCTCTGAAGGAATTAAAAACACAGCCACAATGTAAAGCTAATGGTATTTCCATCAAAATACCAAAATACATTGTGAGGCCCTAGATTTCAACTTTTGCCTGAAAACCAGCTTCTCTGGAACTGTAATATCCTAACACTGCCTCAAGGGGCTGGCTCGGTGCAGTTTCAGGGAGAAACGAGCTGCTTGCAGAATAAAAATTTATTCACAAGGACTGTGTTTGTCACAGAGCTTCTGAAACAAGAGTGTCCCCGTGATCATTACCATGGCTGCAAGTAAATATTATCCTTCATCCTTTCTCAGCTTAACTGTCCTACATTCTTCATTCTCCCTACAAATACCAGTATGCTCTTCCTTTTATAAGGTTAATTGGATTTTCAATAGTGCTGAAGCACTTGCAATTAAAAAGAAGAAAACTACACCTTCTACAGTAAATACAACATTTAAAAACTACTGGTCAAGAGCATTTCACTCGCAAATTTCTTCAGAAACTAGCCTTATCCTCACATGAAATAACGCTCCTCGAGTAAAATTTTATAAGCATTGAACAGACAAAAGTAGATGTGGGTTACTACTTTGCCTCTGAAGGAGAGTGAAATTAATTCATTCAAGTCACAAAACATCTACTGCAGGGGCAAAACATGCTACATTCCTGGAGACAGAGCCAACAACACCAGGAAGGCAAGACACCAGCACAAAAATCCTAGGCCAGAGCTTTGAGTTCCTCCTGGAGGGCATAGTAGCAGCCAGCAGAACTACTCTTGGAAAATAAAATGACAAAACAAACCAGGAAACATTTGTCTTGACAGTACTACAGGAAGATGTGGCCCAAGAAGCTTCCTTTCTCAACCAAAAACAACCTTTCCCATTTTACTTCCTGTTTTCACACCTTTCAAATGCTCCTGTTGCAATAAATATTCCCCACCTACTCCACCATCTACCTGCACTGCCTTGTCTACAGTATGAAGGCAGGGCAAAATACTCTTATATGGTGACTTTAGCATAGAGAGTGGAGATGGAAAATGAGATCCAAGGCGCAAAGATCACTCACTCCTTTTATGATTTGGGCATTTCTAAGCATGTGCTTTGCAAGGTCACTGATGAGGTAACAACCACACCAGCTCTTGCAAGCTGTTATTAAGTGACAATTAACAACCTGCTCACAAGTATTTCAGAAAAGTCGGTGGCATTACCTTTCTTGGCTTTGAGTGCTGATTTACAAAGAATAAACACCCCAGCTTATCTCTTTGTTGGTTTTTCAAAAGCATTTCCCTGTAACATCAAGGTCACAAATGCCAAATAAAGTTCACATGGCTGACACCTCTGGGCCTTAGAATGACAGTGGAGGATGTACTCTGTGTCAAACAGAAGCAAGCTGTCTACCACAGGAAACTTTCATTTTCTCCCATGTTACAGAAAGTAGGAAATA
The DNA here is from genome assembly GCA_013397975.1 of Machaerirhynchus nigripectus. Taxonomy (NCBI): domain Eukaryota; kingdom Metazoa; phylum Chordata; class Aves; order Passeriformes; family Dicruridae; genus Machaerirhynchus; species Machaerirhynchus nigripectus. Next base: position 137,099 of record VZRQ01005698.1, read on the forward strand.
CACATTTATAAATCTAATTTGACAGGTAGAACTATAAAATGTATCCAAATTCACTAAGTTGCTGAGACTATGCAAATTTTAAAGATCATTATCCTACAACTTTTAATTACACAAATAGAGTGTTTGCATTTGTCTTTGCTTGCAAGAAAATAAACAACGATAGTCCAATTTGCAAAATTCTCGTGATAAGGCTTTTTCAAGACAAACTAACTGAGCTCATACAACAGAAACTCATTTTTCAGTATCATCTCGGGGGTGGAACAAGCCACTAGAGAAGTATTATGTCTTGCCTTCCTTTCATATCATGTCAGAAAAAACACCACAACAACCTGCTTGCCCCAAAAAGGGCAGTAAGAAATGTCATTTGTCTTAATATGCTGAACTGTTCATCAAAATCCTTTGTAAACAACTGGACAAACACAAAAATTACACTTTTATGCTCAGGTGACATTTTGTTTTCATGGCTAACATCAGTAAACCAATTTTCAAAGCCAGAAGAGCAGACACATATCCTGACAGTAAAGAATGAACTGAAAAAAACCAGGAAAAATATTACTAGTATTTTAGTCAGACTTAACACAGTCAAATTATACTTTGTTAAGGAAGCCTTCAAATCTCACACTGCATCCGTTGTTACTATCTTGAAATCCACCTGAATTAACTTGGCAGATATGATTACCCAAGGGATTCAGCTTCTTTGCAAATCCAGCTGCTTGCTTGGTAACTAAGTGCTAGTTACAGGTAAAAGTCTACAAAAATTACTTCAAAGGGAGTCAATCAAGATTTCCAACAGAACAGCCTAGGAAAATACTGAATAGATTTGTATTTTAATTGGTTTTTAGTGCTAGGTATCCAAATAGAAGTGTTGCTACACAGAGAAATCTGTCCTCTGGTTTTCAGTTTGTCTCACTTTGCAAGGCAGAACGTCACTCAAAAGGGCACAGGATGCAAGTGCTAACCCGTGAGTATCTGCACTGATTTGAAACTCCTTCAGCTGTGCTGTGATCATGTTATTTTCACTTTGGTGTGAGGAATTCTTTTTACTGATGTGGGTTTGTGCAGATTGTGTGATGAATTTAATGATAATTCTAGACCAAGCTAGGTCTTCTTAATAAACAGTTCAAATACTGAGACTAGACTTTTTCACGGAATTTATTTAGACTTGCAGAAGTTTTCTCTATTAGAAACTATCACGTGGTGCTCACAAGTGCTGTACAATCAAAAGAATCACAGAAAAGGCATCTGGAAAAACTTGCACAGCAGTTCATGTCCTGCTCAGGAACAGGGCACAATCTGGTGCTGTGTTCTATACAGCAACAAATACAGACACCTACAACAGAGGCATCAGCCAAATTAGCACATCATTCCAGCGACCTCATTGTTTCCATAACACAGGCATGATGTCACCCTGGCTCTAGTGGTAATTCACTGACTGAGCTCACCGTTGGTATCTACAGAGACAGGCTCGACTATACCACGCCAAGTTACAAATTCCGTAACTTCACTAAGATGGACAAAAGATCTGAGGGGAAAAAAGCTTATGCTGGCATAAATGGTAAAGTACCAACAAATGTGGCATTGTAGTCCAACACAATCAGTACAAACAAAATACCCACCTTTCTTTGACAGCATTAATACAAGCAACACAATATTCCTGTAACATAGCCTTGAGGCCACTGCTGCAGGACCAGTAACTTCATAGGAGGGTTCAAAGTTGGAATGTCCATAAAAATGTGTTAGTCATTGCAACAAAGCCTTGTACCACACCAAGGATTTTACTCAAAACAGATTATATTTAATAACCAGCTTCTCAGAAACAATCATTCTTTCAACAAACTATTTTTTCTTCACTTACATTACAAATGACTTCCCTCCAGCCACACTCCTCAGCTAAGGATGAAACGTCATCAGTTTTACAGGTGAGTAAACTAAATCACATGGCTAACAAGTTTGACTTGTTTCTTAAAAATACAAATTTAAATTAAAAATTCCTTCTCTGAAATAAATGGAATTTCACTACCAAAGAAGTAGGGGAGGTGAGGAAACAATTTTTTCCTCATCTTTTTTCTCGATCAAGCACAGCAGTAGCACAGTCAGTTCCCGGATGAAGAAGTTTTCAGTTATTTTTTTCTGTCTGGAACAGATGTTCCCTCTGGAGAACTTGCCATCATACAGACAGATGAGAGCCACAGCCCTTTCCTGTGCGAGGCAAAGCCTCAAAAGTGATCTAGGTCTCAAGATATTTCTTCAACTCCCAGCCTCTCTCAACACAAAGATTCTGCCATATGAATTCACATTTCCTCTGAGCATGCTGAAGAGAGAAATGTCATTCTCCTGAGCAGCCACAAGAGGAATCTGGAGAAAGTTTAATAAAACCAAGCCAAAACCTAGGCTACTGAAAGTAAAACCAGAACTGTACTGCACTGTAGCTATGCTGTTAGTCAGACTTAAGCAATAAACGTGCCATGGAAAGTTCTCAAGGAAAACCAGTCCAGTCTCCCTGGTAACAGAGAATATCAGGGAGAACTAAGAGCTCAATAATTAAAGCTGAGCATAGGCTTTTGCTTAAGAAAGGAGTTTCAAAGCTAAGCTTTGAACATACTGCTTCACACACCTCCAAACTTCAGGCACATTGTACCCCTGTAAATATATCCCTGCCAGCGTGAAACTGCCTTGTTCGAGTCCTGGTGCAGCCACAGCAGCACAAAGCTTAACACAGGCTACTTAATCCTCAAACACAGGCCCAGCCTCAGGCTCCAGGAAAACCAGGCACGCATGGCTGTAAGAGAAGTGGCACAGATGTGAAGCAATTAGGTCAAAGTATTTCTGAGACTGGAACATGAAGGGGAAAAAAACCCCAAAAACCAAATGTGAATTTCACTGGTGAAAAATCACCCCATTATTCTGATATTTCCTCCTATTCACTATGAGCAGGGCTGCTCACTATTGAGCTGCAAATGTGACAGAAGAAATATAACATCCCCCTTTTTAAAAAATTTAAATCCCAACCTAGGAATCAAATTGCACCTTTGTACAAAGCTATACAACTTCTCTAATTTCAATGGAACTACAGCTGCTTATGTTTAGAGCTGAAAATAGTCCACTACAGTTTCTGTCCTTGGAAAATGCTGTCCTATGATTGCTTCAGAGGAGTTGCATGGTGTAAGCAGCCACTTCAAATTGATTTTCAGCCAAGATGATGGAAAATAACCACATTAATTTAGTTAGTGATTGGTTATATTGCTAAAACTGACAGAAATCTTATTCTCTTTTCCTAAGATCCTCTTATTTTAGAGGAAGCTGAGGTTGTTATGATGACTGAAGGGGCCGCCTAAAAACAGACTTGACAAGAATAAGGGAATAAAGGTAGGCATTTATTTGAAAGGCCTTCAAGGTATACCTTGGGCAGTCAATAGGCTACACCCAAGATGGACCCTGGGTCATGGGTTCTTCACACTTTTATAAGTTTGGTCCATTTGCATCAGGGTTAATTGTTCAATTGTAACTTTAGTTAATGATGTAANGTTAAAACCTAAGGCATCAGTTATAGCCCTGCAGCTACATGAATGTCACAGGTTGTTTGGGCTCCCAGGATACAGCAATGGTCACTTCAGCTTGTTCATTCACACAAGGTTTCTACACTTCATGTGACACAAGGTAATACCTGATGGCTGTGTGAATGGTCCTATCACAGTATGTCATCACAGTACAAACAAATACACCTCATACTGTGCTGCGTGTGACAGGTACACGATTCCTCCTTTGCTGGTTGTGTGAAGCATAAAGACAGAGTAAATCCATTTATTCTCTTCTGACACAAGAATGAATAAACAGTTCTACCAAGGCAGATTAACTCTACCTTTTAACCCAGGATGTCTTAAAAGAATAGCTGTACTCAGTAAGATGTGGGCTTTCTAAATCTAAAAGACTGTTGAGATATGAATGCTTCATTTATTTAATATTAAACCCATTGCTTACTATGTCTTCCTGCATGGAGGCATTAAAATGCCATTCAAAATCCAGTTGTTTTATTCAGAGGTCTTTTAGCATTCTGTGGAACACAGGCAAACTTCATGTGCTAGCACTAAGCTCAGTGTACAGCTAAGTGCTAATCCCCGAGTTCTGAAAACATATAAAAGAACAAATGCTAATTAGAAAAAGGATTAAAATATAAGACAGTAATTACTCTCATGACTGTTGCAAAGATCGATATGGCTTGGAAACACCATTAACAAAGGAATTGTGCCTAAGGGAGCAGTCCACCTTTGCAAGTAAGACTAGCTGTCAACACTGGCAACTACACCCACTGCTGGCAATTGAATATTCATCAAGGGAGACCAAGGAAAACTCCAGTGAACACCTAAACAAACTAGTATGTTAGGCAGTGTATCTGGAGGAGGGTGGAGACAATGCTGGCATCGGGCAAGGATAAAAACAACAGACCAGTGAATCCTGACACACCAAACCACACTGAGTGTACACTCCACCCAATGCCTATCTGCAGGGTTGCATTTCCAGTGACCGTGGCAACCAGCTGCCAAGAGAAAAGGCAAAGAAACACAGGTGAAAAGGTTTACAGAGGGGAAGACAAACAGGTAAAATTCCACCTGAGGATAAACTGGAGACCGGTGTCACCTTTGGATGTTGCACTGCTCAAGAGGGAAAGAGAAAGAAATAGTAGACTGGAGCCTTAATACGAATAAAATACATTGGCAATAAATTGACACTGCAGTCTTCTCATTTTTCCAGGCTGAATTCAGCTCAGAATAAGTCTGAGGTGGAATATGCCTTGCATAAGCCAAAAAATTAACATTTTTTGGCTTGGTTTGGTTTTTATCCCAGGTTATCTTCTGAGTCATAGAAGAACGCTACATTATTTGGATAGTTTGTAACTTAGAACACAAAATAAATTTACAGACAGTGAAGGTGAGGATAATAACCATAAGGAATAGGTCATACGCTCCTAATCGAGCACAGTCATAGCCAAAACTTATAATGAGTTTTACTCCAAACTTCACTATAATCCAGACACAGAGGTTTTGTTCTCAAAAATTTTGGCCCAGTGCCTTTTAAGATAAAGTATGTGGGTGACAACACCTTTTTCTGCTCATCTGTAAGATGTACTTATTGCAATTATGACAGTACTAGGTTTAACTTAAGAAGCAGGGTATGAAGACTGCAGACAACTGTAAACAGCGAACATCCAGCAAGTACGTTCCAAAATTCATGATCAAACTGCTGAAATACCAGACTGAAACAAGTGCCTGGTAACAAATTGTTACTGACAGAAAGGCAGCAATTTTGCTTTTCACCACTCAAGTTTTTTATCAGACAGTTGATTCTAAATGACAAGAGCAAGGTTTCTCATCTCTGAAAGCAAAGCTGAAAGGTGAACTCCAAAAGCATTTGTGTGGGTGGGCATCAAATCAAAGAAAATTCTCATTTGATAAAATTTTACATTCTTTGTAGAAACACAGAATTCAGTTTAGTGAAAAAAGAGACAGAAGCAGCCAAGTCTCCATGATCACATACTTTCTCTTGAATAAAGTAAATTATCAAAAAATCCACAACAAAACCCACTGCAAACATAATCTGGATTTGATTCAATTTTGGTTTGGGTAAATCAGTCCATCGCTGACCAAGTTTTCTAGCATTACCATCCAGAATGAAGAATATGGGAGAAAACCATCTGTAAGGGCTCTTTCTTCACAGGGCAGTCATGATAAATAAGAAAACAAAACATGCATTTCAATGGTGTTAAGGTCATATGACTATGTAACTACAAAGTTCGGTTTTAAAAAATAAATTGTTCTTGACTGCAGGAGTTGGCAACAAAATTGCACCGACTCTCTCATGTTGCTGACACACCCTGGCAGGCTCGCAGGACTGCTGGGTGTTTCCCCAGCTGCAGTGCCACTGAAACGCGTGCCCTGCACAGGCACGCAGCCGGTGAGCTCATCCCTGGCAGGTCACAGCCATCTCTTGAGCAGATGCTGGGGAAGGTAAGGCACCATTTATTCGAATATTTAGAATAGAAAGTTTACATATCAAAGCAGAATCAGACAGGGATCCTTTCAACACCTTCCTGTGCCACACCTTAATTGTCTTAAGAGAGTAAATGATGCACTATGTGGTTTATTTCCTTTCCTGCCCTTCAGCGGAGGTTGAGCTGAATTTCTAGCATCCCTGCATATTAACGCAGTCATAAGTGAGAGTAGTTATGCAAAATTAAAAAAAAAAAATCTGAAGTAATGAAAAATTCAAATTTTGCCATGTTGTCTAAATGAGCTTTCTTCACAAGCACAGCCATCTTCCCAGCTCTTCAGGGATGAGGGAGGCTACAACTGAGTCCTCCTCCAAACCACTTGTGCCTTCTTGGGGAAGAGAGTAACACTTACTGGAATACTGTTAACAGCCAGCAAATCTACACTCAATACAAGGCATCAGCCTGACCATCTCTACATTACACCCAAAAAACTGTTCCATGAACATCTGGCACTAAATAAGTACATCCAGTAGTAGGAAATCTGTATTTTTTGGCAGAAGAGAAACACAAAGGTAAATGGTTTGAAGCCAAAGATAGGTGAAGTCACTCTAGGAGAAACACATACATTTAAAGTGGGGGTGATTAACCACTGAGACAATCTAGCTCCAGGCATGACAGGGTCACTGGCACTTGACACGTTTAACATGGAAATGAGATCCCTGGAAACCGAATTGCAGAACTGTGGGCCCACAGACAAACACACTACCAGTGCTCTTCCTTCTCTTCAGTGTAGACAACAATATAGTGTGACTCTGTCTGCTCAGGGCAGCCACAGCAGAGTAACTCAGAGATTTCTTTATTTCTCTCTTGGTTTGAGGATATTTTAGTAACATATGGCTGGCAAAACTTTGGGTCCCAAATGACAAATATCATTTAATAACTACTGCATAAAGCCTAAGTCAATTAATTTTGTTGTTAAGATTGTACAACATGTTGGTGATGTGACAGACCAAATAAACCAGAACTGCTATCAATAAGGCAGGGGCAAATCAACTAGGGGACTCCAAACTGGGATTCAGATGCTCCACTGGGGTGGGGTAAAAAGTCCAGAAGAGAGACAATCAGACTTAAATACGGCTTAAGTGTGCTTGTATGATTAACAGAAGAAATATTGCAGAGTATAGCATCAGTGTGAGAGAAGAGTTCAGCAGTTTAAAAGAAGCTCTAGGATAGTCTTTGTCACAAATATACTGAGACAGAGACGGGTGGCACTACTTTGAATCTGGGCTGGCAACCAGCAAAATGACCATTAAAAACCCCTGTTTAAAGAAAATAATCACAGAACTATCCTTTATGTCTCAGTTCAGCAAAAATACAATTCTTTGATATGAAGATTTTGGAACTGAAGTATGAAGAAAGCTTAGATTTGTTTTTTATCAAAGGTGTAAAATATTGAAAATTTAGAAGACCATCAATGGCCCTGTTATAAAAACATGAAGGCTGCAAGAATAAGCTTTATTGATAACACAGAAATAGAAGGCATCAGAAAACCAGAGGGCTGGGTATCCTAGATGATAGATCAGATGACTCCCAGAATTTCATAACAGAGGTGAAATAAAATCCAGTAATACACGTTGAAGAGTCATGCATGTGTGGATTAATAAAATACAATTATGCTATAAGAAGATGTTTCTAAATTTGAAAAATGGTAACAAAGGAAGGATTTGAATGCAATTGTCATGAAGACTATTATAAACTGCCAGTATAACAGGACTGAAAAAGTAGAATGTGATCTTCTAAAGTATCAGGAGAAGTATTTCTACCAGAAGAATAGCATCACTCACTAAGTGTTAATTTAATACCAGCAACTCATGTTGAGAAAAAAGATGGATTTGTTACATAGCAAGTGCAAAGAAAAGCTACAGACTGACCTCAGGAACATGAAACATAGCACATGACAGGAGAGTAAAATTGTTTGTTTATAGTGGTAAGATAAAGGCTTTGGGAGGTCAGAAATGTTGTCTATAAGATGCTATTAGAGAAACAGACATTAGCACCATGTACACTGGTAAACTAGACTGTTCAAAACATGTTTGACCATTTGCTCTGCTGCTTAACTACCTGAGCAGTGTAAACACAGTTAATAAAAAAGAGTGAACAGGAAGCATTGTACTCATTCAATAATTTTCATGATGATCAAATTACAAAGATACACATGAAGAAGCCATAATAACAGCATGTTTAGCTAAAGAAAGCAAGTCTTGGCAAAACTATTGCAAGGGTGGTGACAGGGAGGGGCAGAGGGGAGGAATATATCTGTGAAGCCATTGGTTGCCTTATTCAACTCTTCCTTCTCCTCCTTGAGCAAGAAACAAACCTTCGACATACCACAACCTAATTTTTCAGAAAATCACCAACTAGGCCTTACTTTTGGTTTCTTTGCCAAAAATGATCCATTGTGATTATGATTTAGTGGGAAGGTTAATTTTCTGAACAAAACAATGAACCAATTTCAACTTGGAAATAACACCAGGGATCAATGTCCATCCGAAAAGCAAAATGTCAGGAAGACTGAAGTTTTCATGATATTTGAGTGTCGTTGAAGGAGAAAAGTGTAAAACCAGGATAATTTACTCTTTTTTTAAGTCCTAGTGGTCAAACAGAAGCCAGGGCTGATGGATCATTACACGCTCACAACTCATCATCTACCAGGGACACACCAGCAATGTTTTCAACAAGATTCAACTTCTGTTGTCTAGACTGGCACTACCAGATCCATCCGAGAGAGTTCCCCTGCATCCCTCAGAAGTAGCAGTAAGAAATATACACATGGGAAATACGTGAAACTACCAGTGTCATGAACTTTGTTGCCAAGATGCAAGCAAAGCTGCAGAGCAACCAAGGATGACATATTATAATTTGTAAAATGTGACTTTATGCCCTGTACTGATTGCTTTTATCATCCTTCTTACTCAGTTCCTTTTTACTTTTGTTGCTAATCAGACTCCTCCACTTGATGAAGTATGATCTAAATCTTCACATTTTGGTCATGCAGTGAAGTGGAAGGAAGGCCTGCACGCTCTGTTTAAAGGGAGTCCTATTAATCTCATAAAATTATTTAAAGAAGACTGTATGATAGCATTTCTTTCAATGCTTAAGCATTGAGAACAAGAGTAGATTCTCTCTGATAAAGTTACCAAGGGATTTGTTACATCGTTGGTTTGTCTCATAAGCTCTGCTCACAGCAGATGCTGACCCCTGCAGTCAGAAACGCAACCCAGCAACAGAAGAGTGATTGAAGTTTCTTTTTAATGAGACAGAGGAAAGCATAATTTCACTGCATGTTGCAGGCTTGACAATCAGCGGAGGTGCAGCTTCTCACTTGCCCTAAGTCCCTTTTAATGGGGAGACATGAGAGTAAAAGAAGCCAAACTAGACACTGACATTGACATCGACATTGACCTCCCAATCTTATGCAAGAAACATGATCATTTTCCAAAGACTTCCTATTTTAGCTTCCCAACTATGATGCAACCCCAAATATGCTACACACTACGCAACAGAAATTCAGAGAATTCCACGACTGTGCCCTAAAGAACATACAGTTTTTCAACTGGAGTGGCTAATTAAAAAGGTAGTCACTTCTACCTATTTTGTAGAAATCTACAAATTTTGTCTCCTGTATGGCCATGGAACGTATTTTTTATGCTGTTGGCTATTTAGTTTGCCCTCAACATCAACATATATCTGACATCCTTTTGTCACATGAATTCACTCACGCAACTCTTCTCATTGCTCTTCAGGTTAATAATCTAGCCTTGAAATAAAATGGAAAGTCTCCTTTTGCTAATCTTCCACCCTAGTTACGCAAACCAGTGATGACTGTTAATGTTCCACAGCTCCACAAAACAGGTCTATTTAATCACTCACACAGCTTCTGTTTGACTTTCAAGGATTCTAAACAAATGACACACTTATCCACAATCCATTTCACACCCATGACTGCATGGACCTTCCCAAGAGCCTCCTTCTCTGAAGAAGAAAGTGCAGCTTGATTACAAGCCACCTCCTGTATTTTATTTCAACAGTGAAAGCTGGCAGGTCGTGGGGGAACTGCTTGAGTTTATAGGCACAAGCTGGCAAACACTGAAGAAGGTGAAGTGCTAAATCACTCCACCTCCTCCTTGCATCCTGGATGCCTGCCCTAGCAAAAATAACTTTGGGACCACTCCCCTGGTACAGAAAGGGCCAGCAAGACGTTTATGAGGTGGGATAATTCAGAGGGCAGGCTAACAGAATAGAAACCAATAAAAATAAAAATCTTTTTCCCAGCCCAAACCAATCCCTTGACCTGCTTCACCATATAGCTACATGAACAGTCCTGTCACACAAAGGAAGACGAAACAGAGCTTCAGATTGTGTAAACAGTGCTGCATTTGAACATCAAGAAAAAGATTAGAACCCAACTGAACAACCGGTTGAAAAATAAGAAATGGAAAAAAAAAAATTCTCAAAAACTGGGGAAAATTTGTTCTGTGCAAGACACTGCCACCAGCTCACTATAGGGATTGAGTCTAAATATTGTTTGGAGGCATGCTTGCCCAAAAATGAATTTAATTTTTAATAGAGCAGCCAGGAATAGAAAAGCACAGGACATGGTAAACAAACTGCTGAGGTGATGGTGTTTGAAGATGTTCCCTCACAATTTAAATTCACCTTAACTACAGAAGGGAAATTCATCAATGACACCTGCTATCCAGTGAAGGCCTCTAGGCAATAAAAATAAATTTGTTACAACTCTGTTGCTTTGTTTCACATCAGCCATGAAGTGCTGCTGACCATGTGCAATTGTCACTGTGACAAAATAAACAAAAGTGAAATGAAGGAGCCAAAGGATACGTGAGAACCTCCGTACATAGCTCCAGGATTTTGTTTTACCCTATATTCTAGATAAAACACAGTACAAAAGAGTCACTCAATACTTTTAAAGTCACATACAGGCATATCATTCAGAGGTCTGCCCGATAACATGTTAGCACCTCAGGTTAAAGAAAGATCTGTGTCAAGAAAAGCATGCTAAGCATAGGTGATGGAATGAGGTTCATTCCTGATTATCTTCACTTGTGTTTTGCTTTAAACTCACAGTTCAGAAGTTATTTCAGCAGGAAAGTAGTTGGAAATAGCATTTTCAGAAAATTACACAAGGTACTTGGGAATTAAATCCACAAAAGGATTAAAGCAGCTGCTCTGCCTTTGCGTCTCAGTTTTGCTTGTACTTGACACTCATTGCACCTCCTTGTCATAGAAGACAATTCAAAGAAAAGCTGTGCTGTATTCAAACAATAATTACAGCAACGACCACCACAAAACTGGCACAATTCCTATCTGGAATCCCTTCTGCTAGTCTGGAACACACTAACAGAACTGGGAGTCACAACACCTTTGAGAAAGGTTAAAGACCCAAAAGGAATTTGTTCACAAAACCACAACTTGTAGCTGAAAGCAGCGTCCCTCGGGTCAGTATTGGGGCCAATACTGTTCAACATCTTTGTTGGTGACATGGACTGTGGGATCAAGTGCACCCTCAGCAAATTTGCTGACAGCTCCAACTGTGTGCTGCAGTGAACATGCTGGAGGGGAGCGATTTCACCAGAGGGACCTTGGCAGGCTCGAGAGTGGCCCAATTCAAAACTCATGAGGTTCAACAAAGCCAAGTGCCAGGTGCTACACCTGGGTCATGGCAATCCCAGGAACACCAACAGGCTGGGCAGAGAAGTGACTGAGAGCAGCCCTGCAGAGAAAGCCCTGGGGATGATGGTTGATGAAAAACTCACCATGAGTTGGCAGTGAGCATCTGCAGCCCAGAAAGCCAAGGAAATCCTGGGCTGCATCCAAAGAAGTGTAGCCAGCAGGTGAAAGGCAGTGATTCTTTCCCTCTTCTCTGCTCTGGTGAGACCCCACCTGGCTTATAGTTCTGACATGAGGACATAGAGCTGTTGGAGGAAGTCGAGACGAGGGCCACAAAGGTGATGAGGACTGGAGCACCGGCCCTGTGAAGGCAGGCTGAGAAAGCTGGAACTGCTCAGCCTGGAGAAGGTTGAGTGGAGACCTCAGAGTAACATTCCAGTATCTGCAGGGAGCCTAATGGGAAGTAGGAGAGGTACTCTTCCTTATGAACTGTTGTGATGGGACAAGAAGTACTGGATACAAATTGAAAGGGGGAAAATTTAGGTTAGATATTAGGAAGAAATGTTTTACTGTGAGGGTGGTGAGACAACTGGAACAGGCTGCCCACGGAGCTTGGGGATACCCCATACCAACAGTATTCAAAGCCAGACTGGGAAACGCCTTGAACAACTTGGTCTAGGGGGCGCGTCCCTGGCCCTGGCAGCGGGGGTTGGGACTACATGACCTTTAGGGTCACCCCCTCAACATTCCATGACTCCACCATCCGGTGACACGGCGGGCTGAGGCGACACTCGTGGCGGGCTTCAGGCGCTGNTGGAACAGGCTGCCCACGGAGCTTGGGGATACCCCATACCAACAGTATTCAAAGCCAGACTGGGAAACGCCTTGAACAACTTGGTCTAGGGGGCGCGTCCCTGGCCCTGGCAGCGGGGGTTGGGACTA
>VZRQ01005698.1:150264-174816 GCA_013397975.1 Machaerirhynchus nigripectus
CCGCGCCGCGCCGCCCCGGGCGGCGGCACAGCCAGTGCGAGCACGGGAACGCGGTGCCGGCGGGAGGATGCAGCGGGGGGGGCTGTGCGGCCCCGCCGGGCCCCGCTGCCGTGACCCGGAGAGCTCCCTCCAGGTACCCCCGGGCCTCGTCGGGGTTTGCCCGGATCTCGGGAGTGTGTGGGCTCCCAACCCTGGTGGGAGGGTCCGCATCGGGAGAGGCGCTCCGAAGCCTGACTGACAAAGCCCCAGGCTAACAAGGCTGGTTTGTTCGTGTTGCAGGATTTCAAGGTGGGGAACCTTCTGGGGAAGGGCTCCTTCGCAGGGGTCTACAGAGCAGTATCCCTGAAAACCGGCCTGGAAGTGGCCATCAAAATGGTAAGGCAGCCGGCCAAGGAAGTACCCGTCTCCCAGGAGACCAAATGCAAAGATGCAACAGGTTGGGGTTATGCAGTTGGGCATTGATGTTTGAGTTGAATGTTAATAGATAACGGACGTTTAATTTGGGACTCGATCTTGAGAGATGCATCACAACCAAACTGACTTGGTAATTAATAGAAATGCTTTTTAATGTTGACTATATTTAGCCTATCTGCCTGGCAAAATCAGGTTTTGGTTTCTCTGCTTAAGTATTTCAGAAAAAAATTAATATTAGTTAATAACGTTAGCAACTGACTACTTGCAGCTGTGGTGTTCCTCCAATTATCTGTTATGCTTGTTCATTACAAGAGTATATCAAGTAAACTATGTGAAAACTTGCTTCTATTTAAAAATTTTCTGGCAAATATGCACCGAACGTCTAAATTACGCTGTGATCCACTTACAGATAGACAAAAAAGCCATGCACAAAGTTGGAATGGTACAGAGGGTTCAGAATGAGGTGAAAATACATTGTCAGCTAAAGCATCCATCTATACTCGAGGTAAGAATCGTGGGGTTTGTAGAGAGGGCTGTATATGTGACTTGCTGCATAGTCTACAAAATGGAATTTCTTTTCTTCCCTTGTTTTATGTTCCAGCTTTATAACTATTTTGAAGATAGCAACTATGTATACTTGATACTTGAGATGTGTCACAATGGTGAAATGAGCAGATACATAAAGAACAGAAAGAAACCCTTTTCGGAAGATGAAGGTGAGATTTCTTTTTGTTCTGTGGAGCCTTCTCCATTAATGTTTTGGTTCACTCAATAAATATTTAATTCTAAAGGAAGAGTGTTTAAAACTGCCATCACAGTTTCTATACCCTCAAAATCGTGTGGTAAGTGATCTAGAGATTAGTTATTTTTGTACATGTATTCCCTTGCATTTCCGTATATATTTGTTTCTGTTTATAGTATTTGGAGTATAAAAAAATAGTGACCTTAGACGGAAAAGGTAGATAGAAGGTAGAGCTTACCTTTGTACTTTAGAATTGTGTTGAAATGTGGATCAAGACTGGGAAGAGGAAAGAAGAACAGGAAAACCAGCAACTTCAGCCTTTACTGCTTCCAGATGCACCTCACTGCTCGCCTCTTGCTCAGTTCTTTCAGCTTACCGGCTTCTCTATCAGTTTCTAATCTAATTCCATGAACTACTATAGATATGGGTTTTTGGGACCCAGGCCACAGGGCTGGATTAAAGGGGTACTGCTATACAGGCATCATCTGTTTAACTTGTATCTATTCTTGCAAAAAGGATCATCTGGTGGTATCTCAGTTCTAAAAGCTGATAAACCACTGGCCTGGATAAAGCAGCCTTGTCCTTTGAGGAGTGGTTTCTCCTGATGTTTGTTACCAGTCTTTGCCCTCTGAAGAGAGGAATTAAATTGTTTGCTCTGGAAAGAATGATTCCTAAAATCGCTGTAATTGCAACATTGCAATAAATGATGCTGTTATAGCCTGGATAAGGTTCTGTTATTCCTGCTGTAAGTTGTAACTCTTGGATATTCCCTGAATTTCTCGTGTAATAGAACAGAAAGACTGTCCCAATATCATGAACTTAGAAGTTTTTGAGCAATTGCAATACTATTAGCCTTGCCAGTTTGCTAATGATAAAACAAATATCCTCCAGATTGTCATCTATATTTTATAATGTGCACATAATAAAACTGCTTGACATTTGTGTATTTGCAGTTTCCAAAAGTGATGAGCAACTTAGCTTTAATTCTTGAGCACCTAATTTTAAAAAGTTTGGGCCAACTGAAAATATTTCCAGTCCTGTTTCCTGCATTGCATAAGTTTTCATGAACTTAGAACACAGCTGTGCCATTTTGCTTAAAGCAGAAAGTTAGTTCTAGTTTCACTACCCTGACACCTAAACACCTATGTAACATTCTTTTTATTAAAAATAAAAAAAAAAGGCAAACAGAAGAAGCAAGACCAGTAGGAGACTTAAAGCTGAGTTGTTTTCAGAGCTAGGATTTCAAATATAAGACTGCAACACCTGTTTTTATTTTGACAGCACGACACTTCTTGCATCAGATTATCACGGGTATGCTGTACCTCCATTCCCATGGGATACTGCACCGGGACCTCACCCTCTCCAATATCTTACTCACCAATAACATGAATGTCAAGATTGCTGATTTTGGATTGGCGACTCAGCTGAAGATGCCTCATGAGAAGCATTACACCATGTGTGGAACTCCGAATTACATTTCTCCGGAGATAGCCACGAGGAGCCCGCACGGACTGGAATCTGACGTGTGGTCTCTGGGCTGTATGTTTTACACTCTTCTCATTGGAAAGCCGCCTTTTGACACGGACACGGTCAGGAACACGCTGAATAAAGTGGTGTTGGCAGATTATGAAATGCCAGCGTTTCTGTCAAGAGAGGCGCAGGACCTCATACACAGGTTACTGCGCAAAAACCCGGCAGATCGCCTGAGTCTTTCCTCAGTGTTGGATCATCCTTTCATGTCCAGGGGTAGCTCTGCACGGAGCAGAGACTTGGGAACCTCAGAAGATTCCATGGACAGTGGGAACGCCACCATCTCTACAACCTTCACAGGCTCTTCCAGCATCAGTACCAGTGGTTGCTTGAAGGAAAAGAAGAAGCTGTTAGTTGGACAGCCACTCCCGAATAAAATTACTTTTTTTCCTACAAATAAGAATTCCAGTAATAATTCATCGGGAGACGAAAGTGGTTCTTTCCGACAGTGGGGAATTCAGGGAAAGGAAATTGGCATAAGTGGCAGGGGAAGAACCACACAGCTTGCTGAGGAGAGGCCTCATTCCCGCTACCTCCGAAGAGCTCACTCCTCAGACAGGTCTGGCACATCCCACAGCCAGACTCAAGGCATATCCAACATCGTTGATCGATGTCACTCTTTGGAAGTGCTTTCCAAGCCTAAAGTAGGAACAAGGGAAAACACAGAATACTTTTCACCTGCCAACAGCTATACTGATATAGGAGAAATATTTAAGGAGAAGACTTCTAGTACTTCTGGTTCTTTTGAAGAGCAGATATCTCCACCTGTAAAAGATCAACCACAGTAAGAATCAGTTTTTATTCAGATGAAATTTAGAGCTGGTATTGTCCATTATTGTCTTCTTTCCACGTGCAGAAAGTTGAGAATTTCTTTCCCCACAGTAATTGTAGTAGAGAGCCTTGCTAATTGTTCTTTGTAGAAGAGACAGATGAGGGGAAAAGGCATTCAAATTGTAATTTACTCACATCTTTACTTGCTGATCTCTTTAGGTGATTCTTTTTCTTATGCTTAGAGAAGATAAAACAAAAATTTAGTAAAGATTAGGTAATAGATTATAAAAGTGGTGTACCAGAAAGGGAAGTGTCAATCATAGGTAATTTTCTAAAATTTAGTTCTGTACTTAGTTTTAGCTTCTGTGTGAAAATCCTGGTTTCTTTCTATAGACTTTACATCAGCAGAGTATCAAAAGTACCATTTTCTGTTTTAATATAAGGACTTCCATATCTTAGTTCCTGCCTTTCTCTCCACATTAAGAAGTGGCATCATTTCCTATATTTTCTCTTTGCAAATCAGTTCAAGGAAAAGACAAAAAAGCACTTTTCCCCGTAGAAAAGTAAATGGAGTAAGAAGTTTTTCTTGACTATTCTCAAGTGTTTGACATAAGCAAAGTTCAGTGAGCATGTGCATTCTTTTTAGTTTTGAGAAATGTTTGATGAATCAAAAATGTATGCAAATGTTAATGTAATGCTTACTTTTGTTCCCCATGACTTCATGATGCTGTGCTGAATGTAAACATGAGAGGATATTAATGTGAGTGTGGGGATTAGCTTAATGGTTACCACTTTGTTTACATAGTTGATTATAGGAGAGCCTCTTGCATCTGTAGATAGCTTGCACAGCAATCTTAAACACAAGGTCCTAAGACCTAAATTAGATGTTTCATATTCTGTGGTTTTGGGGTTGTTTTGGTGATAAGTGAGTCCTTGCCAATGGTAGTAATCATCACAAAAAGAAGATAGAGACAGGTACAGGCTGTGGAGATTAAAAACCTCACAGGTGCTTAGTGTGAATTTACAGCAGATCAGTGACTCTGCAGTAACTGGTTTTGTGTGTATTCTTTATCCTTCAACATGTGGATTATATCTTGAGTTCACCTGTGGCTACATATATGTCATCATCTAAAAAGCTGGTAAAAAATATTTATAATTTCTGGGATTGACTGTATTTTAGAGAAATTCAGATTCTTTTGGGTGGTAGGATTGGCATCTTTCAGCTGCATGTTTGTTGTGCTGGGTGAGATACAGTTGGGTCATGGGTGTCATGTCATCCCTGTGCCTTCTCCAAGGCTGGAGGATTAAGAGCCAGATTAAGAACTGCAAATGCTGGCAGCATTATCATAACTTTTCATTCCATTTGGAAACTATTTTATTTTTTTATGCTTTACCCCATGAAAAATAAGCATGTTCTGTGCTGCCTAGAGCTACAAAATGCCACCTGCATTTCCTAAATGTTCTAAGTGTTGTGGTTTCTGCAGCTGTAGCATTATAACTTTTGTTTTGCAAGTGTCTTTGATGCAATCTTGATTACATGTGTAACTTGTATTTTGTAGCTTGAATTATCTGTGCCCAGTGAAGCCCCAGGTTGGTTTGTTAGAGCAGAAGTCCCAGGCTGAGACGATGCAGCAGTGGCTTGGAAGCATGCAAACAAACGGTGTGTTACTCATCAGTTGTGTATTTTTGCACTCAAGTTAGTGACCTGTAACAATTTCGGTGGGATTTTCTATTTTTGTATTTCTTCGTACATTGAATTTGAATACTTAGTTTCCTAAAACAAGCTTGTTATTTTCTACTAGTATTTTTAGCAAAAAAAAAACCAAAAAAAAAACAAACCCCAAAACAAAGAGGAAACCAGAATTTTAGACCCTGACATAATTACTCAGTTGTGTAAATGTGTAAGTGTAAATATATGACAAAATATTAGCAGGTGACTTGAAAGCCCTGTTAATTTAGTTGTGCAAATACAACTAAATAAGAGAAGATGGGACCTCAGTGAATGAGAAAGATAATCAGGTTGCAGAAGGATGGGTGGAGGGAAGGACAAAAGATACAGAAGGGAAAGAGGTGTTCTTTGTTGTGCATCATGTTACATCATTAACAAATAATGTAATTTAATCATAAAAATAAACCACTAATCTATTCTGGCCTTTTTTGGTTTGATATTACTGGACTCCTTACCTTCCTGTCTACAGGGAATTGGAATCAGAGAACATATGGTATGCATAATCCTATTTAATTTTTGGTCCCTTCTCAACTGTTCAGCCACATGGCAGAAGGAGCACAATAGTGAAGTGGGTGAGGTGAAAGTTGATCAAGGGCTTAAATATCAAAACTAGGGAAGAAGTTGTAGGAACGTTAGATATAAAAATAGGGATTAAAAAAAAATACAACGATTTTAAAAATAAAACAAGAGATTTGGAGTATGCATTTAAAATTTTGAGTACCAAAACCTCCAGTTGATGGTAAAACACTAGTTAGATAAACTGGAATTTACATGACATTTGCAACTAGTGGTTATCTGAATGGCAAATAAGCTGTCTTTCATCAGATTAAACTAATTCTTGTGTAAGAATCTATTTGAAATCTTAGTATCTTGTTTGTAAATTATTTTTTTAAATTATTTGATGTATAAAAACTGAAGACTATCATAACTGAAATACAGGAACAGCTTATTTTAAGTAGCACTGGAATTTTGCTAGCATTGGTATTTATGGTATTAAAAGGCGTGATGATTTGGACTGAGGATTAGGGAAATCCCTTTCTTCCCTTAAATAAGCCTTCTAAGACAATCTCTTGATAAGGTTTTAAAATTATAATAGAATTTTTTCCTTCTGGCTATGACTCTTTAAATTTACAATGTCCCTTTGTGATGCCTTCAGTTCCTCTGAGACCACCTGCAGACCTGACTGGCAAGAGTAATGCACCTGGAGGTTTCCGGTACCATCTGGATGTGCAGCAGGATGCACCAAGAAATGCATGGAACACCTTAAAAGATATAAGGAATCACGATGCTTCTGGTGACTGTCCACATTCTTTAAACCAGAGAAACCCAAAGAAATGCATCCCTGGAGGTCTCTGCAAAAATGAGAAAATTCAACCATCTCCTACCTGTGGCCTTTGGTCAGCTCCAGAACAAAACCAAACTTGGGGCCAAGAACCATCAGCACACCAGAAGCCTACACTGCGAAGTGTTGTGTCACCTCTCACTGCTCACAGGCTGAAACCCATCAGGCAAAAAACCAAAAATGCAGTGGTATGTATCAGTTCTAAAAATGGGAACAATTGAAGTGCTTAATATAGTGTGACTGTCTCTTAAAAATCACTTGGTAAAGTAGAAACATATGTTTTTAGGAAACTTAATCTAGAATAATTTAAAATCATATTAATAAGATGCATCTTAGTTTTTGTATAGAGAATACTTAAAACATAATGGAGCAGACCTGTCTGTGTTTGATTTGTCACTTAAGAAGCCACACCCTCAGTGACCAGATATCCTTGTCATCTTGAAGTGCTCTGTTTTAATAGCACTAATAACAAAAGTTACTCTAAGAAGCATTTATAAGTTTTAAGTGCTTTTAAGGAAAAAGAAAATCATTTATGAAAGCATTCATGGAAAATGTAAAATCTTAACATTTGCAGAAAGTAAAGGTCTTTTTGTTTAACTGGTATATTTAATGTATTTTAGGTGAGCATTCTAGATAGTGGAGAAGTGTGTATGGAATTTCTGAAAGAACATCGTTCACAGGAACTTGTGAAGGAAGTTCTCAGAATATCTTGTGATGGAAATATGGTATGTTTTTGATTTCTTCACTGTTGTATAAAGGGTTTAGGGTTCATTTAGAGCTGCTTTTTTCTTTTTAAATGATTATTTCTTTTGAAATCCAATGTTTATATATGCACAGCTGTGAACTTTCCCCCTCCATAATCAAGCCATATTATATAGGAAGCAAGCAATTATTTCAGAGAAAGATTGGATTTGACTTTTGGAGTAGGTGAAGTATTGCTGAAAAAGTGCTGCTGTTAAATAATTACTTAGAGGAATAGAGATTTCATGGTAAATCCCAGTAATTAATTAAAATGTGACTTACTTCCATACCTGTTAAAAGTGCAGAGTGCTGTAATAAGTTGCAACTGCACACAATTTTTTCCCCTTTTTGTAGATTGCAGTTTATCATCCAAATGAAGGAAGAGGTTTCCTTCTTGATGACCGACCTCCTGCTCCTCCTGAAGGCATCTGCACATATAATTTTGACAACTTGCCAGGTAACTGAAATCTATTTTAAAATTATGATGATTGATGTGATATTTTAAGTGAATCTTGTGACTTCATCCTTTTAGCTATTACTTTTCAGATAGCTCTGAAGTAAAACTCCTCTCAGAATTAGATCCAAACTACAGTTTAACTGGAAACTGTTTTGAAACTTCACAGGAAAGTGTAACCCACAGGTTTTGATTCCTTTTATATGGAAGCTTTAAGGAGTCACCCCTTTATAATTTAGTGTACTAAAATTAAAGCTTTTATAATCTTTTCCTCATTCATACTGGGAGCTGTTGGAGGAAATAAATCAGTTTCTTTAAACATCCTTAAATATTACAACCTTAAGCTATCAAATACATAATTTAAATTACTTCTCTTCAAGCTGGTGCACAGTGTTTAATTTGCTACCTTTTAAAAAAGTTTTTTTCTTTTTTAGAAAAGTACTGGAAAAAATACCAGTATGCAGCTAAGTTTGTGCAGTTGGTGAGAACAAAAACCCCCAAAGTGACGTTCTATACAAGATATGCCAAGTGCATGTTGATGGAAAATTCACCCCCTGCAGATGTTGAAATTTGTTTTTATGATGGTATGTATTCATTTTTGCAGTTATGCAGATAGGTAAATCATGATTTCAGAGCTGCACTAAAATACTGCCTAACACTAAACAACCACCACTCCAGTTTGATGAAAATAGTGCACTATAAACAGTTTTCTGACCACCCTGCCTTTATTCTAGCACTTGTAGATTAGTTGATGCTTTAATTCCTTACTGATATCCTCTTCAGGAAGTACATGTTGCAAAAGTGTTATTTAAATTATACTTTGTTTTTATTCATGAGCTCTTCTTTACATCTACCTTTGATAGTTAACCTATTTAGAGAAAGGCATGTCCCTGCTCCAAGCTTTCCATAGTTAACTGATATTTTATACAGTTCACACTGAAAGGGTTCACATTTTCTTGCAGGAGCAAAGATACATAAGACAGCTGGTATAACTCGTGTGATTGAAAAGTCAGGGAAATCCTTCACTTTGAAAGGAGAAAGTGAAGCAGGGTTGAAGAAAGAAATCCAGGCTTATATGGATCATGCAAACGAGGTAAGGTGTTTTACATAGACCTTTTCCAGTGCAAAGCAGCTTCCTAAAAATTCAGCTTCCCCTTCACAAATGGGCTTCCAGTGTTGCGTTTCATGGTTTTCATTACACTAATTAAGGAGGGAGGATGGTGTTTTTTGGAAGAGCAAATATCAGTGTAGAGGTAACAGTTACAATGTCTCACAGCCAAAACTGAGAGGAAATTCTCACTATTGTGTAAAGAAGGTTTGCCTGTCTGGTGAAAGGATTAAACAGAACAGATAAAGCTGCTTTATACAACTTGAAAAATTCAGTACCATTGCTGTTTCCTTGTGTGGGTTCACCTGCCACACTAAACATGTATGAAATATTTATACAGTTCTCAAACTTTAATAAACCCCTTCTCATTTCAGGGACATCGTATATGCCTTGCACTGGAATCTGCTGTTTTGGAAGAAGAAAAAAGGAGTGGAAGCGTTCCATTTTTTCCAATAATTGTTGGAAGGTACTATCTTTCAGTTCAAAATACTGATGTATTTGAATGTTGATGTATTTATTGAATATTTATTGAATACTTATGTATTTGAACTGAAAAACAGTTCTGCAGAAGACTTCTGCCATCAGGTGCTTTGGACAGTCCACGGTAAAATGAAGGAAGAGCTCAGTCTCCTCATCTGTTTCTTTAGTCCCTTTTGGACAGACTTTTTCCCAGTTTTTCTCATTTTCTTTCCAGAAAACCTGGTAATACTGAATCACCACAGGCTGTAGCACCTCCACTGTTGGACAAGACAAACTATTCAAAAGAAGTTGTGGCATTGGATAGAAGTAAAGCTGCCAGTTCTACTCCAGTTCAGACTCCAAACTGTGCTCCTGTAAGTACACAAGGACATACCATGGACTACTCTCCCATATTGCTGTTTCACTTGAACTAATGGAATTGTATTTATATGGACATAGGCTTTTATTAGCCATTTGTGAGCATATTGACTAGAAATGTTAACTTTTATTTCAACTAACTTTTGATATGTGGATTTAGGATCATCTGAAAAATGAGAATACTTCAAAACTTTACCGCAAATGCCTCCTGAGAAGAAAGTTTGAAAATTGCTTATTTGTGTTAGACAGCACAGTGTTCAATTTAAGAGATCTGGTGTGCCCTTAGTGGTGTATAACAAATGGTATCACAAAGGTTATTGGCACTTGAGGTTGTTTTTCTGAAACAATCAAGGGTTAGTGTGTATATAAAAAAAAGGCAAATGAAAATACACATGTAGCCAGTAAGGCTTTGGGAGCAATTTCATCTGGTTTGTTTAAAAGGCCCACCAGGCTTTGGTTCCTGATAAAACTTCCTTAGCTGACTGAATTACATTGGGGTCTTGGCACACTGTGTTGTAAGCTTTGTTGAATGTACATCAATCTACATTTGCTGCATCTGCACATCTGTTTGATTGTGTAGCTCGTGTCCCTAGTACAGAATCTGACCATTTCCACCTGACTGAAGTGAACCTGACAACAAAAAGTTGTGTCCCTGTGGGGTTTTTATACAGTAATGCTGTTAAATGAAGCAGAGAGCCTAAATCTGTCTGTATACAGGAACAGGTGGCAGTTGACCCCTACAGCTGGTACCTTATTAGGAGGATTAATGCCAAGGCTGTTAATTCTGTGCATCTCTGGATTTTAGGTGGTGTCCTATGAAAAACCTGCATTTCTGACTAACACTGTTGAAAAGACGTGCTCCTCTGTTCCTCAAACAGAATGCAGTCCAAATTCAGCCCAGCTTGTCAAATCTGTTTTTGTGAAAAATGTTGGCTGGGCTTCTCAGGTGAGAATTTAATAAAGAAGACATGTCTATTCTTTTTTCCTGTTATATTTGAAATATGTATTTCTAAGTCATTAACTTTGCATTATTTTTAAACTTGGTTTGTGAGGAAACATTCAGTTGTGCACTACAGTTTAAATCTAAACTTTGTATGTGGAAAGGTACTTCTAAATAAATGTCTTAGATAAATACCATGGTGAACTACATAAGTAGAAGAAACGAAAATAATCGTTCAGTATCTCAGTTACCACAATTTTCCTGTGGCTATTATTGCCTATTCCAGTGTCTTTTGTCATTTAAATTTGACTCTAGTAAAAAATTGAAAATGTCAAACTTATCTGTTCACTATTATAGATGCAAAGGTATCATGACAAAGTTTTTAATAAGATATGTACCAGATCTCTACAAGAGAAGTGCATCTTCCTCTACAACAGGAAAAGCTGTTTCCTTGATAAGCCATTTTCCCTCTGCTTTTCTGTTGGATAAGCGTTAGGTTTAAAAAATTGTTCTTGGCAATCCAGATAAAGTAAGCTTCCTGTCCTAACAGAAAAAGTTATCTATATATATATATATATATTCTTTAAATTGTGTATAGCTGTGAACCCACAAATGGGCCTCTTTTTAGTGTTTGGCCCTTTTATAAATATTCTTTAGGAGTGGTTAAGCTAAAAGTAATTCTTGATTTATCTGATATTGACAAGGATAACTAAAGCCGGGAATCTGAAACCTGAGGAAATCTGCATGAGACTACTTCCTCCAAAGTAATACCATGCAGTCTTTATCTTTAAAAGACTGACCAAAATACCTATGTCCCTTCAGCAACTTCGAAAAACTTTCAGCTTCCATTACTAGAAAAGTTCTAAGTGTGGAATTTTGTATTTCTTATGCTCAAACCATAATGTAACTTCTCTTGTCAGCTGACCAGTGGAGCGGTATGGGTTCAGTTCAATGATGGATCCCAGCTGGTAGCCCAAGCAGGTGTCTCTTCCATCACTTACACTTCTCCAGATGGTCAGACAACCAGGTGAGTCGACTCTGTTCCTGCCATAAAAACAAACCAGGTAACTCAGTACAAGGCTGTTGTACATTAGGTAACTTCATAGCCACTATTGATTTTGGTTTGTAAATATTAAACCTTAGCTTTGCCATCACTTCACAGTTGACTAGCTTATGTAAGCTTAATAAATAAAGAGAAGCACCCATAGCTGTGACTGAACTCTGGATAACAAATGAATAAAACAAACTGGGCATGCATCTACTCAGTCTCCAGAGTACAGCCACTATTCATGCATAGTATTAAAAACAGGGAGGATGAGAAAAGTAATGTTTTGAAATAACTATATTGTCATGAAATAAAACAAATTATTTAAGCATCTCAATTTTTCTATGCTGTTTTGTCTCTCTAGATATGGAGAAGATGATAAGTTGCCAGAATACATCAAAGAGAAGCTGCACTGTCTGTCTTCTATTCTTGTAATGTTTACTAATCCAGCTGGTCCTCACTGATTAAAGAAAACTGGGTGTCACAGCACAAAAGCTTAATAAACTCACTGACTTCCCAGTACAGTGACTGATCTTACTCAGCTTATGCAGAAATTCTTCCAAGATCTGGTAAAAAGTTAGGAAGGGGAGGGTTGCTCTGTTTATGTGTAGCAAATTGTGTGTGAAGTATCATACAAAACATACTTTTCATTAAAGTGATGGATAAACTTGCTCAAGCAAAACTTCAAGCAATTTAGTTCTTGACTGCATTAAGTCTTTGGAAATTATCTGAATCTGTTGTATTTTTTTTCTTACTCCACTGCTTACTCAGTGCCAACAATCAAGGAAGATGCATCTGTTCTGTTCAAGTATTTGTATTTGTAAATAACTTATATTTTTATGTCTTACAAGTAATATATGTAAATATGTATATGTTTTATAACTCTGTTTTTATTTTTTGTAGCAGCAGCTTAAAACTTCCCCTGCACAAGCATGTTATACAAAAAAAAATAAATGCAGTGGTAATTGTCTGGATCTATTTATTTTTTTCATGGTCAAGTGATGGTTAAAGGGTAGGAATTAATAACTTAAGGTAGTTTTACCTTGTTTTACACCTTGAGTAATACTTACAACAACTGAAGTAGCATCAACAGTAGCTCTTCTAAGCATTTTGCTTCAAGTGTGCTAACACTCCTGATGGTGCTTGTGTCTGTAGTGAAATACTCTATGACTTCCTTATTAGGCAGGAAAAGGGCTTAAATGAAGTGGGATCCAAAACGGTGTTGGAGGGGGGACGACAAAGAGTTTCAGAGGAGCTGGTGCAAGCACAGCTCAGCTTAAATGATTCAAGCCAGTTCTCCTTATTCAGCTACTGTTTAAAAGGCAGAACTTCCATTTTTTTGTCATGTCCAAATCAAGGAAATAGCTTGCAAATAAAGAATTTAGCACTAGGAACATCAAGAAAGATATATAAGTAGCACTTACTATGAATTAGCTTATAAAAATGAAGTCCTTTTTCACATTTTGTGATTCTGTAGCAGGAAAGCCCGTGAGGGAATAAAACTTCTGTATCCACTTCAGTCAGTACTGAAAAAATCATCTTTTAATTCAGTAGTCTCTTAGTGTTTGAACAATTGAGTACATAGGAATACATAATTACATTTATTAAATTCAATAAGCATCCAATAGTAGGGACATTAAACAGCAGCCACAACTCTCATACTGGAGTTATTCCAGAGGTTTTGTTCCCAGTAGCACTAAAACAGCTAAACAAACCCGTACAGATGAGCTTAGGCCCCATTATGAAGGACAATTACAGTCTCAGTTTTTAAAATAAAGTCTGAATGACTAAAACAGTGTAAATTCCTGTTTCTTGTACCCTAGTATCAGAAAAAATAGAAGTCTACAGTGAATGCTCAAGAGCCAGTTTTCTCCTTTCACTTAATTACCACCACTGCTCAGCACAGTACATTCACTCTCACCATGGGCAAAAGTGTGAACTATCATGCTCAGACGTTTTTCCTTGTAGTTAAGAAAAGCTGTGCATATTTCAACTCTGCAGGTTATCTTTCTTGCTACAAAAAGGCATTCAGCAAAACAGTAGAAAAATTGCACATATGGTTCACTGTAGTTCAAGTAACAGCTGCTGAGACTGATTTTCAATGGCTCTTCATCAACTTAAAGACCCAAATCCCACACCAACTACCTGTGTGGAGAGCACCTACCTTCCTCTATGTTTCTTCGACCTGTCATTTGAAGCCCTGGAGGAGATGTAACAGGTTCCAGAACCAGGTGGTCTGTATTAATCAGGGCTTACAAGCCAACAAACCCAGCATCAGAAGGTTTGCTCAAGTACTGGTGTCTCCATACAAAGTGCATGCAGCTCAACTAATCTTGTAGTTACAAAAGAGTTACTAATCCTGATTCACAGAATCAAGATAATATTTCTTTTACTTCTTTCTGGAAAGGATGCACGTAACCTGTGACCTTCACAGCTGCATTCAGTGCACGTGTGCATCATTTAAACTGTACACACTTCAACTGTGCCATTGTATTGTTCTAACACGTCACATTCCTTCCTCTGCTGCTAGAAAAGCAGAACACAAAAGCCAGCTGCAGCAGGGGTGACCACATATTAGGATATAACCAAGTTAAGTGTTCTGTCAGTGTGTAAGTACAAGTGTACAGTTGTTGGCACATAGCCAGCAAGGTCAGTGGTTAGGTACTCCTCGTTAAAAAGCAGTAGTAAACTTAAGTATTACTTCTGCTTGGGTTTACTGTTTGGTTTTTTTCTTTAAATACATATTTAACAATTCTCTTCCTGCATCCTCCCATATCTGACAGAAAATGCAATTAATCTCTTGTATACTATCTCCAAGAGTAAGAGAGAGGCTACAACTACTCCACAGATCAAGCTGAATGCCCAGCGTGGCCCCAGGTGAGTGTAGATTTGGCTCACAAAAACAGGCCCAAGGATCCGTGCTCCGCTTCCAGAGGCAGTCAACCATCCCATGTAGACACCCTGCAGCAGATCAAAAGCTTATGTAAGTGATACAGGAATTATTTGTCTTGCCATTAATTCCAATCCATTAGCCTAACTAGAAAATTTAGAAGTATTTAAACAACCACTTATCTTTCTTAACTCATTAAGACGCTGATTACTTTGTTTCCAAGAATACTGCTCAGCCTCTCTAAGCATTAATTCCAAGGCTCCACTCACAGGTACTCTACTGGTTTTTAACAAAATGCATTCTGGCTCAAAGCATTTAGTCTCTTCCACCAAAATATAACATGAAAAAAATGGGGAAAAGGGGAATAAAATCTTTTGGTAAGCAATAATATAAGTTTGCTATAGTGTTTCACTACTAAAAAAAGCCAATACTAGAGGTCGAGTAGCATGTGTAGTCTTTATATAATAAACTTAGTAAAAGGAACATTATTCCATACTGGTATTCTAAATATATAACTGGTAGTTACAAAAACGACTCTGCCAAAACAGTCATAAAACTTTCACACTGTAAGATTTGCATAAATAGCGCAAGCCTTGATTTCTAATTGCCCTAGAGACTTGCCTTGGATTTTAAAAAATATTGGAGTTCTTTCTGCTCTCAGAACTGTAAAGTTCTGTCCTGCTTAAAGCACACTACTATTTTGCTGATGACAAAAGGAATTTTTTACCAGATCCCTCATTTTAACAAAGAGACTGCAAGTCTTTCAGAGCAAATGAAGTAAACCGTTCAGTGATTGTGCTTACCTGAGGCTTTGGTCCTAGGACTTTTGAGTATAAAGTGTAGGACATGACATTACAAACGGGATAGCCCAACCCTATGAGCACATCAGAGCTGATGTACTGGGCCAGGTAGATCATGGGAGTATTCAGGCACCAGGACTGGGTGATAGGGCAGCCCACGGGTTCTGCTGTGTGGTTGGACGGCAGCTGCATCTCTTGCAAACTCCAGAAAGGCATTAACATTTCAGTGGGGGCTGTTCTGGGAATGGAGTTGTTCTTTATTTCTAAAAAGAATAATAAGTTATTTCTAAAAAGTAAAAATAAGTTATTCGTACCATTCAGAACAAAAGTGTAATAAAAGGCTTTCAAAAGAACACTACAAAGGTGGTCTAGTAAGACTTGAATTATACCTTGCCACTGGATATTTGGTAGTTTCTTCCCCCAAGGCAGTAAGATAAAGAATCCAACCAAGACAGTCAGTAATCCTGCATGGAGTATGGCACGCTCACCAGTCCTACCAAACAATGAAATTGCAGTTAAATGTATCGTTTAATTAATGTAAAATTTAGGTAGCTGCTAATGGCATAGCCCATTAGTTTGTGGAAATGATATCTGACCAAAACACCAGCAAAAAAAGTTACAAAATCACAGTAACTTAAAACCTGCTTTTTTTGTCATTCAAAGGTAAAAGACAGTCAAATAAGGGGGTTATGTTAACAGAATAAAGAACAACCACAACATCAAGGCTATGCCAAAACTCGAGGTATTTCATTGTCATAGTAAACCCATTGATTCATTACCAAGTAAAAGACTTGAGTAACACAGATTTGGCCTTGCCATAAAATTTTTCACCCTTAGCCAACATAAGTAACACAATTCCAAAAACTTACTTTTTTGATAGTGTTTTAACCACCATGAAAACAATAACTGATTCAATGCCAATCACACTAAGGATTATTCCATTATAAAAAACAGCTTCTTTCCTAGTCCAGGAATACATATCCATCGTCAGTGGAGTAGCTATACTGAAATGACAGAACAAAGATCCAGTTATCATAAAAAGCTTCTTCCATACATTAGTTTCCATACATGTATTGTTCCAAACATCAATGCACTACACCAGCCATACTCTGAGGCATCAATAATTTATTCTGATAGTTCAGATGGAGTTAAAGCCAAGCCAGGGTAATAGAAACAGAAAAAAAATAAGATCCTGTAAGAACAAAAATAATAATCTTTTAATACTATCTCAGTTTTAGCAACCGAGCAGCCTCTAAAACCTCAATTTTCTAAAAATACTGCAACTATGACAGAGCCATATTGTAAAACAAATTTTAGCTACATTAGAGCTCAAAAAACTTGCAGAATAAATCTTACATCCTCAAACTGTTTTAAAAGTTAAAAAAATGAAGGGCACTTGAGCCAGAGATAATGTTGTTGTTTTACTTTTTTTCTTACACACAGAAAATTTGGGAGTAAATAACATACCTCTTTAGGCTGAAAAAATCACAGTCATATAAAACAGTGTATTTCAGAATACAATTGCATTAACTCTATCAAACAATTGTTTGAATCATTACTGAAATAAGGGATTCACTGAAGCTCTTGGAGCTAATCAAAATCATACTAAGAAATCACATGAAACTAAAATAAAAAATATAGAACAAGATACTCAACTGAAAACATGTTTTCTCTGAAGATTTTAGGTAGCCCAAATTAAGCTACTTTTTTTTTTGAACATTCAAAAAGTTGAGGACATGGGTTTGCCTCCATTCAAAAGCTTTTACATGAATTTTTCCTATACCACAAACTGTTCAGATTTTTAGTTATTACTGACCTTTAGTTCATTACTCTGTATCAGTACACATCAACTTGATTGCCTATGGTTTTGGACTTCTACTTAGGAAGTGAGGAAGATGAGTGGAAAAGCCTCTACATGCCCCCTCTAGTGTAATTACTCTACATGTCTGAGTATTTTGAGAGAAAATAGCAAACTTACGTTTCAAAGACAGCAAACACAAACAGGATGACAAAGAAGAGAATGTTGAGAGCTACCACAGCAACGTGGTCAATGCTTCCTTCTGTGTTCTGATCCAGAACATCACTTCCTGCAGCAACACAAAAGAATTACCTGAACTGCACACTTGAGTTTTTTCTTAAACCATCACCAATTACAAACAGTAATGATTCCTTTAGCCTTCTAAGTATTTAGCATGCAAGCTGGTGGGCAGCTAGGCAGTTATACTTTGAGAATCAAAGTATAAAGTTTTTAAATCAAAATGGAATTTTGATTTATTGAAATTTCAATTCCCCTGAGAATTAGAGAAAATTATTCCCAAACTGGTTACACCGTCTGTTTTCCCAGTGAGTCCTGAGTGACAGCAAAATAAGCAAAGTGCTTTAAATATCTTAACAATGGAAACCAAAACGTTCTCTTCAAAGGTCAAAATTACACAGCCGACGAAAATCTGATCTCATGATGAAAATATGGAAGTATCCATACAATTTTAATTTTTTTTCTTCTTTGCTACCAGACAGCACTATGGACACAACATGACAAATGAAGCAATTTCTGGACCAGCTAGGGAGAGATGTAGCCTGTTTTCCACATCAACTTTCCAGTGCATCAGACTTCAGAATACTTCTAAATGCTTCTATGTAATAAGAGAGTACTTCAAAATTAGAATCACAGAATAAGTTTTCAAGGAAACACTGGTACCTTCTGCATCAGAATTGATACTTTTGCACTGTCGTCCCATGTCATCCACTCGGTGCTCCCTAGAAAATCAGAACTTTTTTCATTAATACAAGTATTTATTTGATCTACTATTGACTCAAGTTTCTGTTAAAATAATTGTAAATGGTATAATTGATATGATAATTATTCGCAGCTCCTTTAAACATCATCTACCAAGCTCACATCTGACTGCAGTGAATGCCATCCTATTCAAGAAAGGAAATATTCTAGTGGGATAGTATCACATATCCAGATGCAGCTGCACCAATGGGGTAGTGAATAAAAATCCCCCCAGAGATTCTTAAAAGGAAAGACACAGACAGTGAGATCCCTACAGGCAAGCCAACCTTATTCCTCCTTAGAGAAAAAACATGGGCAGCAACCACCAACACTAAAACTCTATCAAGGCTAATAGTCTAAGACCTTTAACTTTTTAAATCAGTTTACATTCTAACCGCAACATCACCAAGATTCATTTATGAGCATAATAAAAATACAGGTATTAAAGAAGGTAGAAACACTGAAAAAATAAATTACAACTTATAGTTTTAGCACTCCAGATTTCAGGTTTATTACTCTTCCTGCTGAGCAGCATATTATTTGCTACAAGTCACCCATAAGAACAAGGTAGGATATTTAATTTTTTTTTACTTGATTACCTGAATATGGCAAAGATGAGAATAATATTAATAACTCCTAAGAGAGCTCCAAACAAAACTGGTGTCGTGTACATGTTCAGCTGAAGACAAAGGAATTTCCATGTTACTCCTTCTTCTCCAATAAGTGTAAAACACGTCTGAAAAACTTCAAAACATCAATGTACTGTGAAAATTTTGAAAATCGTTAAGAAAATATTAGAACATTTTTAGAGCCTATAAAACTGGGTAAGTAAAGTTATTCTAATTGCCAAGTAAAATTTAAGTATTATACCTGTCAAACCTTTTACATTTTGAGAATCCTACTCTAAATAAACAAAATGGATACTAGTGGGATCTCAGCTAGCCAGAAAACTACTTGGTTACATACAAATACACTGTATAAATAACATCATGACACTTATAGAACAGAATTCTGAGTGTACCACTGGTTAATTTTCTTAGCAGACAGATGATTTACTTTTTTCCTCTTGCTCCTACATGGAAAACCTTGGTCCTGGGACTGGATTATCCCTCATGCTAAGGGCAAACTAGAGAGAAAAGATACAGTAGGGGGGTTTAAATTAAATTGGTGCAGAGCAATTGGACAAGAATGTTTCATTTATGTTGGCTTACAGAAGTACAGAGTGGATCCCATTTATTCAACTGTGATATCACTGACAAACTATGCCTTAAAATCCCCTACATAGAGCTGCTGAGAGTTCTACTTCCACAACCCAATTCCAACGTAATAAAAGAAGTGAGGAAGGAAGATATGCTTTACCTGGCCCTAATATGAAGCCAACAGCTTGGCAGGCACTGGTATTGGCCATGGCACTCGTTCTTTCCGTCAGAGAAGTGGCACCCGCAATATACGATCGAACTACAGCCACATTTCCTTCAAAAAAACCCCAAACCCAAGCAAGTGTTCATGTAAATACCAAGTCGTATTGTTAAACTGTTGAGTGACATTTATTTTAGGGGTTTGTTTCTTATTTTGCAAGAAAATAAAACCCAGCACTCCCTCTAGCATTTTCACACAGCAGCACAATTACACAATTTTGTGACAAACCACTGCTACAAAAGCCAACTATTTGCTTTGCTAAATATTAAGTTATCACTCACATAATGGTAAATTTGGTACTAAAATATAATGTTAACCACCTTACATGAGACACAGAATGTAATAATTTCCAGAAATGTAAATCCTGATGTGATTACCTGCTCCAAACCCCACGAGAGCACGCGCAGTCAGCATGTAGTACTTGTTGTGTGAATGGGGCACATGGACGTAGGCATACAGACAATTTGCAGCTACTGAAATAGCAGTGGAAATGACCAGAGGTTCTTTCCTGGGCCTGTAGTTGGACCACAAGCCAAAGAGGGGAGAGGCAACCATTTGGCCAATGCTGTATGAAGCTATAATCCAGCCCAAGAAACTCGCATCTGCTGTTGGATCAATCTGCAGGAACACACGAATCAGTTCTGTGGGTAAAGCACTGATTGGAGCATTTTATGTTACCAGTAACACCCTTTTAGAATTAGTACCTGGGATACCCAGGACTCTGTACTGTAATGCTTTGACTGGGGTAATAAACCTTGGCTCACTCTCTCCAGCAATCCACCAAACAATAAAATCTGCTTTGCTTCCAAGCCTGGGAATGACTCACTTGTAGTAAACTCCAAGAGTTTTTGTACAGCACTGCTGATGTTCTGGGCTGGAGACAGAACTTCAGCAGTATGGCAGGCACTTTCCACTCCAGGAGCACGGAGTCACTTCCACTATCTCTGCAAATGCCTGAATCTGTCCCGATTTACAAGGCTAGTAATGCACTTTTTTTTCTTCTGCAAGAATTCTGCACCAGCCTCACTTTCAGTGACACCTCTAGGTCCCTGCCCAGGGTGTCTCCTTCTAAATTTGCATTTGAAACTGCCTTCTGCAGCTCCAGGGGCAGTAAAATCCTGGTGCAGATTAAATTAGAGTTTTAGAGACTTTTATGCTGCTTTTAAGATCACAACTAAGAGGTGAAAACCTCCCAAAGAAACTAAAATCACTACACAGGAACAATGGCAATCCTCTGTTAGGAGTATCAAGATCTGTGTGCAACAATGTGACATTTACAGAGAAACTTCTACCTCCCATTTCCTCTTTTTTCCTTTTTGTCAAAATGCAGATAAGTCTTGTGTATTATGTTTTAATAATGAGATTTCTATTGATTCACTGTCCAGGAAATCATGATATTGGGAAACCAAACATTTCCGGATTATGATGTACCTTTGCCAATTCAGGAGAAAACCTGACAGATTTTGCAAGAAATAATAAAAGCTGTCTAAGTGGATGGCAGAATAAAAGTCTCTTAAATTTTCTTTTCCTTTATTTTTTCTTTTCCTAAATGAAATGCCAAGTTTGGTATTACCTACTTTCTGAGCAGGAGTTTTCTGTTCTTACTAACTAAAAAACAAACATATTTACAAACCTTTTGGAGATACGGCCACACAGACATAATTACAATTGAGAAACCTGTAACACAGTAAAAACAGAAGTTATTTTATTTCCCATTTTTACCAGTAATTTTCTTTCCTGAAACAATTAGTACAAGTTCATTCTTCTGCTTCTAAGTGTATTATAGTTTAAACCTGTGCATTTCGTGCTTTTTTTTAAGGAGTGGTAATTCCTCCTATGAGGAGGAACTATTTTTAAAGTATCACTTTATAGGTGCATACACACCAAACAAAGAAACCTCCTATGTTGTCCTGCAAATGGAAAGACAACAAGGTCCCCAAAGTAAAAATAATTTTTTGATATATTGACATATCTGTATTCACTACTCGAAGAAATTTTAAGTCATCAAAAAAAAAAAAAANAACTATTAAAAAAAAAAAAAAAAAGAGTTACTGAAGTATCCTACCAAATTCAAGATAATTTCTAGGCCCACAGAAAATTATCACAGGTCAAAAATCAACAGAATCTTTGTTTCCAGAGGGAGTTATTTAGGACTAAAATTTCAATCTGTTCTGCAATGGAGATGCGAAGTTCACTTGGAGAAGAAGTTTTGATACATATTTTAAAATAGACAGCATACATTCCCATTGAGCTCTTACCTCTTAAGAACTCCGCATTATTTCTGTTTTCATTCCCTATAAGTTTCACTTGGGATGATAAAAGTGTGACCTTTGTTTTGTTTGGTTCTGAGCACTAACCTTACCTTGCCACTACCTTTTCCCACTATGAAACTATTAAGGAGTCATAAACCACAGACTTA
The DNA here is from genome assembly GCA_013397975.1 of Machaerirhynchus nigripectus. Taxonomy (NCBI): domain Eukaryota; kingdom Metazoa; phylum Chordata; class Aves; order Passeriformes; family Dicruridae; genus Machaerirhynchus; species Machaerirhynchus nigripectus. Next base: position 172,222 of record VZRQ01005698.1, read on the forward strand.
TGCAATATGTCATTTTGTGTAAAACCAGTTTTATTACTTATCTCATTAGACGTACCTTTCTGTTTGATTTGCTAGTCATATATTCTCTATTGAAGAATTAAACAATGCACCTTTTTGAGGCTAGAACTGTAGCATTAAAGAAGCTCTGTAGTTGAAACCTAGAAAACCCTGTAATTTTCAAACCAAAATATATTCATTAAACAAATGACATCGAATTCCACATGTGTTTACTCACCTACACTACTGAGAAACATTGTCAGGTACATGATCCAGATGGATCGCCATCTGCTCTTATAATGTTCCTGTGTTTCCACAACATCCCTGTTTTTAAACCAAAAAGCCAGAGAGAGAAAGAAATCATTATCTGATCCTCTTCTGGTTGCTCCCACATGACACTGAAAACATTTTTCACCAACCTCTCAATACAGTTCACAGAATCACAGAATCGCCAGATTGGAAGAGACCTTCAAGATCATCGAATCCAACCTCTGTCCCAACACCTCAACTAAAATAAACCATGGCACTGAGTGCCACATCCAATCTCTTTTTAAACACGTCCAGGGATGGTGATTCCACCACCTCCCCAGGTAGACCATTCCAATATTTTATCAGTCTTTCTGTAAAAAACTTTCTCCTAATATCCAACCTATATTTCCCCTGGTGTAACTTAAGACTGTGTCCTCTTCTTCTGTCAGTTGTTGCCCGGAAAAAGAGACCAACCCCCACCTCACTACAACCACCTTTCAGGAAGTTGTAGAGAGTGATAAGGTCACCTCTGAGTCTCCTTTTCTCCAGGCTAAACAACTCCAGCTCCCTCAGCCGTTCCTCGTACGGCTTGTGTTCCAAGCCCCTCACCAGCCTTGTTGCCCTCCTCTGGACACGCTCAAGTGTCTCCACGTCCTTCCTGAACTGAGGGGCCCAGAACTGGACACACTACTCAAGGTGTGGCCTCACCAGTGCTGAGTATAGGGGAAGAATGACTTCCCTGCTCCTGCTGGCCGCACATTCCGCACATATTAGTTCTAATACAGGCCAGGATGCCATTGGCCTTTTTGGCCACCTGGGCACACTGCTGGCCCATGTTGAGTCGGCTGTCGACCAGTACCCCCAAGTCTCTTTCTGCCTGGGCGCTGTCCAGCCACTCAGTCCCCAGCTTATAGCATTGCAAGGGGTTATTGTGGCCAAAATGCTGGACTCGGCACTTGGACTGGTTAAACTTCATCCTATTGGACTCAGCCCATCTATCCAACCGTTCCAGGTCTCTCTGCAGAGCCCTCCTACCCTCCAACAGATTGACATGCACTCCCAGCTTAGTGTCATCTGCAAATTTACTAATGAAAGACTCGATACCCTCATCCATGTCATCAATAAAAATATTAAACAGAGCTGGTCCCAACACAGACCCCTGAGGGACACCACTGGTGACTGGCCGCCAGCTGGATGCAGCACCATTCACCACCACTCTCTGGGCCTGGCCATCCAGCCAGTTCTTAACCCAGCAAAGAGTGCCCCTGTCCAAGCCGTGGGCTGCCAGCTTTTCCAGGAGTATGCTGTAGGGGACCGTGTCAAAGGCTTTGCTGAGGTCTAAATGTGTAACTTGTTAAGCAGGGGTGGATTTCTGCTCAGCAAAGACTGTAAAGAATGTATTTTTTGCTGAAAAAATACTAGATTGACAAATCAAACAAAATAACAAATGCTATCACACACCAAATGTTACACACAGAGATCTTGATCTAGGGAGGTCTTCAATTCTGCAAACTCTTTGTACAGACACTTTGGAGCATCACACATCATATAAAAGCTTTAAAAAGTGTGTGTTAAACCATAAAACCCCAAACATTTCCTCACAGCTGTAACCTTAAAAGAACCATAAACCTGAACAACTATTGATTTGACTAAAAGCTTCAGCCAGTCTGTTCTAAAGATGAGAAAATAACAATATACAACGTAAAAGTTGTGTGTAAAAGATACTGCTGTAGATTGCAAGGGCTGGAAAAAAAGTTAAAATAGAAGTTACAAAGTAAATTACAAAGTAATCTCTATTCAAATGATGCAGACTCAGGTTATAGATATATAGATGCCTGAACATAGTTTATAAACACTGTCCATATAAGTCATACCTAGATTTAGGCATATCTGCGGTTTTAAGTTCACTTAAGACACTTGTTTTGCTGTCAGAAGGGGGAAAAAAACCCAAGTGACAAACTGCTGCCCACACATGAAGGCTGCTATTAAACACCCAGACTTCTGCCCCGCATTAATCCTGTTTGGTGTCTTATAGGAACTTCCCAAGCAAGCGGGTTTGTAATTTCCTACAGAGTGAAGCAGCCCCCGGCCCGCTCCCGCAGCCGGGCCCGGGACGGTCCGAGACACGGGCTCCGGAGCACAGGGGACGGCGGCTCGGGCCGGGATCCCCGGCTGGGCAGCGCCCCCAGGCTCGGGCTGCCCGTGCCGGGCGGGGAAGGACCCGGCACCCACGGGCGGCTTCTCGGGTCACCCGCGGCGGTGACGCCCCCATTGCTGGCGTCGCCTCAGAGCGGAACCAGCCCCTACCTGCTCTCCTCCTCCTCCTCCTCATCCGCCGCCGCGTCTGCG
>VZRQ01005698.1:175113-198145 GCA_013397975.1 Machaerirhynchus nigripectus
CTCCCATATGGTGCCTCAGCACCGGCGGCACTTCGGGTGAGCAGCGAGTGACCTTCGCGGGCCGGGCCGGGCTGGGGGGTCGCTGTGCCGCCCTCCCAGGGAGCGGCGGTCGCGGTGCCAGAGCGGCTCCCACTGAGGGCAGGAGCTGCCGCGGCTCCCTCTCACGGCATTGCCCGGCCCCGGGGGAGGGCTCGGGGCGCGAGGGGAAACTGAGGGGGGCGGAGGGGCCGCGGTGTCCGCGTCCTGCCTCCCGGCGCCCCTTCCTGCGGGCGCTGGGGCAGCTCCGGGTCCCGCCCGGGCGGGCTTGGAGGGGGGAATTGCAGGCATTTGGGATCGGGGGTCCCACCTGCCCGCTTTGAGTGATCGGGTCAGGCTTGCAGGGGGCTGCTCGCCACCCTGCTTTAGGCCCCGTCATTTATCCTCAGGTTTCTCTGTGTCCATCCCGTCGTGTGGAGTTATTGTGCGGCTTGTGTCTGCCTTGCCGTGACTTCTTCGTGATTTCTTTGATTTTTGAGCAGTCATTTCTTCTATCAGAAAAGGACCTGGCGTTAATTGTAAGAGAGGTTTTTTAAATAGAGAAGGAGGGTAGGGAAGTTGACAACTCTGCCTTCTAAAACAGAGCCTCCGTGGATTTTCAGGTTGGCTGCTGGGTGGGAGCTTTTTCACACCCATGTATAGAATAGAAACTACACTGTGGGCCTTGAGTAAAGTCCTCATTTACTTTCCAGGGGTGTTTTTCTTGTAACTGAAGCTGTTTGCACTGGATGAAAAGTGATAGCTGTCCTTCTAATGTGTTGAATTTTGGATGAGTTTTCGTGTCTGTTTCTATGTTTCTTCTTAGTGTGCTTTTGTATCTGCTGCAGTTTCCATTCACAGCTCGAGATTATGTAAAGCTTTACGTGTGGACAATATATTCATTCAAGATTCATAACACAGATCCTGTCTCTTGGGCCACACAACTCCACAGCATCTTTATCAGATCACTGCTTCCAGCTGACCTGTCTCACAGAAGGATCGGGATGTGGCATGTGTGCTGTCAAGTGGTGGAAATCAGTCTCATTCTGAAACAGCCTTTGCTGATTCTTTCATCCATTTCAAATGCTCACTGCTGAAATACTCCCATTAATGTGAAGTTATAAAACTTCAGCCTCCAGCAGTTGGATTTGCCTTTCCTGACAGTAAAAATGTTTGTAATTGTCTTTCCATGTAGGCATGGATGGGCAGTGACTGAAGCATGTCCTGCCCTTTTGTTACGGAGATACAATAGGGGCCATCCTCCCAAATTTTTTATCTCAGTGGTATTTCTGAGAAGTTCTATGCGGCATACTTCACATACTAGGAATATCTGTTTGCTTTAGTGTTTCCTATGCTCTTTCCAGTAGTGCTTTTATCTTGATTCTGATTAATTGAAACATCCTGAGTTACTTCAGAGCCTCCATTCCATCAATGAAGCAGAAGAGATGATGAGACAATGCTTTTGCCTCAATCAATATTAGATTTAAATATAATGTACTTGCCTAGAAAGATGTTTTGGCACTCTCTTGGTGTAGCAAAGAGCTTATCAGGCCAGACTTTGGACTCCAAGCAAAATCTACATCTTCAGGTTTTTAAATCAAAGGTCCCCACTATGACTTGCTGCTCATTTCATATATTTATTTTTACCCTGTAATGATTGAACTATCCTAGAACCATTGTGGCTTTCTAGGATGCTTGCTCTAATATTCAAGTACCTAAATTGTCTGTAATTTCTGTTGTGATAGTAATTTATTCTAGGTGTTAAAAGAGTTCTCATTTTTTTCTGTGTATTGGTTCTTAAATATTGGCTTTCTAGAAGTGCAGAGGAATGTTTTTGTTAGACTGACGAGAATTCTAACTTGTCTTATTCAAATAAGATTATTTTTAAAACGGCCATATTGGAGCGTGGCAGGAAAAATGCTTTTTGGATGAAAATAAAATTTTAAAAAACCCATAAATTAAATTACACTGTTTTGGAGTGTGATGAGATTATTGAGTACATTTAGTATGGAGGGATCTGGAAATATGAGAAAATGCCTGAAATGAAATCTTTGATTTGATTATTTCATTATTAAATCTGTCTTTAAATCTATCAAGTCTTTGATTATTAAATATGTTGTTTTCTTAGGTGTACACAGATCCTGGACCTTTATTTTTAACTGAGTAACCTGTATCCTGCTGACCAAGAAACCAGACTTAAATTCTCCTTTTCAGTAGTGGGGGGTTTTTTTATTTTTTCCTTCCTCGTTGGAAGAGCTCAGCAGTGGCTCCCTGTTCACTTCAGTAAGTATTGCTTTGAAAATAATACTCAGCTTGCCTAAAGTCTTGTTAGATTTAGCTCTATTTGAGCTGGTGTATTTGTTAAAAGAAATGATCCTGGCAAGGATTTTGAGAGTGGGATTTCTTCCCTGAAGGGAGTGGGAGGAGCATCGCTTTGAACACTGTAAAAAATGGTGAAATCAGAACGGAATTGATAAAACAAGGATTAGGATATATATCTAAAAGACCAGTGAAGGCAAAACCAGTGCCTGGAACTACATTCCCTCCCTCCTTTTGCCTCCCTCCTTCTCTCTCTCTCTCCTTCTTTCCATTAAGAAGATGAAGAGATGAAGTCTTCTTGTTGTTCAAATGCAAGCTTTGTTTCAAGCTTCCATTCTGAGATGTGTTTATGACAGCCCACATTGACTGAAAAGTTTTGCCATCGTACCTCTACAGAGAGGACAGAGATCAGTGCCATTCTTTTATTACTTCAGGTAAAGTACAGTTAGGACTGGTTAAAGATGTAGTTCTATGACCTGATGTGCTTCTTCAGTCGGCTTGTCATCAGTGGTGTAATGAATATCTGGTTATAATTAGCTTTTTAAATTCCTACAGGTTGTATAAACTGCCTTTATATTTAGTTCAAAACAAAAAGAGTTGACCTGAATATCAAGGTTAACTTTCTTGGAATACATTAGATGGCTTTTCCTTAATGCAGAAACCAGAGTAAGAAACTACTTTGTGTTAAAATCAATGAATTTGCCACTCATGTTGACAGCCCCTTTAACTGCCTTGTTTTTACCTCTGCTTTTTCCCAGATGACAGTGTGCTGCTAATGGGTGTAAGTAAATTAGATGTCTTGTACCGAAAGCTTCTCCTCACTAAACTGTTCATCAGAGGATGGGGAAAGCCAGAGGATCTGAAAAGGTGACTTGTTAAAAAGTAACAGCATTAACAATATGTTACATTAGAAAAAAAAACCAAAACCTTGAAGTAGCAACAGTAACTGCTATCCTGTATTTAAAATACCAAAAGTGTTTAAGTTGGTTTTGTTCAGGAAATCATGTGTTTCTGTACCAAGGAAGTAACTGGATTTAAAAGGAGTCTTAAAAGGATTTGCAAATTTTTTTCTGTTTAAAGAGGCTCTTCTTGAGAGAATGTCTATGTGTCCAACTATATTTTTCACTTATGTTTATATGATGACATACTTCAAACAGCATCTCTGGAAGTGTTTTGTAAAAACAAAACTTGATGAATTTCTGCAGAAGAATTGCTTCTGTTTAACATTAAAGTGGCTCTTGCTATCTCTCTGTAACTTCCTAATTTGTTTTAAAAGTGTAAGATTTTATCGGACGTTTCTCTCACAGCCCAAAGTAGTAAACTCTTTTTCTAGATGTCTTGAAAACAAGAAAAAAATGGAAGTACCTCCTAATTTTTAATCATTTGATTATTTTTATTAATTACTATTGAGACTAACACCTGGAAGCTGAGCACTTTTATTTCATAAGTTTAAAAATGAAGTGACAATATATATATTCTGCACTGTGCAGTATTTAAATAGGAAATGATAAATCTGGATTTAATAAGCTCACTCTTATGCATATGAAAATCAATAAAGAAAACTTTGAAAACGACTGAAATAAAATTTTGTGCACTGGATAGGAATGGAGTTTTATGGGAGCTTGTTTTTTGTTTTTAAGTCCATGTGAAATATCTGATCTGGAAATGGCACTTGGATTGCTTTGTGTGTCTGTCTTGATTTTTCTCTTAAGTAGCAGACTTTCCTGCAAAATGAGAATGTTGGCTTTGGTTGGAATAACCAAAAATGGTGGGGTTTGTTTTGATTGCAGCATTTTTGTGTTCTATTCCTTGTGTGTATTCAAAATGGGATATTTTAATGTTTTCAAAACCTTCTCTCTTAAAAAACTTTTGGGCTCTTGGTGAGACATGGTGAAGTTCCACTGCCCCATCTCCATCTCCCTCCAGTACAAGTGGTGTCTCTATATAGGGGAGCCTCTGACTGATGCTGCTGTTCATCTGTGCAAGGCTTGCCTGGGCTCTGGAGGGTGATCACCCACAGCAAATGGCAATAAGGGAGTGTTGCTGGTGGTAACAGTGGTATCAGCTACAGTTCCTCCTTCTTCATTCAGGGGAAAAACCCTCTCCCACCAGATCAAAGGTGGTGGGGGAAGCAGGAGGCAAGCTTGCTGGTCTGAAAAGGGGAAGAAAGTTTTGTTCTATGTGTTGCCCCTGACTGGGAGGATGAACTGGGAAGATGAGGCAGCCTAGCCTCACCTCGATGAAGAAGGAAGAATACCACCTCCTCCTGACCCCTCACACTGGCTCATGGGAAGAGGGTTTTTATTTTTTTTGTTAACTCATCATTGTGAAGCTCCATTAGTAGATTATTATTAAATTTTTTATACTTCAGGCATTAACTGAGGTTGAGTGACAGACTACTCTGCCTAGGTGTAATCTGAAATTTTATGTGCACACCCTTGATGTGATGAATGTTAATATCCTAACTCTTTGTCCTCAACTCATTAGCAAGTGTTGAAATTCCTTAGTAGAGGCAAGATGTAGCCTTCAGTATCCACCTAACTATAAAAACAAGACATAAATGCAGTATTTTTAGAAGATTTATTGTCAAACAAAGCATTTCTTTGCTTAGCTTACCCTCCACACTCACATCTCACATCTTCACCCTTACTTTCTCAGAAATACTTAATGCACTTGCTGTTCTGTATAAGAAAAACAAAAGTTATTAAGTAGAGCTATTTTTTATGTGGTGATAAACTGGATTTTCTTTACATGCTTTGGATTTTCTGTGGTGTTGGGGAGGTGAACAGGTCATTCCTCTGTACTTTTCACTCAAAACTCTTCTAGTTGGTCAGGTAACATGTATTTATGACCGTAAGAATGAGCAAGTTACTCTTAGCATAGAGTATTTAAGGTTGACAGGGCCAATTTGAGGGCATCAAATCAAAATCCGTGTTCAAAACAAAGCTGACTTCTTTGTTTCTTCAAGTCACTTGGCACTTCATTCATTTGAAAGTCCCTTGAGGATGAAGATCATTTATAGTTTCCCTGGGCTATTTTTCCATGTGCTTATCTGTGAAAGCAATCTTTCATTTTGCTCCAGTCGGGATTTCTTACGCTGCAACACACAACCATTGCCTCTTCAGTATTCATGTCCTTCAGTAATCTTGTCATCTCACTGTACACCTCTGAGAGGAGTTTTGTCTCATTTTCTCTGTGTGGCTCTGCAGCCTATTTAAGTAGCAGAAGAAAGCAACCAGATGTGCCCCTTAGCCTTCTGTTCCCCAGCAAGGTACCTGAGCCCATTTTTTTTTTTAACTTTAAAGCATCCTATGGTAGATACCTACCCTGTACTGGCCTGATTAATCTGTAAATGGAAAGCTGGGTTCATAACTTTTATTTGTTTGTGGCTTACTTTAGCTCCTGAAATTTTATATAAATATGTCTCTTCTTTTTTTTAGATTAAAAGTTGAATCTTCTCTACTTGTTTCCTTTCAACAGAATATTTGAATTCAGAAAGATTATTGGAAACAGGGAAAAATGCCAGACGCTGGTTTCAAAAGATTACCCAGTGTTCATTGACAAGGTACTTAAAAGCAAGAGATGATGTGATTTAACTACATTTATTTTCCTAATGGTATATAGAGGTGAAATAAGTTGGTGCTTACCACCAGGCTACTTTTATAGCTACTAGCAGAGAATGGAAGGAAACAGAGACTAAAGCAGTGTCTGTACAGATACTGTTTTTTTCTCTTTTTTTCCAGTGGTACAATAGTTGGGGAATGAGGTGTCAAATATTAAAACTCAAAAAGCATTCAAAACTTATTATGAGTTAGCAAATGTATTTAAAATGGGACAGCATTACACCTTTCTTTGATTCCTGTAGAAGGTTGTTTAATAAGAGCAAAGTTGGAAACAAATGTTTTGACTGTGTTACAACGTGTATCTCTATATTTGAGGAGTAGGCCTCTGCTCTGGGTTTTTTTAAGCAAGTTTTTATCCTATAACAAATTCTACTATAAGAGATTTGCTTTCAGGGCAACTTAAAGACTGCCATAATATTTATTGCTATTGTCCCATTCTCTCTGCAGGTTGAGGGGCAATCTGACTGTAAAATCCTTGAGGGGCACTTCATTTCCCCCTTGGCTCATTGTGTCCCAGGTATCCTGCCAGTCGAATCTCTTGTAGCAAGGTAAGAGAAACCAAGAGGTATTTCTTTCTGGAATTACTGCTGCAGAGAAATAATGGTCTATAAGTAGTTTTATTGTGCAACTAATGAATTGTAAAGCAAACTATTTGTAAAATATTTCCAACTGGGGGTATTTTGTACTAATGTATAGATTAAAAAAGATTTGTTTTCAAAAGTGAAAGTACATCTTACTCATGTGATAGTTCAATCTATACATTTTAAAAAATCCACCATCAAACTATTACCTTTTTTTTAAATTTAAAAAAAATTTTTTAATTTTTAAATTTTTTTTTTGTGTAGAAATTGTATTGCACAAAGCTGTGGAATACCCTGTTTTTTTTAATTACTGGTTTGTTTCTTTCCAAATGAGGGGGATGCTGGAAAAGAACAGTAGTTTTTGTTTTATATGTAACAGGAAAAGCTGTTTATATCAAAGCATGTTATATTGTATTTGAAGGAGCCATTCCAGCTTTCCAGTTACATTGAATACAAAACTGTTTAATTGTAGCAAGAGAATCTGGTGCCTTTCTTGCTTGGCAAACAATTAAAAACAAAGCATTCTCACAGAAAGCTGGGGGGTCCCTAACAGTGCTGGTTTCACACTAACGCTGCTTTGCAGATGAGGAATGGGTTTGCGAAGGGAGCATAATTTCTGTTTGCTTTTAGTTTTGAGCTGAACTGTCATGATGACTTTTTCTTCCCAGACTTTGTTTAATGTTTAATAACATAAACATAAAAGCTTGTCAGCTCAAGTTGACAAGGTACTGAGGTTGTAAATTTTGTCAGTAATACTGGTTGGTGTTTTTATATGCATGCTGAAGCATGTAACATTAAGGAATGTGAGAAAAAGGTTGATAGTCAAGAAATCAGTTTTGTTTCACCTCTCCACTGCTTAGAGAAAGAAACTGTCTGTTAACATTACCAAACTAATTAATACCATATTGGAAAATACAATATGCTCATTGTTTCCTTATCTGTCTTGTCTTGTGCTTTGTAGCCAAGTTATGATATTGTTGCTTTAGGCCAGTATTGTGACAGTTTTGAAAAGCCACAAATTTCCCTTAAGGTAGTATGACTGTATTTCCTGAAGTGTAACACGGTTTTAGGTAACAGTGCTCCATCTTGTGGGGAATAGTGGTGGCTCAGAAGGGATTTTTTTTCAGTAGTTCAGACTGTAAATAAGTAGCAGCAGAAGACATTAATTGATTGATGTTAGTTATATAAAATAATTTCATGGTTTGTATGTTGGGTTTTTGATTTTTTTTTAATTTATTGCTCATCTTAATCTCCAATTTCAGCTGTTGTGCCTTCAGGAGAAAAATAGCAATGATGCCTAGGAGAGCTGGACATGCTTGTTTAGGCTGCTCTTTATCTGAAGTTGCATTTCTCCACTCTGCAAAGTTTAAATTATGATGATGAGGTAGTAGTCTTTTTTAGGAACATGATCTTTCATCTTGGCTCCTTTTCTTGTTTGGCCTTTCTTCTGTCCTACTTTCAGATTCCCTTGTTTGCTGAATGTGTTCATGAAAAATGATGTTGCTGAATGGCTGGCAGTTTGGCCTGCTTGGGTTACAAATACTCTATTATGTTGTTTTGGTTTTGGTTTTTTAATTATTTTCTCTTGATCCAGCTTGTAAATAGAAATACGTACTCTCCTAAAATAGGAATTCATTTCTCACAGATTTCAGTTCATCATACCCAGAAGATGGAATAGCAAGCACAGACCTGTGTGCATTCATTTAGCAGGCACTGGAGATCATGTGAGTGTGTAAAATGTAAAGTTGATTGTTATTGAGAAATTAAATTATCAAATTTTGTCTCACCTATATTGTTTGTACATTTTGTCTTTAGCACTTCTGGAGGAGACGCACATTAATGGCACGGCCAATGATTAAAGAAGCCTGTATGGCTTCCCTGTTGCTAGAAAATCCTTACTATATCCTTTTGTGGAAAACACAATAGTTATTCCTAATGTCTAATTAATTCCTAATAGTTATTTCTCTCTGGAAGGTAGAAGAGTTACCACACTTGTAAAATGCCTACTTTTTGGATCTATTCCCAGGGAGTAGAAACACAGAAAGTATGACCGTTACATGAAACACAGTTCTATGGTACCTCAGGTAAATTTTGAGAAACTTAGTATTACCACTTAAGATTTGTTTGGGTTTTTTTTTTTAAACAGTTAAGTTCTGTTCTGTCATCTTGTGTAACGCTATAATTCCGTTTCATTAAATAGGATCTTGGGCTACAGTTTTTTCCTACCCATATATCTCACAACAGTAAAATGTTGCAAACTATGTCATCAAAGTAGATTGATTTGATTTAGTGACAGTAAAACATCAGCAATTTAAGTTCCAAATTTCAATTAATTTGTGCTATTTATGTATATTATTTATTTTATCTTTTTTATTTTTGTTTTAATGACCAGTTTTGATAAAGCCTTTTTTACTTTCTTTAACTGGAGTCTTTTACATGGTTGTAGGAAACCTAAGGATCAATTGTAAGTATTCCTGTTAAATTTATGGATACTGTCTTTTTAAAATACTGCTTTTCTTTTTTCCTCTTTCAAGCCAAAAGTTGTCTAAACTTTGATAGCTTATTAAGAAAAAAAAGACTTAGAAAACCCTTTGTAACCTGCTAATGTGAAATTGTCTGCTCTTTGCTAAACTGCTTTGGGTGTTGTGTTAGGAGATCTAAGGGATCAAGAAAGTTTGCACAAGATGAACTTGCAGTGTGAAGTGAGATGCAAACATCTTGTGTGAGTACAAACCAGGGTCATTTTATTTTCCTGACTCACAGCTGCACATGTACAAGTGCTGCTGTTATATTTCAGTCAGCTGTGAATAATCTTTGCTCAGATAGTGTATTTCCATTATAATTGTTAGGATTTTGCTTTTCTAAGACCTTTTAATGATTTACAGACATATGAGCAAATCTAGTGTTGGTGGGTTCTTAGTCAGTGGAGGCTATGCAATATTCAGTATTTTATGGGATTTATTCCTTCAATCAGTTTCTTAAATGTGAATTTAGAAGCCTAATTAGGAAGTCTTGGTTTTTTACTTTTTACATTTTCCAAACCACGGAAGTATTATCAGAATTCAACTGGATATGTGTCTGAGGCAAGGCTGTGCTTTTAGTCTCCCAGTATTTCTGAAAGTCCAAATATGAGTTGGTGTTTTAATCCTTTTTAATCCCAACTTGGACTTTTAACATTACTGGAAGACACAGGGAAGGTGATTTATGTAATATTATAGGAAAGTGACAGGAGAAAGCATGTGCTGGAATACATCCATTTGTAGGTTTATTTCCAGTTATGGGTGATCTGATGCAGAAGAAAAATTAAATAACTCTTTTCTCAGTTGTCCAGTGTGTCAGCTTAGTAGATCACGTATCGTGTAGAGAAGGATTGTTTCAAGGGGAGTCGCTCAGTCTAATACCCCAACAGGTAATTGTCACTCTCCAATACAGGGTTACACAGCACCAGTGGTTTTAGTTAATATGCTGGTGACAGCATTCCATAAATACAGCAGCTGCAGAGGAATCTCATAAAGCTGTAGGAAAGTTGCATTAGGCTGTAAATGCTGCTCTGCAGCAGCTATGTTCATTTCTGTGTGACTTCACAGTGAGCTTTGTCCTTGTGCTTCAGAGTGTCGCAAATGTGATGGTGGCATGCTGGCAGGAGAGGCCAGGAGCCCTTTGTAACCTGGCTGTGGTACTGAAAATGCTCAGTGCCCCTCCCCAAGTTAGAGGTCTATTATTTTTAGAGTCCCTCTGATGGCTCAGCCAAATAGATTTCTACTTTTTTGTGTGTCTTCTGTGCTTTAATGCTTTGCAGTACACTGCCTGAATTTCTCAGTACCGTGACAAACTTCCCACTTTACAGTTTCAGTCTTACAGTGACACTGATGAGTGCTTCCAAAGCTGACATACTGATTGCTCTTCAAATGTTGTGTGCAATATTTCAATGATGTAAAACAGGTAAATAAGAAAAAAAAAATTTGTTTCTGCAAACAAGATAGTCTATGCCTAGGACTCTAGCACTTTGATTCTATTTCTAAAATATCTGTTACAACTTTGCAGGACAGAATATTACTACTAATGAGATGCTAATATTGGTAATTGTTTTCAAAAGACCAAGTTGTCAGTGATATTACATTAAAAGCATAGGCAGGTGTCTATTTCTAGTCCTCATTTGGGTGAAAAATTACAAGTGCCAGAAAATCTGGGCTTGGTTTTTCCTCCTGTTGAATCAACAGGGATTCAGCTCCAAAATTCTCTGGGATTGTGATTAAGATGTGTATAAAAGTATGTATAGAATGATAAGAACTGTCAGATCCTAATCTTAGAAAATAAACCCTCTATTTTCCTTTTCTGGGGAGAAAAGACGGTCATGTTTAAAAAATGTCTCGGACCTGTTTGTGATGGGAGGAGCTCTAATTCTAGAATCGGCAGCTCTTTTGCACTGGCTAGAGAGAGAAGGCTATGGACCACTAGGGATGACTGGAATATCCATGGGAGGACATGTAAGCTTTTCTATCTCCTGTTCAGTAATTTTTGTTTTAACTTCTCATTTAATCATGTAGCATACGGAAATAATTTGTTTTACAGTGTTGATCTCAGAAGTACTTTAAAATAAACACTTAGAGTCATGAGAAACAAATTGTTGGCAATTCTCATGTTCTGTGGTGCTGAATTAGTATAATCCTTAATATGTACTGACAAACCATAGAGCCCTTTGTCAGCCATCTCCCAGCAGGCTTAATAAGAATATAAACTTCTCACATAATTGTTTTTTTTTCCACGAGGAGGGGGGGTAGAAATGTTTGCTGAAAGAAAGTCTGCACTGATCGATTGCTAATTCTCCCTCTTTTCCTCCTTTCTTCTTGCTTAAACCTTTGTGTTTCAATGCATTGTGTGAAATACCCCCTCTTTGTAGGCATGTTGTAATTGAGGTGACTTTTGGTGTCAGTTTTGTTCTCAACTCATCTCTTTTTTTCCCCTGATCATTGGTACTGATCAGAGGTTTCTGTGGTGAGGGGAGTAATATTTTCTGTGTGAGACTGTGCATATTCAAACTAAACCAGCAGTGTATCACTAAGGTGCTTGAAAGACTAATACACAGTTAAAATGTTACTGCTTGTGTCTCTGCAGATTATCAGGGGTTTGTGAGACACAGATGCAAAGCTTATGAAAACAACATACCTTTCTTTGTTTGTTCTTAAGAGCTCAGTAAATAATGTTGGCAATGGTAGTGTTTACTGAAAGGAAAATATTCCCCTAAAGCCCAGTTTTGTAACTTTAAATGTCATAAATGTACAAAGCAATTTTGATTTACATCAACATCACCCTGCTGAGTCAGCAAATGCTGTGAAATAAGTAATATTTGATGTTGATGCTCTGTAGAATATGTTTTACAATGGAAGGTTGTAAGCACTGATCTAGTTCTACTAAACGGGAGAGAGTTCTACTACTGGAGAGAATCAGAACATGGATGTGTGGTGTTCTTTTAACTTTTTATTAATAAAAAATAATTAGAATAGAATTATCGTTCAGTTGAATAAATCCACTTATTAGAACATCTAGAACAGACATAGGTGTTTTGTATAAATAAAATAAAACTTGTAAAGAACATACCATATAGGGAACTTCTGTACATTACTTGCTCTGGCTTTTTCTAACAGAACAGTCACAAAAATATGTTCTGAGAACTAATGGAAAAGTAGTAATTCAAACTTAAAGGACAGAGAAAGAGTGCACTTAACATGTTGAATTACTTTCCTTCAAATTTTGTTTCCAGTATACAAACTTTAAAAGTATAGAATTTTAAACAGTCCTTCTTGTAGATTGCCTTTGTTTTGCCTTGAAATAAACTTGCAAGAGCTTGGTGAAAAGCTTTATAGAAGTTTTTTATGGTTTTAAACAACTAATAGCTTGTATTAGTTTTTATTGTTATAATGATAATTAATGGAATTGCAAATATAATTAATTGAATTATAATTATAATTAATGGAATATTTAATAAATATTCCATTGGGAATTCTTATACCCAAATCCCATTCATCCTTGAAATGAGTCCTTTCCAGAGCAATGTTTATTGTTAGAAAAATCACTGGAGAGTGGATAGTAACTTCTAAATAGGTGAAAGTATATCCAGCTGCCATAGTCCCTAACTCTTTGGCACCACATATTTCATAGCTATCATATAAACAAAGAAACTGAAGATGAGAGAGTTCTTTTTACCATATTGGGAATTCAATATTAAAATGTGTAATAAGTGCCTTTGATTCTAGATGGCTTCACTGGCAGTGACAAACTGGCCTAAACCATTGCCATTGATTCCATGTCTTTCCTGGTCAACAGCTTCTGCAGTCTTCACTACGGTAATTAACAAATTAAAAAATACCTTTTGGTTAATGTATTAGATTGTAATCAGAAATGGAAGATAAAAGATTTGGGCTGGCCACAAGGGAGGTGGGATTCCATGTCCTGTGTTATAATATGTGCTTAGGATTTGATTGCAATAACTCTGAGGGCTATCTGGGAACAGAATTCCACTGAAAAAATCAGGAGAGGAAAAGGTCAATTTCCTCCATGTATCATTATTTTAGAATGACCTTTGGGCTTTACTTGTGTACTGAATGCTTTTGTTCATCATCTCAGGGTGTGCTGAGCAAGGCAGTGAACTGGAGAGAGCTGGAGAAACAGTATTTTACACAAGCTGTGTATGAAGAAGAAATCATTCAAATGCTTGAATATTGTGGAGTAAGTATGGTTTATTTTCCCTATCTGCTAATATTTACATGCGCAAATCTAGCAAATAATGTAACTTCTATTTACTTTCACTAATAGTAGATAATTCTTAGCTAGAACATACTTGCATGTTGTTTCTTTATGCTTTGATAAATTTAGTCTTTGAAGGAAAAACCTGAGAAACAAAACTAGTATTTTGGTTGTATAATGAGTGTTAAGTGTAGCCCTTGCTACAAGTTTTTCCTTTGATTACACTTAGTGTAATCTGCAACATAAAATGTATTCAGTCAAAATTCTGATAAATAACTTTTTTTCCCCCTAAGATTCTTTGCTTTGTGATAGTTCTTTTTCTAATACCTTACAGCAGGAGAAGAGGAGCTGGGGTGCAGATAGTTGTTACCTGGGCATTTGCTATTTTTAAGTTAAATATACTCCAGCAACACTGATGGAGAAGACAAAATGAAAGAAGAAACATTTCAAGATGTTCAGCTTGTGTCTCCCTAGTATTTAGAGACAGTTGATTTTTCAGTTCTGAACCTAACATTAGACCAGGTCACATATGTTCATTTTTGTATTATTATTATTATAATTAGGTCATTTAAACTTAAATGACTGTAATTACAAATTCAGAGTTTAATATAGAAGGAAAAACAATTGTTTATATGACAAGCTACTGTATATATAAGTACTTCCTGCATTTTTTTAAGCTGACAGAAAGGTAGAATGAAATTATCAAGAGGTTATGATGATCAGGATTTAATTGAGTGACCTACAAGCTGAAAATAGAAGTGAGCAGTACTGTTTGTGTCTTTTTTTGATTTGTTTTTTTTAGTAACGAGTTCGTCTTAAAAATAAGATGAACCAGCTGGTTTAAGGGAGAAACCCTTAATAAATGGCCTGTTGACTTTGTTTAGACGGATTCTTTCAAGATGGGACAAGACTTTGTGAAGAACTTCCCTGACAGTGTGGACAGCCTGGCGGATATGGACGTGACTTCCACCATATTCAGCTTTGAGTCCTTGAACGACACTGTATCTAAGGAAGCTGTTCACAGCTTTACCACAAATAGAAGTGCTCTAAGTGCCTCTTCAGAAAGACTCTTAATACAAGATGCTCCTAAAATGCAGTGCATAAATCAAACCTTTTCGACCAGTAGCAGTAGCAATAAAAACTTAACCAGCCCACAAGGACACAGAATAAATACAAGAAGGAGTGACACTTTACAGAGAGAATCCTTAATGTTCATGAAGGGAGTAATGGATGAATGTACCCATGTAGCTAACTTCCCAGGTATGTATCTCTTTGTTTCAATGTGCACTTTGGAAAGCTGAATAAGATACAGTGGAGAGAAAGGTATTTGCTTCATTCTCCAAGTATGAACCTGGCACTTTTGCTGAAATACGGAAATATTGTGAGAATTATTCCATAGTGTCTGTTTACTACTCCATTTCCTAATTGTTTTTCTGTTCCTTCTTGATGTCCACCTAATGACAAAGTGAATTAAAAATTTGCTTCCCAGTATCTTTGCTCATTTTTCTCCTCTGCCTTGCTGTGGCTCTTTTCAGATATGAGTTAGTGCATATTTGTATTATCTAAGGGAAGAAAACACCTGTGTGACGTGAGTAATACCTAGGTCTAATTAATCTCAATTAGTCTGCTAATAAGGTTTTTCAAGCAGAAGTCTCATATTGACTTCAGATAAAAAGTAGTCTGCATGGCCGAGCACCAAGCTTGAACGATATTGCCAGTAAAAATATTTTGGGTGTCCTTCTGGGCTGGTGCACGCTGGTGAATAGAGTTTCCCAGGACAGGCATAGCATATAGGGGGAGCTGTAGTCCAGCATTCCTTGGCGTTCAGGACAGATCCTTTCCAGCAATGCAAACAAGTGATTGCTTCCTAGAGCCGCCTTAAAAGGTTCTGCTGGAGTGGGGGCTTGGAATTCCTTTTGTGGCAGTCCATGGTTCGGCTGTGCATGTACCTGCTGAAGGCATCTCCTACCATGTGCTTTGACTTAAGACAGAGTTATCTTTTAGTGTCAAAACTTTCTTGATACTGAGCCCCTGTGCCACCTCATTTTTTAATTCTGGCATTCGGTACTCCATTGATACAAATGTTTAAATTTCAATAAATGTTAAAATGAAATAAAATTAAACACAAAATAAAAGGAATCTGCACTAGTGTAGATTCTTTCACTGCCAGCCAGAGATGTTTTGTGACAAATAGCAGTGAAGTGCTTTCCTTAAAGCTTTCAAAGTTATTGCAGTAGGCAGAAAAAGTGCTGTAAGTTTTATTCTAAGTGCAGACATTCTTGTTTATCTAGACTTATCCAGGTATCACTTAGCTAAAGCACTGACCTTTCTGGGAACTTAAAAGAATCTGTGATCCTCATGCACTTGTAAAAGTGATGAATTTAATTGTTTCAATAGTGTCCCAGGTCTCGTCATTCCTTGGGAGACTTTGCATTCCCTGCCAGGGTATCTTTGGAGTGTGGCCACAGAGAAGCTTCAGAAAATCCACTCAGATTTCATGGAAAATTGAATGGAAGACTAGAATTTATCTTAGCATTGCATGTTCTCTATACATGATTTAGTATGAAAGAAGGAAGGGTTTAAATTATTTTTGACACCCCACTGCCAAACATCTTGGTTGAACACTCTTAAATGTATCATGTTTTCTTTTTGAAAAGAAAAATGTTCTGTGTTCAACATAATTTTGGTGCTATCTTGCTCAACATCATATTGGTGTTATTCCTGTTAGTAATGTGATTGGTACAATTCTGGTTGTGAGTAATAAATATGTATAACAATATGTTGGGATTTCTATGTTGCAAGTAAACCATGTAGGAAACAGAAAAGGAAGTGAACATGAGCTGTACTTTCTGACCTCTTGTACAAAAAGTTGTCTTTTATCCTCCTTGAGGGGAAAAAAAAAAATGAAACTTCTACACTGTTGAATTTCATAGTTCTTTCTGCTGATAAAAAGGGATCTTAAAGAACTGATGTGAATGCTGTAGAGTTTTGTCGGTAAGAGGAAAGGCAGTTCTCATGTCAACTTCACAAGTCTTTGAGGAATTTCTGCTTTAGGGGTCAGAAGGGTAAGGGTTAGGTTGTTTTTCCACTGATGGCCTCACTACTGTAATATCCAAAACCAGATGAATTCTGCTGGAGGTTTTAGAACATGTAATTTTATTAAAGCTTAGAATAATTTAATTTTTTGTGAAAACAGCATTTTTTACAACAGAACTCTCAGCTGTTGTGTTCCTGTTTCTTACCACAGATGAATTCAGTTTTGCTTTGTTTTCCTTTAGTTCCAGTTGATCCAAGTTTAATCATAGTTGTACAAGCTAAGGAGGACGCGTACATTCCTCGCACTGGGGTGCGCAGCCTCCAAGAGATCTGGCCGGGGTGTGAAATCAGGTATCTGGATGGAGGTCATGTCAGTGCCTACCTCTTCAAACAAGGACTCTTCAGGTAAGGTGAACAGAAAAGTTTAAAATTAAATTTTAGGTTTAATTAAAATGAAAGCTTGAGTGTAAATAAGTAGTACTTGCATGAATTCGTGCCTTAGTAATATTAGGTGTTGATTTTCTAAAGACAGTTATGTAAGTCAATTACATGAGTGCAGTTCTGTAGTTTTCAAAAGTTTTAAATACTTGTGCTCTTAATTTTAAAATAGAAGGAATTAGGAAGACTATACACACCATTTAGGAAGTCTAAGCAACAACAAAAAAGAATAGCACTATACTGGGTCAATGCATGCTACCCACTAGCTTATTGCTATTTAAAACTTCAGCCTTATTTTTATGATAGTTGCTCAGTAATTTTAATGTTCGTGATGTGTTTGAGTAGAAAACTCCTAATCCATCTACATTTGCACTTGTGTTAAAGTTGGAAAATAGTCCCACTCATTCCTGGAACATAAATATATTACTGGTTTGAAGTGAGAGATCCCAGTAATAAAGGAAGGAGAAAATACCACCTGATACCACATTCTTATTGAACACTGTTTTGAAATTGTGATGCTAGCTTTGTAAACATGTTTTTAAATATATAGAAAGATGCCTCTTATATCTGCCCTTTCCCAAATTATGCAAATTCTCTTCTCTTGTTACAGACAAGCGATTTATGATGCGTTTGACCGCTTTCTCCAGAAATACACCATGTGATCTTTCTAATGCATTCAGACTGATCTCATTTGTAATTCAGCTTACTGGAACTCATGTTTGGAAAACAGGCCTCTTGTAGTGTTGAGCAGATGGTCACTGACTGTTGTAGGTAACAATTACCAGAAGTGGTAAAGTACCAGCCTTGCTTTCATTTCAACCCAGTGCCATTCTGACACAGCTGCTTCAGTGTTACCTGTGAAAAAAACAACAGCAGCATTTGTCAGTGCATGAATGGTTCATGTACTTCATGTCTAATCAGATTGTGTATTCCTTCAATTCTGAATTAATTCTGAATTGTGTGTCAGTAGAAAACAGACCAATCAAGTATTGAAAGAATGTAAAATGTGGTGTGGGGCTAAGCTGCTCTCTTGTGTTTAGGGTAGTTTTGGTTTGTTCCAGATACCTCGGTTACCTCTTGCTTCCTCATGGCCTTGCTGATCTATTGTGTTGTACTGTGGCTTTGCCAGCACTCAGCCTCTTGTGTTTGTCACTGCTTTTCTCTTCAATTATGAATTGAAAATGAGCCTTAGCAGAAGGCTCAGCACCAAATCTTGCAAAAAGAGACTTTGCCAATTCAAGGAAAAGTGAGAGACGTTCTCGTTCAATATGTCCATGAAGTTTTCCTGCCACTGAACTGAACCGTGCCATTACAGAAGGATCATGTAGAAATTCATCAACCAGGTTCACAAAACTGGAATAAGTGAAAAACAAGTGTCTGGTAATTAACTGTTTACATTAATTCAGTTGGATAACATAAGCTTCCAGATTTCTTTTCTTTTTTTGGAATGATAGATGAAATAGAAATGTAATCATTTTACTTTCTAAGCACTGGTTGATTCGAAGCAGTTAAATTGACAGCAAATTATATGGTGCTATAAAAACCTGTTGGAAAGAATTCAACAGATGTCCTTTCTAAAGTGCACTCAGCGCTGATATGTAAAATACACTTGCACTGTATAATTTAAAAGATACTTGAGGCTAAAGGTTATTGAAACAGTTAGGTTTGCTCCTTATTTTTCAACACTTGTCTTTTTTAATTGGATGAAAAATAAAGAAATTTGGATTTTGAGCACATTTAAGGAAATCCAAAGTCTGTTGTTTCCTCTTTTGGGATCAAAAATGCCAACAAATTGCAGTAGAGTTAAAGATTGTCATGTACCAACTGTATGGGTATCTCTCCACATCTTTTTTTTTGAGGTAATCTCCTATAACATTCTTCTAAAGCCAGTTTGCAGAGAAGTTGAAACTGAAACACTTCAATATTTAGTGCAGTCATGACCAGGATTACGCTGAAACAAACAGAAAATTCCAGCCATTTCTCAGGATGTGTGACTTCTGCACCTTTCAATCAAGCACTTTTGATCTCCATGGTTACTGTAAAGGTTTTTAGTAGGCAGAGTATGAACCAGACAAAGCTCAGTTTATATATTCTCTTGAATTTTAGTCAGGTAGACAGGACTAGCAACTGTGAAGAAATTATGGTTCATTTAAAAATCATGTGTGTTCAAATAAAACTGAAGAGCATCAGTTTTTAATAACCAAAATTATGTAACATACAAACTTACTGAAAATGCACAAGAAGTTCTAATCTGTTGGAAGTTAAATTGCTTCTTTCAAGTGGTTTTTCAACATTTCTTTGGACAGTGTTGGTTTTATATATGGGGGAGCAAGTGTGAAGTGACTAGAACATTTAAGTAGAGTAAAACACCAAATATTTGGAGGGTTTGAAATCAAATTTTAGTAAGTTTACAAATTGAAGTCTTGAATAGTGTACTAAAAGATTCACAGGGTTCACAAGCATATTCATCAACTAAGAGTGCTTTACAAGAGCACTGTCTGCTGTTCAACAGCTTTTGTAGCTCTCACATTTTAAGTGTAATTGTGTGCTTTATGTCCTGTTTCTGTTGCAGCTAAGAGAAAGGGAGATAACTGGTGGCAAGGGGAAGGGCTTGAATAAATGCAAGAGAGAAAAGACAGATTTTGTAAAGGCCGGGAGTAAGCACAAAAAAAAATCAACTATGCTACAAAGTATAACATGCCAAAGTAAATATTTTCAAAGCGCACAATACTGGGAATTACACAACTGATGGGAACTCTGCATCCTGAGGTTAGTGTCCCGATGGTATTACTAACAAGGTTTAACTTACCAAAAGGGCACAGAAGGAGGTTTAGGCTAATGCCACTCCTACTTGTGAGAGTGTCTTTTGGGACAAATGCTACTCCTGGTTGTAAAAGTGTATTTTGGGACAAGCAGTGAAAGACTGGTTTCTGACAAGAATAAGGAATCACACTTTGCTCTGTCACTAAAGTCGTGTTGCCAACTATGAAAGCCCAGTAAGCATTATTTAAGAAATTTCTCAGGTTAGAATAACAAAAAAAGGAGAAATATGCTCAGTGGTCTATTTCTGCCAGTTATCAGACATAGGGAGCTGGTCTGTGAAGGCGGGAATCTTGCTGTGTACATGTTTTTAACCCTTGGAAAATCAACTTTTTAAATCGGATTTTAAGGTTGAATCCTAAGGAATTATAAGTAATCCATTTTGATGTTAAATGAGAATGTGGTTTTAATCCAGGAGCTGCATGAGAGAAATATTGTAATAAGGTTTCTTCCATGTACCAGGTAAGCCATTCTGTATGTCTTAAATTTATTGTAAATCTGGCCTTGGTAATTTTTTTGGTTTTAAATTTTTTCAATAAAAGTCCTAAAAACATTTAGGTGTGAGGGGTTTTTTTCTCTCTTGTTAACAGGGGTTCAAAATGCATCTCACTGTCATCCTGTAATCCTTTCTGTTCCTAGTAGTGCTGTAGCACGAGGAGAACAGGTAATCTACAGGACGCGATAAAAGCTTCACACAACAAACACTGGTGCTGCTTTGATGTTTTTCCACATGCAATACCCAGTCAAGAAAATAAGCTTGTATCAGCTAATTAAGATACCATTGTGATTCCAGTTTCACACTTGTCAGTGCAGGACACATCTAATAATTGTCAGATGGAGCTTTTTATAATTTTTTGCCCAAGGCCAAAGAAACCCCCAAAACAACTCAAATGGAACCAGTCAGGAATTTTTTTAGCAAGGATAGATCACGTATGTTCTTTTACTCCAGAAAGTCTGCAGAAAAGCAACATATGAAGGAATGGAGTCTTGCTGCTTTTTCTTACTTCTTATTGGAACGTCAAATGCCTGTAATGGAGATACTCTAAACAGCAGAAAAGTGAAAATCGTAGGGTCCTCGGAATACTATTTTTGCTTGATAGCTGCTAACACTTTGAGGCAGGTATTTTTTTTAATCCTAATTGTTACTGTCTTGTGTTGGTTTTTTTTTAAATGTTGATCTGAATTGCTGTTGGTTGGGCAGGGAAGTTTCTTTATCTCAGACTGTCAGGTTCTCTGCCAGCTTGGCTGTAATGATAAGTTATATGTTATGGAAGGGAGCTTTGGGGTGGTCTGTAGTCATGTAATTCCTCCACAGTTTTTACCCTATATGAGCAAAATACTGCTATTCCATGCAATCCTGGAATTTGCAGTGTTCCCGGGTACACTTGGATGCTTCCACACAAGATAAAAGTTGAGCATTAAAACATAAATAAGAATTGTTATTCTCTTGGTTTCATTTGGTGTAAATCAGCCCCTTTTCCAAACATGAGCATTTTAAGTACTGTGTTCCAGAGTTTTGCCAAAGAAGTCTGACTCGCAGTGCTAGAAAGTAACAAGGAGGATGATACAAGTGGACAAAATGTGAAGGATGAGTCTTAGCAACTGTAAAAGCTTTAAATACCCTCCTCAGTCCCGGTCCGTCCAGCAAAGCCTGCAGGAAGCTCCATCCTACGGAGTTAGCAACACAAGTATGGACAAAAACTTCTCAAGGTACCATGTAACTCATCAGCTTTAGTGCTTTTTTGCCCCCCGTGTAATCAGCTCATAATTAGTTCCCTGCTTTTTTTCCTGCTCTGTTTAGGTTCCTGCACCATAGTATTCCTGAAGTCCCAGCTGGCCTACTCCTCTGCCTCCTTGTCTTCTAACACTTGTATGGGAAAAAGTGGAAACAAGAGGTTAATCCCCTTATTATCAGTGACTTAGGTAGGGCCTCTTTACTTTCGTATCACTCTAACCTCTGCTTAACTTCTGAGTTTGGGAAACCAAATAAAAGACATGGAAATAATTTTAAATGGTGTGACTGTTATTCCTGTTTTCAGGAATGTCTGCAGTCAGCACATCCTTGTAAACATATCGATTAGTAAACATATGGAATCTGAAAAAACTGAGTTCTTGGTACAAAAGACAACTGCTTCTAAGGGTTTGAAGATTTGCTGTAATTTTAATCATTCTAATTTTTTTACTCTTTCTTTTAATATAGATTTTGAAAGAAAGAAAACGTGTCACTTTCTGTACAAAAAGTGCTTAGAAGCAGTACTGATGATTTTCTCTATTGATGAAAATTCCTCTAATGTTTGGAGCTGAAATCTGCAATTACAGGGATGTGCAGTAACGTATCTATGTGGTTTGCCCCTTGTCACATAACAATTGTCGTAGATGTTTTAATTTCAAGCCTTTATCACAGCAGGTCATTAACTTCCAAATATCTTGAACAAAGCAGCAGGCACCTGCTGGGGTTTGCTTTGAGGTAGGCCTGGTCTTCCACCCGGTGATCTGATCTGCTACTTCTGGACACACAGTTCCAGAATAATCCTAAAGGTGTTTCAGTACCAGCTGTGAGGGGAATTTTTTGCATTTTTGGTTGATTTTTGGTGATTTTTTTCTGATGAAGGGGTAAAACTCCACACAATCTCATTAGAGCGGAGAATAACATCACCCCAAACAGAACATATTTTACTGCTGCAAAACCCAGGAAATTTGGTTCCTTGTGACACTACGTCAAACACATTTGAATAGCTTTTTAGAAGCCTATTTGGGAATTTGCTTAGTTCATTAAAGAAGCGTTGGCATTATTTTTTGAAAGACCTTTTGTAAGAAAAGGAGTAAAACATGGCTGAGAGATGAATGAAATAAATGGGAGAGGAGCAGGTGTCTAAAGGTGTAATCAAGGAGAATTCTGGGAGCACTAGGAGCTGGCAAAGTAGGAAAGGGGTGATTAATGTCATGCAGTGGTGGCTTCCTCATCCTGTGACCGTAGTGCTTGTGGGATAATGCAGTGGCAGAAGCGTGGATACAACCAGTGAGCGTGGTGTGAGTGCACGTGCCTCTGTGGGATGATTTTCTGGGGGATTTTTGGCAGAAAGTAGAAAGGCAGAGGAGAGATGGTGTGATGGCAGAGGTACCTGTCTGTTGGAATGCTTAAACGATACGGGATCCCTTCGCTGCTGGGACCTCAAGTATGTTCTCATGCGCCTGTTGAACGCGTTCTCCAGGCTGTGCCCCGGGAAGTCCCCTTCGCACCAACGAAATGCGCTCATCCTCCTGCTCACCATATCGAGACCCTCGTCTCGCCGTGCAGGTGCGGGCGAGGCCTGCAGAGCCGAAATGTCCGAAAGGCCCTGGAAAGCCTCCCGGCCGCGTGAGGTCACGGCGCACGGGAGAGCCCCGGGTCCCTCCCCCGCGCGGGCGGGGCCGGGGCGGCCGAGGCAGCGCGCCCGGAGCGCCGCCCGTCCCTCC
>VZRQ01005698.1:198275-241109 GCA_013397975.1 Machaerirhynchus nigripectus
GGGGAGGAGGTGGCGGAGGAGGGCGGCCGGAGCAGGGAAGCCCCGGCTCCCAAGGAGAACGCGTGGACGCGGCGCAGAGCCCGGCGGGACAGCCCTTCCCCTCCCGCGGGGCCGGACGGGCGGCTCGGACCGCAGGAACCAGGTGCGGGGCCGGGAGCGTGTGCGCGGCGCCTCGATGGCATCGGGGTATTTTTGGTTTTGGTTTTGTTTTTTTTTGTTGGGATTTTTTTAGGAACGAAAAGCGCGTGTTTGTCGGCGGCCGCGGAGCCGGGCCCGTGCGCAGCGCAGCGCGGCGGGAGCCGGGCCGGGCGCGCTGGGTTTGACATACATGGGCACAGGAGGGAGCGCTCGGGGCGGGGGACACGGCCGGGACAGGAGCGCCGGGCTGGCTGCAGGTCCCGGGGCTTGCGAGTGGCCACCCCGGCCCGGCGGTGACCTCCGGCCGGCTCCTGGCGCTCGCAGAGAGGGCTGCTCACCCACTCGTCTCGTTTAGCCTCCTTTAGAAATGCCGCTTTGCCGCAGCTCTTTTTGGGCTAATTATGTAGTAAGGCCCTCGGAACGATCCGTTACTTGGGTTTGCTTTCCAGAAAGAGGTTGTGGAGGCTTTAAGCGCTGACAAGAGGAGACAGTTCGCTCGCTGTTGGGATTCGGTGTGTTTACATGGGAAGAGATGGCAGCGAGAGTAGCCACGGGATAATTTCCTGGCCTTAAATCACTACATGTAAGATAAAGCTGCTTTATAGGCACCACACTGACTAAAACGGGCATATGGCTTTACAAAGCTGGTCGTCAAAAGACCTGACTTGAAATTGCCTGGCTTTATGCTTAGGCTAGCAAAGAGTTCCTAGAAGTTTGCAGCTTCTTGGAGTATTGTTCTTGGCTGCAAGTAAGCTGCTGACCTCAAAATAAAGACTTCAACCAGTGCTTTCCGAGAATTTCAGTCTCAGCACTTGCTCCCGAGGGCACCTGACAAACCTTTTTTGTGATCTCACAGTCACTTTTATCCTTGAATTAAACATGTACTTCCTTGACAAAGAGAAATATATAATTTACAGTTTCAAGTATACAGGTCATACAAACGGAGACCACATTCTAGACCACAAAATCTCCACTTGGCTGAAGAGCAGAACTTTTGGCAACGTATATACCCATCCTTATTATCTGGACTGTTTTGTTTATGTGTACTGACGCGCTCCTAAGTACCTATTTATGCCGAGCTTCCATAGTCCGGCTGGCTGGGCAGTAGCTTGTGGTCTGCTTCATGCATGAAAGGGGACTGGTCACTCGTTTGCCTTGCTGTGGCAGTAATAACAACAGTGCTGCATCAGAAGCAGGTGGGAGAGCTGCTTTTGTTGTGTTAGCACCTTGTGCTTCACCTCTGTAAAGTTTGCTTTTCCAGCAAAGATAAAGCACACAAATAGTTGTTGAAGGAAGGAGGTGGGAGGAAGCAGTGCATTCATACACCGTGCACATTGTCTGCTTCATTTCATGATTTTGGAGAGCTTTTTATTGTTTTTCTTCTGCAAGAAGTTGCACTTAACCATTTATGGAATTAATAATTAAACAGAGGAGTTGTACTAGAATATAATTTTCAGTGGCCAGGTGTATAACTGAGCAAATAAGGGAGTCAGTGTTGCTGGCAGTGGCACTGGTGAAGAATGCACACCAGGGTGTGTGTTTTGATTTGGCCACCGTTCTTTCCCTTGTAAAAGACAAAGTAGCTGATCCTTCCTGGCTGTTTGAAGGAAGGAATTGCCATGTGCCTCCACCCGCAACAAGGGATGTATTTTGAAGAAACTAATTGCATGTTGGCAAAGCAAAATCTGTCACACTAGGTCCTTATGAATGTTGTAGTATGGAAATTAGTCATGTGAAATAATAAGGGGATGAGCAGAAATACTACTGGGATGGAATGTAGAACTATCCGTAAAGAGGATAATAAAATGTAAAAGGATCTCACATCAAAGCAGTGACTGGATCCTGTTAGACTTGTTGATCCTGGCTTAATTTGTTAAAAGTTTCCTGAGACGTGCACCTATGGTATGTTCAGTGATAGTTACAGACTTGAGAAAATTGGCTCCAGCCTGTCATCTTTGGACTTCCAATTTATCATGGGATTGGTTTGTGATAGAGGCAAATCTGGCTCTTGTTACTGAAACAAACTGTTAAAGTCACCCAATACTACCAGGAAAATGTAAAATTTTGGCAGAAGAATTCGTTCAAAGTGTTATTACTACAACTTATTATATTTTTGTCTCAGATACCTTAGTAGGTTTTAGTCATTACAGTAAACCAAACACCCAGTGCAAACATATCTGAACTTCTCATGGTGTGTTTGTTACCACAGTTCAGTGTTTCTGGCCAAGCCTTTCATTAAACTTTGCTTTTAAGTAGAACAACTTCAGAATTACACAGCTACTTTTACATCCTCACCTGCTTTTAACTTGTGGGGAAAGACTCGTATCACCATAAAATTGCTGGTGAAATTAATAGGCTTCTGTCTAATTCAGGAAGAATTGTTTCCCTGAGAGGGTGGTTAAGCTTTGAAACACACTGCCCAGGGAGGTGTGGAGTGTCAGTCCCTGGAGGGGTTCAAGAAATCACTCAGTGCCATGTGGTGTTTGGTCAAAGGTTGGACTCGATGGTCTTGGAGGTCTTTTCCAACCCTACTGATTCCATGATTCTTATCCCGGTGATTGTGGTCAGAGGGAGTGAGCTTTAACAGAGGCTGCCAAGTGATGAAAGGTGCTTCTGTGATGTGCCTCCCTCCCCTCATACTGCCCAGCCAATGTATCGCAGGAAGTCCTCACTTCTTAAGGTTGAAACTGAGTTTTCCGTCCTCCACATACATAATTCGCCTGGGATCGAGTGGTTGAAATAATTTTATTTCAAAAGTTCTCCCACTACTTCGTTTGATGAAACCTTCAGCACTGCCCTTTTTGTGAGGTTGCAAAGGGGGAATCTGAATGACAAGTTCTGTAGTCTTCATGTGATTTATATAACTGATGTGGGTCTCTAATTACTTATTAGATGATTATTGAAAAATTGTTCATGAAATTCATGAAAATATTCAATGAAGCAAAATACTTGTGCTGCTGAAGTGGTTGAAGTGGGTTTGCCTACAAGTCTGTGTTTGAATGATGTAGTTAATTAAAACAAGTGCATACTTCATTCTTTTATTTTGTGCTCAGTTTGTCTTTCTCCATTGTCTGTATTTCTGGACATTGAAGAATGCATTTTATCTGTTTGATATTTTGGTAGCAGAACCCTTTCACTGTAGTGCTATTGTATAAATCAATTTGCTTTAGTCTGATGGCAAAAGAGGTTGTAAAGGTACAGTTTAGTGAAGAGGTACTGTGTTGCTAGGAATACCAAACCTTAGGTTAGTAAATTCATAAATTATCTGATTATCAGATTCTTTGGGTGTATTTAAGGCAGGTGTTCTCATTAGTTCTTATGAAGTCACTGAGTGTTTTAATAGCAGCTTCTAAAAGTTATTCAAAACATTATCAGAAGTTACAGCATTGACAATTTCCTCAACCCTGAAGGAACTAAAAACATTTGCCTTACAAAGCTACTGCCTGTATTTTAGTTGTACATAACAGCATGTGTAATTTTGCATGTTTGGTTTTCATCTGGGGTTTTTGTTCCTAAACTGGAGACCTGTTCTGAGACTGAAACCCACCTCTCTGTGCTGTGGCATGTGCTCCGTTAAACTGTGAAAACTTTGGTAGCAACTGAGTCACAGGTTGCAGTTTTCTATGAAGAAGGTAAGGCAAAAATGAGTTGAGAAATGAAATATAAGGAAAATAAATAGCATAATGGTGAATCAATCATGTATTTGGATTGCCCCACCCTCCCCCCATTGCTGGTTGTATTGAAAAATTGACTGGTTTGAATGTAAATAGGTGGAAGGGTGCAGGTGTTGTAACTCACTGCCTTGGTTAATTGTTCAAATAGTGTGGAGGTCAATCTGATGTAGGTTTTGCTATAAAATGCTAGAACTATTGTAGGGCAGGATGTTAGGATCATAATTAGGATTTTTGTTATTGTTTTGCAGAATCCTGGCTCTAAATCCGTGCTCTGGATTTAAATTAATTATATTCTCCAAGGGATTATTTTGTTATATTTGCAATACTTCATCTGTTGAAACAACAGATTTAAGCATAGCTTACCTTGTTTAAAAATGGAATATACTGTCAAGTCTCAAAGTGAGCATTGAAAGGAAAATATTGTACAAGTTCAACCAACAGGCTCCAATTAAGTTTCGAAGAGCTGTCTTGCTGGGTAATTTTATCTGCTCCCTGAAGCACTTCAGGTATTTATGTGATGCTCTTCCTTCACAAAAGGGAACACATGTGCAGTCCAAGTAAAAACAAAACCTGAATATTGTCTAGAAAGCCTCACAGCATAAACAGTGTTCATATCAAAATTAGAATGTCTTCCACCTATAATATTAGACTTTGCTTTCAGAAGAAATTGGCAATGTCATCCCTCCCTTTCTATTAAAAAAAAAAATTACTTGCTGACTATTTATTTGCAGAGCTTCAAACCATCCTTTTTGAAGTCCTCTTATGATCCTGTTGTCTTGTGGTCCTATTGTGATTGTGATCAGGGGTACTTTGGTGACACATCTTATGTACAAACTTTGCTCCTCAGCCATCCGGTCTGCTTTTCCTTCTCTGTTGCCGTTGGCCCAGAGGACTGCTGCAGTTTTGGTGGTTCCAAAATTCACCTTTCATTTTTCAGGCCTGTTGTTCCGTTTATCTTGACATGCTGCACATGGCATGTTTGTACAGCCTTGTCTTTCTGCAGAAAATACCCCATGCTAGGATGTGGTTTGTTAGGAAACCTGGAAGAACCTTAATAAAACTGGCTTTGGAGGCCGATTTCTGTTTTCATGTGGATGGCATCTCTGCTGGATGGAGTTCAGTGATTGAAAGATGATCATTGGCAATTAAAGTGCCTCATCCTTGACTTTATTTATTTCTCCCACACCTTCAAAACTCTAAAA
This sequence comes from Machaerirhynchus nigripectus, assembly GCA_013397975.1. NCBI lineage: Eukaryota > Metazoa > Chordata > Aves > Passeriformes > Dicruridae > Machaerirhynchus > Machaerirhynchus nigripectus. The sequence continues at coordinate 203,290 of VZRQ01005698.1, forward strand.
CCCAGTGAGTAAAATCATTGAAGGTCAGTGAGTTCTTCCATCAACAGAGCATGCCACTACTAAACTGGTTCCCTTGTAGCATATCACAGAATAAACCATTTTAATGCGGTTGGGTTGGAATTAACAAATGAAATATTTTATCTGGAAGGGCTTGTTGAGTTCTGCTGAAACAATGTACTAAAGATGCTCTAGGCCTATTCATGACAACAGAACAGGTGTGACCTGGGTGAAACCTTTCAGTGATCTGATGTTATGTTCTTTTACTCTCCCACCCTCTTTTTTGTGTTTCCTTCCCCTTTATCTTCCGTTTCATGCTTCACACTGAAGTCCAGCTCCCACATGATAAGCCCCACAGGGCCATCCAGGAAAGACCTGTTAAATTTGGTTTTGAGCATGGCACTTTTGGGAGTTCAAGGAACTTTGTGGAGGTGTCAGGTACGGAAGTACAGAGTGAGATGAGTTCTCAAGCCCTTTGAGTTCTGGAAGGGCATCATCCACCAGGCGGTGTGTTGCCTAATATTTTCTTTTTGTTTAGCTTGCAAATGCAACTTCCAAGTCTTGGATTACTCCATTCAGATAAGAGAGATGCCTTAAAACGAGTTGGGTCTCATTCTGCTCGATTCAGATAGCTTCCCGGCCGCCTGGAATAATGTCCCATGACTAAGGTAGTGCAGCAACACCGAGTCTTAGACTTCCGAGTGCCTCGCTACGCCCTGCTGACACACAGAGTAGAAGTTCTGGCAGAACAGTCCTTCAGCAGCAATTTAAGTAAAAGTGCTGTGAGATGGAAAAAGGGCTTCAGTCAGGTAATTGGACAGAGACGTGTGTTTACGGCCACGCTGTGGCCACTCAGTTTACCTGCACGGGTAATTGGCAGTTCTCTTGGAGAAAATTACAAATTTGTTTGCTGCTCCACCCTTTCAGTCGTTTGTCTTGTTTTGTAAAAGGGCAATTAGTTTACTACTGAGTGGCAACTGAAAATTAGGGTTGCACGGTCACTGTGTGTTTTTTAAAGCTCTCGGTCTGAAGTTAATTGAGGTGTGTGTTTTGTCTTTGTTTTAAAAAGTAGATCTGTAGATGAGGCAAAAACCTTCTGGTGAATGGTGATCAGGATTCACTGGATTCGTGTCTGGTGAGATGTCCAAGTTGTATATAGCATATACATGAAATTCATAATTTATGTGGCTATGAATTATATTAAAATTTAGAGTGGAATGTGGAGCAAGCATTAGTCTGTGCTTCTAACGTTCGCTGTGTATTCCAGGAAGCGAACAGAGAGGCTTTCCAGAGTCACTGGGGCACAAAGGGTGGGGTTGCCAGTGTAGAGAAGTGATAAGGGAGATTAGTCACTGGATGTGAAAGAGATAAGGGCTGAGGAGGTGATGTTATCCCCATATAAAATAATCCACTTGTGATTTCAGTGTTTCAAGCTTGTCTTGCAATAGAATACCAAATAAGAAGTTTCAAGGAATGGTTGTCACTCCCATCTGAATGGGAAAACATGCGCTGGGAGAGCCAGGGCTTAACAGAAGTTAAGAGATGGTTTCCTCTTAGTTCTAATCTCCAAGAAAAATTGCCAGATGCTGGTGGGTTTTCTTTCCCTGAATTGCCAATGCAAAAAGTAGAAGGCAATTGAGAAGGGTAGGGAAAAATTGCACAAAATAAGAAAATCAGATTAATGTACCAAAAGGTAATTGCATATTTGTTAAGACATAGGAAGTTTAAATAGACTTTTTTTTTTTCAGTGTAGGTTATTGAGCCTAGATTGTTAGGCCCACTAACAGTAAAAGAGTTATTTCCAAGTATTATAATAATTCCTGGTAGAAGCATAATGGACTCTTGATCAGGAGATCAGATGGGCTCATTATAATAATGTTTAGGCCTTAATTTAGGATGGTTCTGAAAATGTATGGGTGTCAGCTCATTGCAAATGCTCATGTTTATCATAAACATATCCATTGTGGAATTCAGGCATTAAAATTTATCAGTCTTAATACAGTTTTACAGTAATCTTATATTTTCATATTTTCCTTTTTTCTTTTTTCTTTTTGTTTGTTTGTTTTGGCTTGATTTTGAGCTTTATGGCTAAACTCTATTTGGAATTTGAGTAATTACTTATGAAAGGATATAACTAGGAATTTGGGAATATGTATTTGTTTCTATGGGGTTTTTTTCTTGCTTGCATAATTATAGATTTCATAAATTCTGTCTTATAAATATAGCTTCTAATAGGAGAACTTACTAAGTGTGTATCAGGGGCTCATTTTCTTTGCCACTTGTTAGGTTAAAATACCAGCATTTTGACATAGTCTTGACCTTCTTAGCTTAAAAAAAATGCTTAAATACAGAGTTAGACAGTATCTTGTACACCTGGTTTGCAAGAGTACTTGCACATATTATGAATGTGAGTTTTTCAGTGTCATATACTATTAGTGACTTTATTCATTAAAAAAAAGCTCATTGACTTCGATATCAAGCCCTCAGAAACACTCTGGTGTAGTACGGTAGAGCATGGCAGAGTTGTGAACACACACCTGCCTCGCTCATTTAAAGCGCAGCCTAATTCTTCCCCTGAAAATGTTTTTCTTCCTTTTCAGAACTACAAAATTCCACTAAAGGGGTAAAAGCGGGAAAACCCAGGACAAGAAAAAGCAGCAAGGTTTGTATTTCTGCCTGTGAATATTAATTATGATAAATACTCATACTGCTCTAATAAAAAGGCAGAAGGTATTTTGAAGTTCCAGCCAGAAGTGTTGTGTTATGCCTTGGTAGTAGACAGTTTTGAACACGGAGATGAATAAACAAAGAAGGGAAATTTAAAATTAGGAGAGTTGCTAAATTGGTGTATGCACGAGGGATGAAGAAAGGCGTTTTTGTTTAAAAAAATCAGTGGGATTGCATAAAACTGTGAAGGGGCTGCAAAGAAACAGCATCACTCGAGCACAAGCGATGCTGGATTAGTTTTGGAAATCCTCTTTGCATCTTATGTGATGTGTGTTCTTTATGTGCATAAAATTATCATTATGGCAACAGGAGACACCGAGTCCTTTTATAGAAACATTACATGTCTAAAATTTTGTACAGTCACCCCTTTTTAGGTTGGTTAGTACCTGTCAAGGTCTTCCAAAAACTAAAAGCCTTTAGCAATAAATACCTTTAAGTCATGTATGTTTAAGACAGCATTTAATGTGACAATTGTTTTATGCAAGCTCGAAAGTCGTAAGACCTCTTTCAAAAGTTGAGTGTTTGTTTTCTATTGTGTATCTTGGTTTTTTAAAAATTGCCACCACTAACAGCTCTGCTCCAGGGGGTAGTCTGGCTCTCTGAGCTGTGACTGACATCTTCCCTGTATTAGAAAGTGCTAAATCAAAGAAGGAATATACACTGTTTGTCGCTTTCCCAGGCCGATGATTTGGGCGATATTGCAAGCTGGCCGACACCAAGTGAAATAGCAAACAATGAAGTAAGTATCCTTTGTTATCATTAGTATTATCATTTTTTTAAAACCATGTTGGCTTCTCTGTTTAATACTGTTCCCCCCAGAATGTGCTTTGGGTGTTGGAGGATTTCATTAGAAAGTTTTGTCAATAATTCCAGTTACCTGGTGTGTGCTTAACTGTTAGCACTGGTACTGGAATTTGTTAGTGGTGTGCCACAGACATGTGCATAAAAATGTGCCTTATTTCTTAACTCCACTGTTTAAAAAGTTTCATTTATCTTTTCTGCTGTTTTCATCTGTTTGTGCACAGATGACAAGGCCTTTGGAGTTGTGAAGGCACTGCCCTCTCTTGTGGCTCTGAGCACTTTGTGCCCGTTGTCTGAACAAAATTTAGTTATTCTTAGTTATCTTATTCCTCTGATACATTTTTCCCCCTACTGGGTTTTAAGTTAACATCTATTCTGTCAAATTATGTTCCTTTCTCTTTATCTCAAGTGATAAGTGCATAATGTATTTTAGACTTCTTTGATGCTATTTAAAACAAGAAGAGAGCACAGATTATTTGAAATGGTGAGGTGCCATTTCACTCTGCTCTAGCTCTGCAGGAGCATCCCTTTGGTGCATTTGCTATATTCTTGGTTAGGGAAACCAGAAAATTTGGGTTCAACAACATGCATTTTATAACTGAAAGTGTCCAAATTCATGTAGTGTCTGTAAAACATAATAACATTCAGTTTGTACTTAAAGGCTTTGTGTTCAAATTAATTATGGCACAGTACTGCAGTATCTGCTGCATGTACTCCAGCAGGTTCAACGCTGTCTCCACAACACAGGAAAATTCTTTAGCAGAAATGTCTGCAAAACTTCCCATTTTGCCGGTAAATATATCTGATCATAGAATGATTTGGGTTGGAAGGGACCTTTAAAGGTCTTCTAGTCCAGCCTCCCCAAACCAAGTGGAAGGGACATCTTCAGAAAAGAAAGCTATTTTAAAAGAGACTTTAATAAAAAACAAGACAGTTCTTAAAGTTCACTCTCCTGAAGAAGCTGAGAACGGGTAATAAAAAAGGACTTTTAATAGCTAAAGGGAATGTGCACCTCCTGCTATCAGCAGCTGTACTGCCAGAAATAATTACCTGTGTCTCTTACAGTGTAAGACTGTAAGTCACAGTAAGAAGCCAACAAATAGAAGAGAAAAGGAGGAGAAATCTGATCAAAAAAGCAATAATGGAATCAAGGACAATCCGGAGGCAAAGCCAGATGGTCCGGCAGAGAACACTAGTGAAGATGAAGCTCAAACTAATAACCAAAGGAAAAAAGGTGAGTTTAGGCACTGTGTATAATGCAGTAAGTCACTGTTGATACAGCTGCATCGATTCCAGTTGAGTGGCTCGATAAAACTTCTCATGATTTGCATTTGCTGGGTGAATACAGAATATATTGCTGTCTGCATGGAAGCCTTAGCCAGGCTGCCTCTCTCAGGGTTTGGAGCGTCCTGTTCAGCCAAGTAGGAATTCTGGGGGCAAAGCAGCTCGTGCCCTATTCATGGTCCTTGGAGCTCTGACAGTTTCTGGAAGATTTTATCATGGCTGTACAAGCCACTACTGTCTCTGATATCTTTATTTCCCTCGATAGGTAGCACTGTGTTAATTTAACTTAATATATACATAGATGTGTGTGTGTTACTGCATATACACTAGCACTTCAGTTTTCATGTTCTACTGTTAGCTTACACATTGAAGTGATCATTTGAAAACTAAACCAGGTTATTTGCTTCCTTTTGATCCAGTCTGTTACATTAAAAATGGGAAGCAAACCTGTATCTCATTTGGTCAGAAGATTGGAATAGGCTGGAGAAACAGCAGAAAGTTTCAAGATCTTGCTGCCATTTGCTGCTTTTTTGTCTTGCCTCCCTGATGGTGTTTTTCCAGATCCTAAAGACCTTTGCTGTTGAGATTTTTTAATCTTCCTATATATGTATATTAAAAAACAAAACCTCTATCGCTTTTAATTTTTTCAGTCTAAGTGGAAATCCAGAACATTCCAATTAAATGTAAAATGTGTTTTTCTCCCCAGCGCCCCCCAAGTGCAGATAACACATTTTATGTACTTGCCTGTATTTCTTAGCTGCAAAAGTGGGAAGCCCACAATACCAATCAATATTATAGTTAAATAAATTGTTAGTGGATACTTTAGGCCAGCCTACAAATGAAACAAAATAAAGCTTTGCTAGTAATTTTTGATGCATGTGAATGAACTTGGAGTATCTCGAGGTCAAAATACACTACCACAGGTAAATTCTCAGGAAAATTTGTATGGTTTGTGATTGAAATCTTTATTGTGGTGGTTAATTTTATATGTTATTTTTTTACCTCAAAGTTTCATAGACTAGTTGTGAAATTATATAGCAATGAATTTACTGTCTGTATTTAACACTTACATAGCTATAAATTCTTGATCAAGGAGCACCTAAAAGCCATTAAACAAAAGTTTGCCTTTACTTCTTATATTTGAAGCTAAGGTGAGGTTACCTTTCAGTTTGAGAAATTCCTGTTTACTGCATTTATTAGTCATTTGTAATACCTTAAAATTTCAATGTTAAGCTTCTCCCGCTTTTTAAAATTTGAAATTAACTGTTGCTAATTTTACAAGAAGAATTCTATAGAGTCTTTTCAGGAGCTGAAACCTCAAGTGTTAGTATAATTAAGAGTAATATATTAACTTTTCAAGGTAACAAGCAGAAATGGGTGCCACTTCACTTGGACGATGTGAGGTCAGACAGTCAAGACAGACCAGGCTCTCGAACAAGCTCCAGATTCGTGCTGGAAACAAACAAGTTAATACCTCATAACAACAGAAGGAATGAGGCAAGAAGTAAGTAGTTCTCAGTCTCTGGGTCTTGGTGGCAAATAAACTGTAATAATATCACTTGAGCTGGCAGAAACGTAGCTCTAGCTGTAGTAGGTAAAACCTGGTGTTTATATTTGCCAGTAACCAGCAGCATATATTTTCCTTTTCATGGCTCCCTGCAGAATCTTGTCCCACAATTTTGCAATGCAGAAAGTTCGGAAATAGCCTCAGAAGGTGTCTGCTCTGTCCTGCTCTGCTGCTATTCCCACAGCTTGTTGCTACCAGAGCAGTTGCTTGTGGAGCTACACTTTGAACTCTGCTTTGGCAGTTCTACTGATGTTGTTTTTTCCTTTGAGCTGGACCGATTCCCTCAGCTCCCTGACCTATTTCTCAGCATGGCTATGCAAAAAGCTGTACTAACACCACAACTGGTGCTGCTTCTGGTCCTCAGGTGTTGTGAACACAGCTGGCTAGGTGGCAGAAATCTTAGACTGAGTGTAAGTCTTTGGTTTAAGTTATAAAATTGCAATATACATTAACAGTTTGAACGTTTGCTCATTATAAAAAGTACTGCATGCTACTGACATGGAATTTATGAAATCATTTTAGGAACTGGATGTAAGAGCTTGATCTGGATTTTTGAAGGATGGATAGGGTCAGGGGGAGGATTTTTATCACTTCCTTCAGCAGTTTTTCCTTAGGATGATCAAGTGACTGAAAACTTGTAGCATGCATTCTACCTCAAGGTATGAGTGATTCAGGACCAGTTTCAGTGTGAGAGAACATAAAACATTCCTTGCTCTTTTCAGGAACATTTGTGTTTAGATAAAAAACCTAATTTCATGCTAAATACAGACTTGCTCATGAGGATGTTATATGTAGGACTTCTGCATGAGTCTGAGCCATAGGCACTCTTAGGATGCAAGATTTAAACTGATCTGGAAAAACAGTTCAAGTAATACCTATTGCATTCGGGATCTCTAAGGTTGAGGGTGACAAGTGCTCAGGTCCAAATCCCCAGTGAGACACACATGTACAGATTATATTCTCTGTAAATTCAGAGTCTTATTTGACAGGACTTGAGTGTATGAGCATACACGTGTGGTTGTAGGGCTCACTAAAAATAGTATCTAAACCAAGATTTTTAATACAGTTTTTAATACATATATATAGGTAGTCCTTTGTTAAATCTAGCAGCTCTCAATTTGATCAAGTAGGGGTGTATCCCCAGGCTGTATTCCTGTGGCAGAGTGGTTCCCCTGGCATCTGAAAGACTATCCAGTTACAACTTAAAGAAACTTCCAGCAAAGGTGACTGACTGAACATGGAAGTCTCTGCGAGTGTTAGGAAAAGAGAAAGAAAATGAAACCCTCTCTGAGAGTTCCTCTCACGAGTGAAGTGGGAATTACACCTGTCCGTAACGGTGAGGCTGAGGTCCCTGGGGTCTGGTTTGGACAGCTGCTATTCAATAGGCAGAGCCAGGGGAGTGGTTGGCAGCTCCTGCCAGGAACAAAAGGGAGACTCCAGAGAGCCACTGCTGTGGGAATCCCACCGTCAAGAGCTGGGTAAAGGGATCAAGTGCACCCTCAGCACATTTGCAGATGACCCCAAGCTGAGTGCTGCAGTTGACATGCCTGAAGGGCAGGGTGGCACCCAGAGGGACCTGGACAAGCTCGAGACGTGGCCCCTGGGAATCTCATGAGGTTTAACAAGACCATCTGGTATCAATCCAGACCAGAGGATGAGCAGAGGGAGAGCAGCCCTGCCCAGAAGGACTCGGGGGTGCTGGTGGAGGAGAGGCTGGACATGCCCTGGCCATGGGCACTCACAGCCCAGAGAGCCAAACGTGTCCTGGGCTGCATCCAGAGCACCATGGGCAGCAGGGGAGACAGGGAGGGGATTCTGCCCCTCTGCTCAGCTCTGGTGAGACCCCACCTGCAGTGCTGCATCCAGCTCTGGGGTCCCAGCACAGGAAGGACATGGACCTGTTGGAGCGAGTCCAGAGGAGGCCACCAAGATGATCAGAGGGATGGAGCACATTTCCTATGATGAAAGGCTGGGAGAGCTGGGTTTGTTCAGCCTTAAAAAGAAGAGGCTTTGGGGTAACCTAACTGTGGCCTTCCAGTACCTGAAGGGAGCCAGCAAGATGCAGACTATTTAAAAGGGCATGGAATGACAGGAGGAGGGGGAATGGTTTTAAAATGAAAGCAGGTAGGTTTAGACTAGATATTGGGAAAAAAAAATTTAGTGTGAGGGTGGTGAGGCCCTGGCACAGGTTGCCCAGAGAAGCTGTGTCTGCCCCATCCCTGGAAGTGTTCAAGTCCAGGCTGGATGAAGCTCTGAGCAGCCTGGTCTAGTGGAAAGTTTCCCTGTCCATGGCAGGGGGGTTTGGAACCAGATGGTCTTTAAGATTCCTTCCAACCCAGGCTATTCTGCAATTCTGTGATTCCCACCTCACTCTAGTAGTGGTGGGAGTTGTCCACAGGAGGAGACTGAACTGTTGTGATCCTTCCTTCCTGCCCGGAGCTGATCATAGGTACTGTGATCTCTGAGCTGGCACCAGAGGGTCCAGTTGCTTCAGAAGCATTTGGGGTTGACTGCCAGTCTGATTGCCACCCTACTGCTGACCCCTCCTGCCTGACTCACCCTCTGGCAGGGCTGGCAAACCTTTCCTGTTCCTCTCCAGCAGCTTCAGCTCTAACCTCCTGCTTCAGCCAGCATGGCTGAGGCTGTGGATTGCCTGGGAGCCAGCTGAGAACTCTGGTGTCATAAGGGACTTAGAGGCACCGGGATGTTTCGTTGTGATTGCAGGTATTTTGTTGTTTTTTCTCTTCAAGATTGGCGTCGTGATAGAGAAAAGAGAGACGACCATGACGAAGTGTGCAGCGTGAGGAGTGAGGGTGGCAGCGTCCGAGGATTCTCCAGAGGCAGAGGAAGGGGGAGAAGCAGAGGAAGAGGACGAGGCAGAGGAAACCCCAGCAGTATGCAAAGAAGTGGATACTTTGCAAAAAAATTTGAAACTATGTTTATAATGTTGTTGTTTTAATTTCCTAATGTTGTTATTTCATGTTCTCTTTTATGCTTAAGTGAACTTTGACTATTCAGTTGGTTATCAAGAACTGTATGGTGAAGGAATTGACCAAGTATTTCAGCCTGAGCTTAACCCTGGTGTGATTTATTACTATGGTGATGGAACAGGAGTGCAGATGTATTCTGTGGATGAAGCACTTCTCAAGGAATATATAAAACACCAAATGTAAGTAGATTGCTTGATGTATAAGTATTTTCAGAGATCTAGCTAAGATAAAGTAACTCGCTTCAAACAGTGTTGAATCCTTATTATCCGTATCAAGTTGGAGATTAAGGCATTTCAGCTTAACTATTTGAGTTAACTCTGTCCGTTGCTAGTGTCAGCTCGAATTTATTCACTGGTGGGGTAGAAAAACTTGAGTAATGGGGAGGAGTTTTAAGGAAGCTGTTTCTGCATCTTGTGCTGTAGTCTGGCTCTAACTCGTATAACTGCTTTATTTATGGTACACAGCCCTCTCTATGTTGTCATGTAATTGAGATATGGATGTCTCTGAGCTTGTGCTTTTGAGTACTGTTGGTCTGTTTGCCTATAAAGCTCTTCTTGGGTGACGTTTCCCCTATTTGCTCTCAATTTCACTTTGGGAAGTCTTGTTAGTTTGATGTTTTCAGTGTGTTTCACCTGAAACATGTAACTGAGAGAGAGCAGTTTTGCAATGATACTTGATTTTTCAATAATCTGAAATGTTTACTTTCTCGTGTACACCATTAGGCAATGAGAAACCATCTGGAAGACTGATTATCATCAGGAGACAAGTCAAAAAGGGCCTGGAAAGCACTAGTTCATTTTAAAGAGACAGTTTCCACCACTGGCAGATATTCCATCCTCAGTACTTGCATTTCTCTGCGATGCCTCTGTGGTGGTTTTTGATTGCCCTCATGTTCCATACAGCAACTTGCTTATTTTATTCTCGCTTCTTTTGTTACAGTTGACGCAAAAAGGAAGAGAAAAGCCTCTTTAAAGGGCAGAAAGTATCTGACATGTGGCTATCAACTTCAAAACTTCTATTGCAGTCTTTTTTTACTCTTGCTGCCAGGCCCCTATGAGACCTGACAGTGGACATGTACCCCCATGTCAGGATAATCGGCCTGCACTGTCCTCAGACAAGTGGGGGAGGAGCACAGCCATTCCACTGTTGGCCAGATTTCTGGGCATGCAGTGTAGAATCCAGACCTCCTAAGGTAGGACATGACGATGTCCCCCTCTGCTGAGAAAAATGTCAGTTACAGCATTGGTCACATCTGACTTCTGGGTATATTTGTATTTCCTTTTGGCACCGAGAGGTTGGCAGGTGTTGGTAGAAGACTTGGCATGGCTGGATAACCACAGCCACTGGTTGCTTGCCTGGTGTGAAATCTTAAGGCAGTTTGGTTATGGAGTTCGCTTTCCATGAGAGGGAGATTCCTGAGCAGGTTTAGAACATAATTTCACGAGTTTTATTCTCCCTACGGAAGAAAAAAAAAAAAGAAAAAAAGGAAAAAAAGAGTATTTTTTATTTATTCTCTTCTTTTATCGCATTAAAACTGATGGGAAACAAACTTCATTCATCAGTTACCTGTTATTAGCCTCTAAATGGGGGTGGCTTTGTCTGCCTTTCATAACTTAGCTATAAAATATTAAAGTGAGTATGCCAAAGAAGGAAGTATATACAGAATAAATGTACACAAAATTGTTATGTCTCAGAGTTCCTATTGGAGTCCAAGATAAATCACGATAAATTAAAGAAATGAGATTGAATCCTAGTGGATGAATAAATTTTAAAAGTTTACCTACGTAATAGAGAAAAATCTTAGAGACTGTCCAACTGAGTTGATGTGTAGTTACAGGAAGAAACACACTGCTATCAAGCAGTTTATGCTTGTCCCAAGAACCAGCTTGATGTACAAGACAGTAATATTTGTAGTGCATACAAAAATATCTCCTATGTTTTTAATTACAGGCTGAAGTTGTCAGCCTGAGAAGTTTTCAGTGCTTAGCAGCTCCTCATTCTGCAACATGCAGCAGAACTCTATTTAAAAGTCCTCTCTCTTTAGAAAATAAATAAATAAAAGTTCAAATATCAATTAAAGAATAAGCAAAGGGACTCTGAGGAAAAGGAAGAAGAGAAAAGCTGGAGCGGGTGTGTTGTGTTTAGGTTCATCCCTCTACTTGGAGCAAACTTGTGCATTGTCTTCATTTATCATTAATGGTCTTTCACATTCCTTTTTCTAGAGTGATGGACATCAAGTGAGGCAGTTTGAGTCAAGTTCAGTCATTGTCCATTTCTGCTTATGGAATTTTTATCTAGGTGAACCATTACAGGATTTTACCTTTACTGTGTGGTTGTAAAGGTAACACTAGTAAAATGTTGGTATATGGCATTTGTGCTTGCTTATCTTCTAGACTGGGAGGAGAAAAGGAATGTAGCAGCTCAGAACAGTAGACAGGATATTCTTGAAATAAACTTTCTCTTTGTGCCCAGTTGCTTCACTGATCATACTTGGCTCTGAGTAAGAGCTTAACTCTCCGGAAGCCTTGTTCTCTTCTCTGTTTGCTTTGACTCGGTAGCAGTGTTTCCATTTGTCCTGTCTTGTCCAGCATTGAGACTTTAAATCCATTCTGTCTTGGAGCTGAGTGTTGGTCAGAGCACGGTGCTCATAACCTGCTGGGCTCGCAGGTTCCATCCTCACCTGAGCCATTCACTTGGGAGTTGGACTCAAGGATCCTTGTGGGTCCCTTCCAGCTCAGAATATTCCATGTGTTTCATAGAGCCAGCTTTTGCTTCAAATTTCTTCAGCTACAGCAAATTGGAGAAAGAAATGGTATCCAGGTGCTGCTTGGGTCAGTGATGTCATCAGAGTGCCCTGCTCTTGGAGACTTTGGCCTTGATTCCAGCTTCAGTGGAGAGACTTAGTGTTTTATACTTTGTTGAAATTAGAACGATCCTTATTTACATTTGCATGTGCAGCTTTTTTCCTCATCATTTTGATACCCTCTCATTTTCTTTTTGCACTCCGTCTGTTTTTGGGATAGAAATTTAACTGCTTTCCGTTAAGTCCTTCCCTACCTGTGTTTTTCTGAATGCAATGAGGGGTTATTGTTCCTTGGATGTAATGTGTGAAACCATGGTATGATGTGTAAGCTCCATGAAAGGCCTAGATTTCAGTCGTCATGATTAAATTGAGGGGTTTTCCATTCTTTTCCATAGGACGTTTTCTCATTCCCTTGCTCTGCGTGGCAGATCACAATTTGAATTCCTTACTTTTTGTCTTCACTAAGTATAAAACATCTTGACACCCGGATTATTTCCTAGAGCAGCTTCATTGTTGAAGACTTGTCTTTCTGCTGTTTGTCCCTCATCTCTGTGGTATTACCAGATTCCTGAAATGTCCTTGTCCTTCAACATCATCTGTTCTTTAAGACTTTTTCCTCCATGAACTGTTGTGCCTTTTGGTACAGTTTCATGCCAAATACAACATTACTGGTTTTGTTTTCTCATCTTCCCACAAGCATGCTTGATGATTCAGGGTATATATCTGTGCCTCCACACTCAGATAGGGTACTTAAACCTTCCAATGCACTGGAGACTGGGACAATAAAAGATGCAGTTCAGGATGAACTGATACTGCTGTGTGGGACATAACTTATGCCCTGACTGTAAGCAGTGCTTGTCCTTCATCCATATGGAGGCCAAGACAATGCTGTTCCCTTCTGTCCATGTAAGTAATGAGGGAGGGGGTGGGTGAAGGAAAACTGGAGCGTAGTTTTTGGTTGTGCAAATGTAACAAGGCTTTGATTTTTACCCCTCTGTACTGTACTGAGTCATAAGTCTGTCTTAACCTGTCGAGCATGCTTGCTGCTCTGTGGGTCTTCTGTAGAGATACAGATGTAAAAGAATGATTTTGTTGATGTCAAAATACACTCTGTTTCTTTTAATGGAAGACTTTAACAAGGAATCTAGGTTGCTACTTCAGCATTTTCTTTAACCGTAGAATAAGCTCAGGTTTTTATGTTTCTTTCTGCAGTGAGTATTATTTCAGCACAGAAAATTTGGAGAGAGACTTCTTTCTGAGGAGAAAGATGGACCAACAAGGATTTCTGCCTGTGTCACTGATCGCCAGTTTCCGTCGGATGCAAGCTCTGACTACGAACGCTGCACTCATTTTGGAGGTAAAATCATTCAGAAGCATGTATTTGAAAAGTGGCTTGGTTAATTCTGTGCTGCCATTTAAAGTCAGTGCTATGAAGTTAAGAAAATTTTCTGTTTGTAATGACAAGGATTCTGTAAAGAGGCTATAAGTGGCCAACTTGGTGGGTTTTGTTTTTTTTTTCGGTAGTTTTGAATGTTATAATATGCTTGTCACACAGGCCCTGAAGGACAGTACAGAAGTTGAAACTGTGGATCAGAAACTAAGAAAAAGGGTTGATCCAGAAAAGTGGCCAATTCCAGGTCCTCCTCCATGCAACCTGCCTCCAACTGACTTTTCTCAGCTCATCAATTGTCCAGAATTCATACCAGGCCAAACTTTTGGCTCACATACCGGTAAAGGATTTATTTTACAGAAACATAAGTTCAGTGCTGTCTGTCTAGCTTAGGAAATTTGCCTCCTGATACTGATTTCATAACAGAAGTTGTACTTTTGGTAACAGTTTATTCAGCTGCTCTGCCTGCCAGCCTTGCACTTGCCAAGTCACATGGCTGATGTGAAGTAGATAAAAATGTCTCTTGTGTATTATGGCTGTGACCATTCTCCAGAATATAGAATGGTGGACTACAGTTCTGTAGAATTAGTAATACTAATCTTGAACTAGTCATAAAATCTGCTTCATTTTTGTGGCAGCTGGAAGTTCACTCTTTATTTGGTGCCTCCTTGTTTTGGATGTGAAACTCATTCACATTATTAACAGGGAGATGGATTTGTTTGCTGACAACCCTTGGCAAGGAAATCCTTTACTAAAATGTTGGCTGAAATTAAGTGGGAAGAATGAAGATGGAGTTAGGCACTCATCCACAGAGCTAGAGAATGATGTGGAGAAAACAGGATCCTAATGATGCTGTGCTTTTTTTTCTCTTCAACAACACGTAATGTCTCACAGACTATGAAGAAACTTTCCATGGAAATAAGTTCTTAGAACTAATTTTATTCTGAAATGTTGGGTGAACTGTGAAAAGCTGTGTCTTTAAAATGAAAAGAAATTCTTTGATCAGTGTTATAGTTATCCATAAAGGTAGAAAAATAGTAGCTGTGGTTAAAAGAAAGACCAGTTGAAACAACTGAAAAAGAATTAAAACCAAAGCAATCCACAACAGGAACTGAACTACTGTTTTCTACTGCTAGAGTCTGCACCAAGTTCTCCAAGAGTGGGAAGCCCACTGAGTCCAAAGGAAAATACTGAAACAAGTAATTTTCAGACAATGTCTAAAGGACTGTCTACAAGTTTGCCCGATTTGGACTCTGAGCCTTGGATAGAAGTGAAGAAGAGGCATCGTGCATCCACTGTCAAGCTAAAGGTAAAATCAAAACCCTTTAGTTATGTTTAAATAAACAAATGCAAAACCAACTTGGAGGTTACACTGTAAACCAAGGTTTTAAACATCTTAACATATGTTATTGCTTGAGAATGCAGTACAGTTTGGGAAATCATTATCCAACTCAAATATAAAACCTTTTCCAACTCAGGAGACTGTTCCTGTACCTGATCAAACATCAGATCAACACCAGCCACCCCCACCTCCAGAGGAACAAGAACAGGAAGAACTTGAATTTTTGTTTGATGAAGAGATGGAACAAAATCAGTGTCGGAAGAATAAATTTACTGATTGGTCAGACAGCGATTCTGATTATGAAATTGATGATCAGGATGTAAACAAGATTTTGATTGTAACACAGACACCACCATATGTGAAAAAACATCCTTGTGGAGAACGTGCTGGCAACCGCGTGTGCCGTGCAAAAATTACATCAGAACTTGCTAAAGTCATTAACGATGGCTTGTACTACTACGAACAGGATTTGTGGATGGATCAGAGTGAAAATGATGCCATGATGAAGGTAAATCTCTTTAATTTTTGACCTGAAAACCATGCCTGTCCAAACAGTTCGCAAATTAATTACAGCCTTCTGCAATGTAGTTGTAAAATGCTACAGAAAAGTGACAGTAATTTGCAGGTCTACTGAATTATCTTTAGAGTTGAAAGCAGACCCGAAGTTTTTCATGCCACAGACTTGACCAAAACCATGGATGAATATTGTTTGTAACATTTTGGAGATGGTTCAAGTTTTCCATTTTTTTCTTGTTCTATGAATAGCTTGTTTCATAACAACTGCACACCCCTACCCAGAGAGGAAGGGGGTACGTGTCAGAGAGGAGATAACGAGAGGGAAGTAGTGCAGTCATTTTAAAGTAGTTTTATATTAAGGTTCCATTTGCCTTGTAGTTTGTTGGAACAATAGTTAGAATGAAGTTACCTAAACACTGAGTGGTGAAAGGGGCTTTATCTGTGCACAAAGAGGGGGTAGTGGCTTCATGGACAAATGGAATATGTCCATAGAAAAGCAAGCTGACAAAGGTGGAAATGAATGTTGAGAATAAGAGCAAGAAATAAAGGTAGAATTTAGAATACGGGTTAGAATGGACCAAGAAAACCAGCAAACATAAGGAGGGCAGTGAGAAATGGCAAACTGCAGGAGAGAATATTTTCTTTTTTGTTGTTGTTACGGACTTGACAATGATTTGATGAGATTTTTCACGCGCAGCATGCACAGGTCCCACCTGAGACAGGTGTGTGGGTACTTGTGTGTCAGTTCTGGCTTATTTTCTCTTCATGAAATGCATCTGTTTCTCAGGGTGGTATCTATTACCCTGCTTTGCATTTACAATTTGCTTTCTCTAATTCAGCAAGAGATTGAGAACTTTAAGAAGCTAAACCTCATTAATAAGGACAAATTCGTTAGTCTTGCACCAGAAACTGCTGATCCAACCCAAGAAGTTCCTCCAGGACCTCGAGGGTTACAGAAAGGTAGGTATGAAAGTGTTTTTTAGAATCTCTGTAATAAAGAACAACTCTGTAGGTGTTTTGACTCTTTCTGCCTGTGCAGTATTTTAATTTTGGTTCAGTCAGCAGTCTGAGGGGGCTTTTTCTTTGCTAATTTTTCAAATTGCCAACTGTTCATGGGTAGCATGGTTTCAGTTGAATGACAAGAAGCTGGCACTTGTTCTGCTTTGTTGTCACTATCCGTCAGCACCAGGTGCTCTTTGTGTGAGTTGGAGTTTACAACGTGTAAAGTTAAACTGAAGCTGTGAAACATTTTATAGAAACCAGCATTTTTATGGGATACAGGGATGGAAGGAAATGAGATTAGAAGAGTTTACTACTTGTGTCATAACATTACTGAGCAGTCACAAGGTCCAAATCTTACTTCTTGAGGTATTTCTGATAGAAGTGGTACTATTAACATTTACTGGGTTACATGCTAATAGCATCTCTAAAGTAGCTCAGGAAAACCACCTCACTTTCTCCTTCCTGCCTCCATATTTAGCAGAGGAGCTGGCCTGTAATTTCCTAAGTACTGAAGTACCTCCAACAGCAGGAATGGCTCGATCGCTGCCAACAGCAGTCCCAGATTCCCCCCGTTTCCACCCTGGCTTTATCCCACGAACACCTCGCACCCCAAGGCTCCAGGATCCCAACAAAACACCCAGGTTCTACCCTGTTGTTAAAGAAGCACGATCCTTTGATGTAAAGGTAAATGAAAAAACATATTTAAAAAAGAAAACAAACCAAAAAAAAACAAACAAAAAAAACCTCATGTAAGTAAAACTCAGGTTTGTGCATAGAGGTTAACAAGAATTAAAAGGCAAAAAATTTAAATGCTTGTACTCCTATTGTTTATCTCCAAAATATTTACCATATTCATTTTTTTATTTCTATTGTATGCTTTTTGAGTCTTCTTCCTTGTAAGTCTGTTCTAAAGGAAGTGTAGTGTTTAAGATTTTTGGTTAGTTACATAAGACTAATCTTCAGGTTATGAAACTGTGGTCTTGTGACTTTATAACTTGTTAGATAACAGAATATAAAGCTTTTAGATCTCTGTTTTAAGTGGGAGAGAATGAGTGAAGCCAAATTAGGGAAATAAATCCTTCATTTACTTTCTTAGACTCCAAGAAAAAGAAAAACACGCCACAGTACAAATCCTCCCTTGGAGTGCCATGTTGGTTGGGTGATGGATTCCAGAGACCACAGGCCAAGAACTTCCTCTGTGAGGTGAATGTTGTTGCTGTTATTCAAAATTTATTGGCAGGTAGTTCTCTCTGCTAATGGAGAAGCAGGCTATAAAAGGCAATTTATAAATGCAATGGAAGCAAGAAAAAATGATCAAGAAAGACAAAAATATGGAATACAAGGCTGTCTGGAAACAACCTGCGCAGACTGGTGTACACAGTGTTGTTTAATACATGATCTAGCAGAAGTGATGAGGCACTGATGTTCACTTCAGTGGTCATTAAAAATCAGGCAGGACAGTAATGTTTAGTTATCATTGTCCAAAACTGTCTCCATTTTTGACATATTAGCACAAAATCTGATTTTCTTGAGGTGCACCCAAACCCAGATGCACTGCAGCAGTCACCAGGTGACCACGGTACAGCTCCTGCATAGGTCAGGGTGGGTGAAAACGGATTATGCAGAAAAGCTCTGTTTATAGGTCAGAAATATGTTGGGTTTTTTTCTCCAGCAGTTCCAGTGCCTCCCCTTCAGAAGGAGCTCCACTGGCAGGTTATGGCTGTACTCCAAATTCTCTTCCCAAATTCCAGCACCCATCTCACGAACTGTTAAAGGAAAATGGCTTTACTCAGCAGGTGTACCACAAATACCGTCGGAGGTGTTTAACAGGTAAGCTGCTGCATGAACCTTGTAAAATTTCAGGTAGAAGTTTCCAGGTGTTGTCTGATTCCAGTTTACTTCACATTGTTCCTCATCCTTAATTTTTCTTGGCAAAGGCAAGCAAAATTTATTCGGTGCTTCTGTTTTAGGAACTCTGCTTGCCATTTAACTTTACATTCCCTGACAAAAAAATTACACTCTGAAGTTACCAGAAGATCTGGTGTGTTTGTTACTAAAGGCGAGGCACTTTAAAATAGTCTGGTGAAAAATGAAAATAGTGGTTTTGCTCTTCCCTTTCTTTTTTCCTTCCAGAGAGGAAACGGTTGGGAATTGGCCAGTCCCAAGAAATGAACACGCTTTTTCGTTTCTGGTCCTTTTTTCTGAGAGATCACTTCAACAAGAAAATGTACGAAGAATTCAAACAGCTTGCTCTAGAGGATGCAAAAGAACACTACAGGTATTTTTACCTGAGGCCTTACCACTCCTTTTAATGACTGTGAAGTTTACATACATCCGCAGTGAACATTTTTAGTACTGCCTTTGCCTTTCTGTAAATCTTTAAAATAGCAGTGTGTCTAAGTTACTTTAATAGCAAAAATCCATATATATTTGTGCTTTGCAGATGAATAGCTAAATGGGCAACATTTCCTGACCTGTAATCAGTTGTGAATTCTACAAAATCCTGTAACTTGTTGACCGTGATAAGTCAGTTCTGTACCAACACTCCTAAGATTCTTCCTTCCATAGGTGAAGACATTCTTAACCTCATTTTACTTGTTCAAACTGGTTCTTGCCTTACAAAAATACCAGAATGACCACAAAGGAAATTGTCACTGCCCTTTAGCTCTTGGATACAATTCCCTTCCTTCCACCCAGTTCCCCCACCTCTGTTCCTCTGAGCCAAAGAGACAAGGTAGATTTTTGTACCTCTCTGTTCTTTTCCAGGTACGGCTTGGAATGCTTGTTCAGATTTTACAGCTATGGCCTGGAAAAGAAATTCAGGAAGGAAATATTCGAGGATTTCCAACAAGAAACAAAGAGGGACTATGAAGCTGGTAATTATCACAGGCTTGTCACTGCTCACACTAACATACATTAGTTGAAGATAATCCCAGTTCCTTGGCACTGGCTTGTTAACTGACCAAGAAGAGCTTTTTTTCATATTCCTTTTATTTTCAGTTCTCTTAAAAATATAGTTACCAGTGAATAATCAAGTTTTTAATTAAATTTGACCTTTGTAAAGCAGTAAAATTATCTTTTCCTGTTACTAGGTCAGCTGTATGGACTGGAAAAATTTTGGGCTTACCTAAAATACTCTCAGCACAAGACTCCAACTGTTGACCCCAAACTGCAAGAGTACCTGAGTAAATTTAAGAGACTGGAGGACTTCAGGGTAGATGTAAGTTTCAATGCCTATTTTAAATAATATTTGGTGTACTAATATTTTGCTGCAAGGTAATCTGAGAGCAGCACTTGATTTCATGAAAAGGCAGCTTGATAAATCCTAAGGGCCTAATCCAATCGATCCTACAAGTCTGTGGAAAGGCAAAAATACCTGGCTTTATGGCAAAATACATGACAGGTTGACCCTGTTTATTTGCAGCCTCCTATTGGTGAAGAATCTGGCAGGAGGAGATCAGGTGAGGATTCAGGTCATCGCAGACATCAGTCCAACTCTTCTAAAACACTTGCCACCACCAAACCCACCGCTGCCTGTCAGTCCCGGGCGCTGGGAAGCGTTTCCTGTGGGAATACCGTGCAAGCCTCCGCGGGCCGCACCAATGCTTCCACAAAATCTATAGAAAGTGATGTACCAGAAAAATAGACTTTGGATGAGCTCGTGCCCTCAAGAATCAACTTTGGCATCACTCTCCTAATCTGGAGATCTTCAAGGCGAGGCAATCTCTACTATGTGATTAAAAATGTATGGAAAGACAAAGGATGGAATTCTCTTTTTCATGGGATTTAGTTCCAAAACACTTGCCCTAGGAGAGTTGCTCTTGGTTATGGGATCATTGGAAGGATCCTAGGGAAGATTCTTTGGCTTCAGTATTGCTTTCCTCAAGCTTTTGTTTACAAAGAACTGCATTCCTTGCATATGCAAAAAATACTTCGAGGGATGCCTTACATTTCAGCTCAGATTTCTTAAAAAAGGTATGATATATACCCATGTTATTTACTGTGCTTTCCTTACCCATATTTCCCCGTTATTTGTATTCTACCAAAGCAAAAAAGATTACATGATATGTAGAATATTAAATGGAAAGGAAGGATCTATGTGATTGGTTTGCTTTCAAAGCTAACTATCAAAAAGTATGTTTTTCTGCAAAAGCACACTCGAGAACATGCAGCTGTATATGAAACTGCATTTCTGGATTCTATTTAAAGATATAGTTTCTATTTTTTTCAGGGTCTCCATAGTTAGTATTTTATTAAGTATGGAGTTGGAGTGGACTTAACTGGGATAGTTTTGCAGGTATTTCCTTCAGTACTGGTTCTTTAATAACTAAAGCAACAGAAAACTACAGGGGAAAATTGAGCTTTTGATTTCATAGTGTCTTAAATTAACATTCAGTATCTCCAGTTTGTGCAGATTGTTAAAATAGCCAACTATTCATACTCTGGGCTTGAGAGGTGTCTTCATTTGAATACTCTTACAATTATGAACTCTAGCAGGAGGGGCGTAATTTTGAATTTTCTTTTCTCCATATTTCAAGTAATAATTAGTTTGGAGGGAAACAAAGTATTCCTTGTAAATTTTAATTTTTATTTGCTTTATTTCGCAATATCTGAATGAAGTTCTGCTTAAATTGTGCTCGCTAAGCCTAAATGATTTCAAACAGGTCTAAAGACAATTTCACTGAATGTAAGTTATTCAAATACAAATCCATTTTTGTAGCTGAAAGAGGAGGATGTTTGTAACCTGTCATGTCTTATTAACTTCATTACTTTGTTTTTAAAGACTCAAGAACCAAGTGAATAACTTCTCTTCCAGGCGTAGGTGAGAGGAATTCCAGCTTTTCATTAGTTAACTGCAGAATTACTTCAGTTAACTTTTACAGTTAAGAAGTGATGTCTAGCACAGATGCCTTAAACTGACTGCACAGCCATGGATGGAGCTTTTAACTATCAGCTCTCAGAGGTTATAATGACTCTGTTAATTTTTCATTGTCCTGTGAATCTCACTGAAACAAATGATGGATGTTTGCATTGAAAGGAGTGGGTGGTAGCAGTGACCTTCCCCACAGTTTATACCATTTCAGCACAAAATCCAGCCTTTTGTCAGTGGCCTGTTCTAAATAAATTTAAATGTACACATACCAAGATTTTAAGTAAATGTCCTATAAACATGAAGTGACACATCTCAGTCCTGTGTTTGATCCATGCCTTTTGCTACCCATGAAAATGATGCGAATGTAAATTTGGATTGAAATTGTATATACAAGTAATAAATTTAAGATATTTCAATTTTTCATTGGAAAATGTGCAGATTAAGCTTTTAGTGTGTGTAATTTTGTGATATCTTGAAAAATTTTATAAAAACAACAAAAAACCCTAATAGTGTTGTATATCAAATTTTTTCCCCCCCCAAAGTGTGAAGAAAAACAGCTTGAAAGATTGTATGGCTGTAGGTTTGCATGGGAATTCCTGCTGCACTGAGAGACACCCAGCCTGTTAAAGGTGGAAGTGCTTCTTGGAATGTGAGCCAGCTTTCTGCAAGTTCAATATGAATTTATTTTTGGCATATGATTGGGTATCTGTCAAAAATATGATAAGTGAATGATAAATGTGGGGAAGGCAAGGAGAGTGAACGCTTTACCTGCTGGCCTCTATAGAGTTGCTTGGGCAGTGTCCCTTTAGTGAGCTGTACAGAAACAGCATCCAAACCCATCCACAGCCCTGGCTGTCTCTCAGGAATGCCCCTTTCACTGCCCATAGGCTTGAATCTTCCCTTGTCTAAAAATTCTCCCATGTGCTTACTGAAGAATCTCTAGGTTTTTCTTCATTTCTTCTGTTGACAAATAAGCACACAAACACTTCAAAGCACTACCCTGCCTAAAAACTCATTTTTGTCATGCTCAAAATACTGGATTATAACAGCCTTTTTAAAAGGGAAGACTCAAGCTGGCTCTTGTTCCTGTTGGAGACATTCAGAGAATGTTTTCCTACACTGAGCAGCAGTAGCCTGTGTTTTAACAGGGATTTGGATTTCTGTGAGAGATAAATTATTAGAATGGATGGAAAAGAGTTTGTATTCATGGCAGCCTCTGTGCTGCAGCTTGGAGGCTTCAGGCACTGCTGAGGTGACAAACGACACTCCCTCAGCTCCAGGTAGAGAGGACACTTAAGAGTAGCCGAGGATCTCTTCCTGACAAATCTCACAGCTACACCAGGCTGAATCTGTCACCTCAAAAGCTTTCTTCTCTGCTGTCTTCAGCCTCTGTGCTTTTGGGGTTTCAGGTAAACAACCCTTCACCTGCATTTCAGCCAACCCTGGCACACAGGTTCTGTCAAAGCAAGCTTAAACCCAACCTGTGAGCACCTGTTAAGAAACATTTACCTTCAACCATAAATTAGAAGCCAGAAGAAGGATTTGCTTTCCACCTGTAAGCCAGTCTGCAAGGCCAGTGTTACATTATTACTCATGTTAAGCACGGAGGGAATAAATAGCCAAAATCTTTTGTACTCTTCCATACAGAGGAATAGTACCTCTTCCTAGAGGAACTAAAACCCCACACAATCTTACTGTATTATCAAACAGACTCAAGCAAAGCCTATGAAAGGTTTGATCGCTCCCTGCCTTTTACAGTGAAGACAGTAAAATCAAACTGATTTTGCAGGAATAAAAAAAAAAAAGTTAGAAAATAGTTTAGACCTGAGATATTTAAAGTGAAACAACACCCACAGCAGAGTGCCAAACTGATTTTATGTGCTGTGCCCAACTCTGAATGATAGAAAATTTAAACCTCAGTCAAGGAAAAGTAGATCAGCTCAATAAAAAGATAGAAACAAGTACAAGCATGTGAGATAATTCTGTAGTCCTCACTGGAAATTCAAAATGTTTAGATCAAGTAACAACATGGTGCTTTTTTTGTTTTAAACCAAGGAGGTTTGAAAATGTATCTCCTGCCAAAATGAAGCATTTTTGGGAAGCACTGTACAAAATGAGGCAGAAGTGTCAAAACAAATGATGACTAAAACTAATTTAACACGAAGTCTAGCCTAGGAAAACAAGTCATATATTAAACTGGAAATGTATTTTGTTTCTAAAGATGAGAAATTCTTCCATCAAGACCCTCATGTTGCTTAAACAAAATTTAACACAGTATCAACCTGTCATTTTATTAAACAGTGAATTTTGACCAAGTGATTGACACAAATGCTCCAAGGTTGAATGCCTCCATCAAATTATAATAATTGCACTGAAGTTTGGATGGATCTGATGTTATGCTAAATTATGCTCTGTGTGTGACAACTTTTTATAAATATAAAAGCTGTAGTGTGCTTTAAAGCACTTTTTTTAGGTTGTCAGCTTTAGATCACTAGTGACTTTGTATGTAGGATGGATGAGGTTAATTTAAATCCACTAGACATCAAAATTCAGTCTATGCAACATTCTGCTGCCATGGGACAAGTTTTGTATTCCTCATAGCTACCATTAGGGTGCTTCAAAGCAAAACTCTCCCTTTACCCATCTTGTTGTTCAGCTAATCCTAAAAGTTAAATTTAAGCATTGTCCTTCTAAATCCATTTTAAAAACCCAACAACAGAACTACGTGTAACTTCACTGTGATTAAACTTCACTGTCTTTCTGATAGCAAGGGAAAGGAAAAGACTGCACTTGGATTCTGAGTCACAGCAGATGCAAAACTACTCTTCCTTCAAAGTCATCTTTCTTTCTCCAGGAGGAAGTTAGTCCATCAAGCAGATACAAACATGAGGAACAGCTAATGCTACAGCTGTGCCAGATGTAGCAATACCAATAGCTGCACTGAGTGAAGAGCAGAGAAACTCACAGCAAGTGTCAAGAACCTCCAGCTATGATTCTGTATAGTAGAAGCTGTAACACATACATGTATTTTCACATGGAAGCCTGGGGAAAAACAACTTATCTGATTGTCCCAAGGGAGAGTTGGGCAAGCTGCCTTTTCTTGTTCCACAGCTAGACAAGCTGGGTGCTGTGATGAGGTGCAACAGCTGTGCAATAGCTAAAAGTGAACAGCATACTGTAAATGTAGTGTAAAACCTTTTATAATGAGACTTACTTAAAAGAAAAAAAATTCCCTAGTGAAGCATCCAGATATAGAACTGGTGTTTAATTACTCCCAGCCCCTGTCCTATGCAAGGAAGCTTTTATTTATCCTTAGTTCCCACTGTTCCATCTAAACCACATATTTCTGTGGTTAGTTACAGCAGCATGCCCAGCATTTCAGCAGAGTTAGATGATCAGCAGACACTCAGTCCAAGCCTGGACACTGCACTGTTGCTCAGCTTATAAGGACGTGACTCAAGCAGAAGCCAGTGCTTACTGAATTCACAACTCCCAGGAGCGTCCAGCCTGTACAGGAGCCTGCAAATGTAACTCCTACGGAAAAACAGCTCCATTTCTGTTATTTCTTCCATGCTAAAACAATTCTATTCCAAAGCTGGAGATGCAAGAAAGAATTCAACCTGCCTTCTAGGACACGTAAGTTACACGCAATTCCACAGAGGAATTTTTGTTTATTCATTTCATTTACATCAATACGAATCTCTTTCAGTCAAACAGGAATAAAAAAATGTCGTCACCCCTGGAATTTCTGAGTTTACAGTTCAACAGAGTGTATATATATATATATAAATATATATATATAAAAATTGTTACTGTAGACTTATCACAGGTGAAATCTGCAACCAGAGGTACAAACATAAGCCACGACGCTGCTGTTCCTGTCCTGTTAATGCCATGAGACATATTCCATACACTCGACATTACACTCAGTTCCTAAAGTGCTTTATTTATATCACTATTTTCCCCCACCACAAACTGACTGGCATAGGTTTAGTGTCTTAAATACAGCTTACCTGAATAAGTCTTCAAGATTCCTCAACAGCTGGGACTTGAAAGGGAGAATAACTCCACCAGGACAAGGAGCAGTATTGATAGCAGTGGCTGCTTCATCTATCCAAGACTTCTTCCCCTTATTATTGCATCATATTCCAGCTCTGCTTAACAGCTTCTACACAAAGTCTGACAGCACATGTGGTATTGTACATGCTTTATTAAAATGGTACTCGTATTTACAATATCTGCAGAAACAATCCCTCCCAAGTCTTGCATTCAGACAGACACACACACAGACACACGCGCGCAACGCCCCTTCACTCTACGGGGGTGTGAAGGCTATGCTCCCAAAAGTTAGGCAGCTTCTGGAAGAGGAGGAAGGGAGACTTTTTTGTGTGTTTGTAACTCATTAAAAAGAAGCATGGGAGTATGCATTTGGCCATCACAATGCTAATTTAAGTATATGTAGTATTAACATATGGCAGTAACACTGAGTACTCCTCTTTTACATTCTATACACAGAATGACATCAAGGTTTTCCAGTCAACAGAACATTCCAATTCAGTCTCACTGCTGCTTGTAGTGACTATGAAACCGCAATTTGGGGGCTGTCCCTTAAAACAATTCAAGTCTACGTAAGCAAAATAAGGCACAATTAATATTTGATTTGATTTAGAGGATGGGAAAAATGGGGAGAGGCAGGCTTCAGATAATAGTTGTTGCAGAAGAAACAGTTTTACCCAATCCTTTTGAGAAAAGGATGAATTTTATTCCCATCCTAATCTACACAAACTTCTCTTAGAGAACTGAAGTATTCTGCCGGGCTACTAACGCCCACATACAAAACAAAATTGGAAATTCACATTTTTAACACCGGCTTCAGTAGTCTAACCTACTGATGCTGATGTGGATGAGTACATCTTTCTTTAATGCTGAAGGAGAAGACACACACGAAACAAGATTCAAACCTTCCTCTGAGCTTGAAGACTCACATCTTTTAGAGAGCTTGTAAGATACACTAGTTGAAGGCTTCAGCTTACTGATAAAAAGGAATAGCATTTTTGCCTTTAAATCCCTGGCCCCTCTTCACTAATGAAGCCTAACCAGACATTACAAATAAACTGCAACAAAAAATTTGGCAGCAAAAAGAATGTCTAGTATTCAAATCTTCATTTGTGAGTATATTATTTTCCTTGTACAAAACCTGTTGAATGTTTTTTCGCAGCAGATGAACTGTACCCAAAGATGCAGGACATTCTGTGATGGGGAATAAGAGGTTGCAGTTCCGAAGGCCCCTGACTTTGGTTGTTTACAAAGTTCATTCCTGTTTAGTGTGATCCTTGGTATCTTCCTCATCTGTGTATTCTGATGGTTCTTCCCCTGGTTTTAGGAGTCTACCTACGTAGTCATATTTTTCTGAAAGAGATTTATGATTCCATTACAATTAAATACAGCTGCATTTGCTTGCTAGCCCATACTACTGCAAAGTCACTTTTTCTCCTACGCACTACAGTTCTAAATCGCAATCACTGAAATTGATGGTAATTTAGCAGCAAGCTCAGCCTCCTAAAGCAATCTTTCTACCACTACTTTCTGTAACTGTGAGTACTTTGTTTCCATTCTCCTCCAGCTGACCAGGCAAGATTTATCACCCAAGGGCTAAAAACTGCTGCTTTTCAATCCTACAGCTAGTTTTGATTTCAATTAGTGTGAAAAATTATTCCCCCTCCCTCCAGAAGCATACTTCCATATTTGTCAGAAATTATTTCAAGAAAAACTTGTTCAACCCTTTATGTTAAAACAACTCTTAGTCCTACTGATAATTCCATGGCATCCAAAGCCAACAACCTCGAGCAGGAGTTCCACAGCTAAGCTGATGAGATTTGAGAGTGGAATTCTGTGCTGAACAGCTAAGAGAACAGTTTTCTTAT
Source organism: Machaerirhynchus nigripectus (assembly GCA_013397975.1). Lineage (NCBI taxonomy): Eukaryota > Metazoa > Chordata > Aves > Passeriformes > Dicruridae > Machaerirhynchus > Machaerirhynchus nigripectus. The sequence goes on from VZRQ01005698.1 coordinate 230,506, forward strand.
ATAAAATTAGAAGGTTAAAAAAGCTGTAGTAAAATACAGTGAACGCCTCTCTGTGGAAGAAAGGCCTGAAATCCCTGGCCTTTTCTTAATGAAGTTACGTTGCACACAGATTAGGGGGGACCTCACTGCAGTCTACAACTTCCTCTTGAGGGGACAAGGAGGGGCAGATACTTCTCTGTGGTGACCAGTGACACAACCCTCAGGTTGTGTCAGGAGAGGTTTAGTTTGGATATTAGAAAAAAAGTTCTTCACCCAGAGGGTGGTTGGGCACTGGCACAGGCTCCCCAGGGTCACAGCACAAGCCTGACTGAGTTCAAGAAGCACTTGGACAATGCTCTAAGGCACAGGGTAGGATTCTTGGGGATGGTCCTGTGCAGGGCTAGGAGCTGAAATCGACGATCCTTGGGAGACCCTTCTGACTCAGCATATTCTGTGATAATATTACTGTCAACATCTCTTTAAAAGCTTCCCCAAGCCCAAATCAGTAATTTTTATTAAGAGCATTTCCTTAAGCTGATAATTTAAGAATTTACCTTTAAATTGCATTTCCCACTCTCTTACACTTTCCATCTGTACAGCATTTAAGTCCGATAGGTCATCATATTCATCTCTTAGTGCATCTTTATCTAGACAGAAAGTTGCTAGTCCCCTGGAGGCATCTCTGCCAGCAAATATTCCATATGGACCCTCTGAAAACAAAAAGACAAAATTGATACCTTCACATCTTTGTTTATGGTGACCAAATCTCAGTTCCTTATGTAGTCTGCCAAAGCCACACATTAAATTTCTGCAGTGATGGGAACAGCAGGAGTTTCAATGCCATGGCTGTTTGACATTCAACAGCACTGCAATTCAATCTTTAATATCACTAAGAGATAAAGTCTGCTGAGAGAAGCAGAACCAGGAAAACAGCTTTGAAGGGATATCTGGAAAAATCCCTGTCAGTTGATGCAAGCCAGTTGATGCAAATTCCAAAGGGACCAGAGGCTGGAATTCAAAAGAAATACACTTCTATTAAGCAACACATTGAATATTTACAAGTCAGCTATGAACAGAAGCAAACTGCATAGACATCTTAATTAGAAATCCATTATTATAAATAAATAAAACTTAAGAGGGCTAATTAATGATTTCACTTCACTTACAGAATCACAAGAACTGTCTACAAATTTTGTGACATTTCTTACTTCTGAGGAAATCATCTCACTTACTTTGAGCAGCAGATCCCCCATACCCTTAGCCTGTAATACTCTTGAAAACAGCACGAATTATCACATGAGGAATATAAAGCAACTCTTTCCTCTGTGCTTTTTGACCAGTGCAAAGCAGCACAAATATCCCAATAAAATTTTGAGCAATGACTGTGAAATAAATATTATTACCAAGAGAAATGAATGATTTGCAAACCAGCAATTTGCAGGATGAGGCTGGTAACTGGCTTTCCCAAATTTTAATTAACTGAAAGAACTTTAGGCATATTGTTATCTTAGATTTTCTTGACCTAAAACCAAATACCTTAAATTCAGATCAATTAAAAAACCCAAACCAATACAAGAAAAAAAAAAAAAGCTTTAAAATTTTCTGCACTAACTGCAGCAGCCTAGCACCACAGAGATACCCAAGGCTTGCTACAGAGTGGTCCCTGCTCGGTGATAAACAGGCCAGAACCCTTCTCTGGCTTACCTCTCAACAGCGGCCGTCAGCCTGAAGAAAAGGCAGCACCCATGGGCAAGAATGAACACAAGCAAGTGGCAACACACTGTCCTTCACCCCCTCTATTGCCTGCTGGAGCACCTCAGACCTCTTCTGCACCAGGACGAGCCATGGGGAATCATTCCGAAAGGCTGGTTCCTCCCAGGCCGCTTGCTCCAGCCACCACACCTATCTGCTCTTGCCGGGCATTGACTCCAGGGTTGAGACAGAGGCTGAATGCAGCAGGAAGAATTCCTGAGGTGGGGAACCTGAGTACCATATGGATTAGAAGAAACTACGTCCTCACCAGAGCTGGTGTTGTCTCTCCACCCCAAAGTGCTTGGCATTGTAAGCTGCTTACAGTCAAACCTGAGAACAGAAGGTTTTTCTGTGTGCCAAAGACAACTCCCTTGTCTCTCTGGAAATAAACCAACTGATTTCAATGCACAATTTCACAAGCAATAGATATTAGAGAACGAACTACGAGCTGGAAGTTTGTGCTGTACCAGTCTGACCACAATGATGAACAGTATCTCTGCTCTTCCTTTTGGGTATTTTGCTCCAGTTCACAAGAACTACCTCAGATATCAGGGACTACAGGTACAGTACTTCAGAGAAACAAAGTCAAGAGGGCTATCTTTCCTATTTGCATCCTGAATTAGGTATTTATTTAAAAAAGCAGCATTTAGAGACTGAAATCAATCCTATACCAATGCACTCTGCACGCTCAGTCACTTCCACAGAACAGGCTAAGAGGCAGCAATGACCATCATCTGCAACACAACAGAGTTTCTTCAAACAAAAAGTCCTGCTTCATGCAAAACAGCAATCATTCAAGTGATCTTGTTTTTGATGTTCTGATTGAAGAACAGGGGAGCTAGAAACAGCTCTTACAAACACAATTAGTAAAACCTTAAGAGCAATTATAAATTGTTACTTAGTGACCCCACCAACAGTATTCTGTCCCCAGGTTTTCCTTTCTCTGAAGTGTTTCAAGAAAATATGTCCATAAATCCTACTATTTGCACAAAGTGTTTTCCAAACTCTTGCTAACCAGAGAGTAGCACCCTGCTCCCCTCCCCTTCTACCCTGCATTGAGTGGTTTATGGAGTTTCACAGCACCTGCTGAGATGCCATCTCTTGGTCCACCAGCTTGATTCCAATTATTTATATTAAAAAGAGAATGATATTATATTTATCTGCATCAAGTACTGAACATTCTTAAATCTCAATAATTCACTTAATTGAAAGCATGAAAGCTTTTAGAATATATCAGCTTACATCAAGATTAATGGATGCAAATTTTCTGCAAGCACCTTGTAATCTCAGATGCTATTACACTAATATAATTTTCTTTTCTAAAACTGAATTTGCGTGTTAACATTCCAGAATGTTTATTACAGAAGTATTCAAAAGTCAGAGAGGAATCATCAAGCCAGGTCCAAGCACTCAATGGAATGCTAACTTGTAAAAACCAACCTTTGGACTCAGTAGACAGCATTTTAAATTCCAGCTCTGCAAATGTAACTTAGAAATCTGTCCTATTCTTTAATCCTATACTTAAATGCAAATATTGAATTGTGATTATTAATAAATGGTGCAAGCTTGGCTTCACCTTAGTCGCTAAAGCAGAAGTTTAGAGATCTCAGTATGAGCAATCTACTTCAGATTTAAAGCTTCCATCCAGGTGCTTCTACACAGAGTTTGAGTACAGTATTTTATATTAATACAAAACATATGGGTCTGGGGTTCTGCTCTAAGCCCTAGTCTATTATTCGCTTTTATATCAAATACTGGTGCAACAGTCTTAAAAAGGTATTTTGCATATCAGATTTCATTGCACTTGGAGAAGTGTCCAAGGAAGGTGCCAGCACATAAAACCCTGGGGAGAAAATATCCTTCAGGAACATGATTCTGAGGTAGAGACATCAGTGCAATCCTAGACACACTCCCACAGAGTTCTTTCATGGCCTGATGCAAGCCCTACCCACAGTCCTTCTTTCCTTTCCTTTTGTCTGCCCACCTATTTAGCCTGGCTCCTGCTGTAAATAATTGATTGCAGCATGACATGACAGACACATTTCTGAAGAGAGGGCAGGAAGAGCGGCTTGTAGCACAGGTATGTAAACCAAAGCAAGTTTCTGAGACCGTATCACAAAATTTCAGTGGCTTTTTTGCTGTATCCCCAAATTAGCCATTTCACAGTCAAATGTCTTTTAAAAATTCTCCTCCTACTCCTATTTGGCGTACCACAACAACAAGAATCAGGGAAGTGTCAAAACCAATTAAAACACATCTGCTACACGTTACTTGGCTATATGGGGGTATGAGTCTTCCATAAAGGAAAACTGTTCTTTGAAGAATGCTTTTCTTCCCGTCATGGCTTTCATATATTAAAGCCCTCTGTTTCATAGCCTTTGTTTATTTTAGCCCTGAGACCAGTTATCAAGCCTACACATTTGCCTGCCTATCTCCATGTCTATACCTCCATGTTCATACACTGCATTTCCCCTGTATAAAGTCCTCATCTACTTTACAACTCCACCCTGTATAAAGTATGCCCTTCTCTGAGCTACAACACATGCAAAACGTTGCTACCCACCACCTGCAGAGCTCCACTTCCTTTCAGAATCCAGTTAAGAACCTAGCAGCCTTGATGAATTTGACATCCTGTTCCAGCCTGACATTTGTCTTTATTCACAATAAACTGGGTAGCCTGAGAATTGGTAAAGTCAACGTCTCTTCAGACAATAAAAATGCATTCAAGACTTCTGCATCTCCTAGCACTGTTTTGGTTCTCTAATAAAGATTTAATTTCTCTTTGCAGACAAGGGAAAAATCTATTCAACCTAAAGCACGGTATTAAAAATTTTAAACCATTAAGTTTTTATTTGGAAGCACTGGTTCTAATCACTTCCTCCAAAACAGGCTAAACTGGATCTTGGAACAGCACACATTGCAATTTTCAGCCAGCTTAGCCAACAGTTCCCCCAGCAAAACCTATGCTGGTATCCAACTTCAGAGTATATCCCTGGTTGCCAAAGAGGCTTCCTGACCATTTTAGTTCAGTAGTAGCTTTGTGGAACATCCCAGACTATTACTCCAACACCAGTCATGAAGGTGAACATTGTACACTGAACTTTGGATTGCTCCAAGGGGCAGCATGGGGAATACACTACATATGTGGACTTTATAGCTAATGAAGTGACAGGTAAGCTAAGTATTGTATTCGTTTCCACAAGGTCCATGTGATTTCTCTAAAGAAGCCATACAGGTTAACAACAAGGTTCAGTTTTAAACCAGCAGCTTTGGTTTCTCCAAGTAGTCAAAAAGCACTTCAAAGCAATCACCAAATACGCATCTGTGGGCTCCATGCAGCTACTGGAAATAAACCCCAGTTTTGGCTGAAGCTCAGATACTCACGGACAACACTTGTTAATCTGCAGACAAGCATAAGGACTAATCTCCCCTTTAATGTGAATTAGAGCAAAGGGAGACAGGCTACAAAATTATTAATAACTGCATTATTCTATTACTTGCCTACTTTTTCCACTCCAAATTGAAGTGAAAACTTCACTGGCTGTTTCCAATTTTCCATCTGAATCCTGACACACGCTTATTCACTTTATTGCATCTTTCACGAGAGAATGAAAAAGCTGAAAGTTAGTCTAAGCCATTTGGAGATGCAGCTTGAAAGCAGAAGGTTTCTAATAACATTTATCACTGGGAATTCAAGGTGACATAATTTTAACTTTACTGCTCCAGATTTACACTAAAGGAAAGATGTGGGTCAATTTTAAGTTACAACTTGCATGGAAAGTATGTGTTCTTAGGAGACCAAGCCACATGCTAAATTGGGAACTCTACAGATGTGAAGTCTACATCCTAACATGGCAACTGCCTAGAAACAGGGGTCTAAACCTGACTCCTCAGGCTCAAGGACAGAGAGCCTCACTCTCTCTTTTGCTTACTTGCTTTTTAACTCTGAAAAAAAAAAAGTGCAAGAATCAATGACCCAATTTCAACCAAAGGGGCAGACAACAAGCATTGCTAAGAGAGCCAGTAGTCCAGCAGTCAGGAGCTTTCTGGAAGATACCTGCATTCTTGAGAAGGACCTAGATTCCACATCTTGGTTTAGTGAGAAATGCTTTGACCACTAGTTTATTTCCTAATAAGACAAGCAGTGCTGGCCAGGCTTTTTGGTTCAGTGAGAGCGATGCCGCTGTGTACTGAACTTAACATCTACATATCACTAACAATGACATCACTATCACATTTAATATATCCTGCTTTGAGCATACCTGCTTGATCAGGCCCCACAAATGTCAGGTGATTCAATGATCTCAGAGGTTTTTTTCAGCCTAATCAATTCTGTGACTGGAACACGACTGGTTTAAATAGGAACTAAGAATTCACACAGACCTCTTACCAAACACACAGTTCTTCAAGTTTTAAGGAATATACTGAAGTTATGAAAAAGGGAAGAAGAAATTTAAAAAGCAAGAAAGAGAAAGCTGACAGACACACAGAAGCAGAGGAGACAGAGTGCTGATCTTCGTGCCCAAAACCACTTTACTGCTCTGCATGAACATGGCCTGGAGGCTCAGAACAACGTCCATCCTGGTAGCAAAGGCACTACTCCCTTTAACCAGAAGTATGGAAACAACCTCTCACCAATGTGCCTATATACACCTTTCAGTTTTACTGCTTCTGGCTGGAACTCCACTTCTTTATCCAGAAATGCTGTTTCTCTGAAGAGCTGAATCCCAGGGCGAGACACACCTCCACTACACAGACAACCAAGGAGCTGACAAACATCAGAACCACTAAGACCTTACACACTTTACAAAAAGAATTTCTTTCCTCTAGTCTTATCCTCTGTATTTATCTGCAACCCCTCAGCCTGTTGTGTTCTTAAGATAAGGCCACCCTTATCAGTATTCTCCAGATACAACATATGTAGTGTCCCTCCTGCAACATTTCACTCTAACCATACCCTTAAAAATGATGTATGGAAAAGCACCATTGCCATGTGGTCAACAGAGACACAGTGAAATTTACAGCACTCAGTTTTGAAGGAAGTCTAACACCATCAGATTATTTTTATACAAAGCATCGGGAAAAATGACACTGTTTACTACAATCAAATAAAGGCAGTTTTCCCTTCATGGAAAATGAACTATGATGGAATATTTTTTGTGGAAGGAACTACTACTATCTAATCTATTCTTCTTGGCAAACTTGGAAAATCAGGAATCTTCATGACATCGTGAAAGACGAGTGGGATGAGAAATGAGTTGACAGTGACAACATACTGCAGTGAAGGAAAAGTCAGGAAATTGATTTTTTTAAGATGGGAAAACATTAAGAACCAAGAAGTGACGCGAACAGTTGCATACTCAGGGTCACACATAATCTTGCTATGTCATGCTCAAAGATGCGTATTTTTTATAAATGCACAAAGTATTTGCTAAGTTAATCAAAACCTGTTTAAAGCATTACCTTGGCATGCAAATTTAAATGCTAAATATTAAGATTTGCTGACATAAAGTACTTTAACTCTTACGATGCTCTTCTACTGACAAATATACAATCCGAAATCTTGATGCAAACAAACACAGAGTTCAATGTTACAATAAATGAAAAGTAAAAAACTGTCTCTCATTATAAGATATAAAACCAACACAGCACACACAAAAGGTATTAATGACTAGACCCTCAGTCATGAGATGTGATTACAGATAGGAAATTGTCCTAATAGAGGTTCTCTGGCAGTCTGGTTATGCGATATTTTTAATTGAGAACCACTAATTGTTTACTTTGTTTCTTTTGGAGTTTGTGGATGATAAAGGGGAAGGCAATTAATTAGATTTAATAATCAGTCAAAGCATTCTAGGTCACTTACTCATCTGGGCACAAGCAGAAGTGGCATTTAATATACCTAAGTGAAGTCTTGAAACAAATGGTGTATTTGCAGGACACAGCAGCATTTTGGAAAAGAACTTGGCAAGTAAAGTTTTAAATTAAGAGTTCAGTGTAAGCAAAGTGGTTTTTGGAGGCACAGACTGTTACATGTACAGTGTAACCTTTCTTTGCTCTTAGTTAAAATACATTAAGACATACCAAAGACTAACAGGATACCAATGAGATAAACTGTGGAAGGCTTAAAGATGACAACATGAGAAAAACAAAAAAAAAATGGGAAACATTTGGATTAAATGTTAGAGAAAATGAAGTCTTCAGTCATGGCTGTTTGAAAGGATGGCTTCAACGGTCTATCACTATTTAAAAATACCTTAACTGTATGGATGTAAAGGGCTCTTCAATGAAATGGACCAAGGCATAACAGGATTCGATGGACAGAAACTTAAAACCAGGCCAACTTTGAATAAAATCAGAAGTTTGGTGGAAACTTTAATGGAATCTCAATTGTTGGGCAAAAATCTGGACTAGATGACTATTTTGTGCATTTTAAACTTTCCTACAAGTAGAAAAATAAGGAACACCTTGGCATCCAAACTACACTGAAGGAGAAAAAAGCAGACCTTACTATCAAGACATGAGAAGCCACCTGAGACAGCCACGTTATTCAGCATTAACCCAGCATTCCAGACTTGCTGAACACTGACAGTGAGCCCTCAGCCACTGCTTTACACTGCCTTCAAAGCTGAAGCACTCTTTCTTCACATCAGTACCTCAACAAACTACTAAAGGCTCACAGTCAGAAACTGAAATACCAGCAAAGCCAATGTCCTCAGCTCTTTCTTCTGTTAAAACTTGGCCATGCTTTGTTGGTATGCTTTGCACTTCCCTTGACACACTCCAGCTATGAGACATAAAATTTCCATGAGAACTGCTGTGGACATCTGGCTACTCTGGCTGAAGCCTTTCTGAAAAGATCTTAACCAACTGTAGGAGACTCTTCCATCTCAACTCTTCTCAGGTCTTCAAGGCCTGCAAACTACTTACTAGTATTTTTCTTTTCAGCCACGAAACAGTTGCAAGAAAAAAATCCCTGATATGTCTCCAAAGAGGGAAACCACTTCAACACGATTCAAAAATCAGCATATTTGGCAGAGAACACACAGCTGATGATGCAGTGGTTGAGCCTTACATGCAACACCCCAAGTTACAGATCTGATAGATGAAAATGATGTCACTTCTGTTAGAAAAAAGGCAATCTTTCACTACAGGGACAAAAAAATAAAAAAGCCTTTGTCCCTCTCCACGGAAAGCTAGAAGCACTGCTTTTAAGGAAACCAGCTGCTACCAGTTATCAAAAAGCAGATTGATGTCCTAGAACATTAAGTTTTAGCTTCCTCACAATAACAGGCCTCCAAAGGTTGACAGTGTGAACCACTGATGGTATCTAGAGAAGAGAGCCTAACATTTAACTAAAGTTTGACACACAAAAAGGAGAAAGTGAATGTTTAGATCATGGTTCAGCACTATTTCATGGAGCACTCTGACAGCTTACTGGTGTTTTAGGTTTCATGCAGCATATGTATTACCTGCATTTTATGTCAGCACACAGGTCTCAGTTTAAAAACCCCTAAATACGAGAGGCAAAAGAACTAGCCTGATTAAGTGTCGTGAAAGCTGAAGTTCACCAGGCTGCATTTTCTCAGCTTACTGGTTAATAAACAACATAAAGCATGGCAAGGTACTTCAGATTCCATCATGAACTTTTACAGTACCCAGCCAAAAAAGCATTTTGCTTCAAGTACAGCAGTTTCAATTTCTGCAACTGGTAACACAAACTTTCAGGGTAAAGTAGTTAAAAAATTCTAGCCCAGTTCAACCACAGAACTGCTTGTCCCTTCCCTGCCAAGAACCAAAGGCTTGTAACATGCCAGCTCTGTATTTTTCTTTTTGTAACCTCAATTATTAAATAATAATAAATGATTACTTAACTGAAACAATTTCCTGGGGGAGTGGGAAGTATCCTCTCTTCCCTCCAGCCCTCTCACAAGGAAGACTGTCATGCCTACTATGAAAACTCCTGCATAGTTTGATTAGATCAAGTTTTCCAAACCACCATTGTTTAAAGAAAATTATCAGCAGTCATAACCCTCACTTCCTTTGGCATCAGTCGTGAACACAGTGCTCACCAGTAAGTCTACCCACCTCATTATTAAGAATGCTGTTTATCATGAGAAAATATGCTGCAGTTTCACAGTATACAAGGTGAATAAAAAACCAAAACATTTCTTTGAAGCTTACTTTTCTAAACCTTTGAAATACACATTTCCTCCCCGAAGAGGAGTGCTGTCTGTCTGTTTACGAGACTGGCTTGATTTCTGCACTCTTCCCAACAGCAGCAACATACTAGTCCCAGAGCTCTCCTAACCCGTCTCTATCCTGACTAAAATTCATACTCAATATGGCATTTACACCTAAATAAATAGGTTGGTTTTCTCTCCTGAGCCGTAAGCGCTAGAACGACGAAAGCACTGCTCAGCTGCACTTGGGAAACCTACTAGAAGAGATAGAAGAAAAAAAAAAATTAACCATGGCACAGCCAAATCAAGGCATCTGGGAAAATGACGGCTGCCTGAGGAAAACCCAGACCCGCTGAGCATCACCAATGTAACACCGCCGGCGGGTCCCAGGCCGGGACTCCCCCCATCCCCCCGCTGTCTCACCGGGCCCGTAGAACTTGCTGCCTTTGGTCACGTCGAAGACTTTGCCGTTGACAGCCAGGAGGATGCGAGGGTTGCGAGCGCCGTCGAACTCGCGCAGCTGCTCCAGGGAGAAATCCCGGCGCTTCATGCGCGGCAGCGCGGCGGCCTCGCCCTGCCGGGCCGCGCCCCCCGGCCCGTTCCGCGTTCCCCAGCGCAGGTACAGCCGGTAGGCCGCCAGCAGCGCCAGCGCCAGCAGCCCTACGCTCAGCAGCATCTCGCCGCCCGCCA
>VZRQ01005698.1:241393-322598 GCA_013397975.1 Machaerirhynchus nigripectus
GGGAACCACCAGGAGCGGCGGGAGGGTCTGAGGGCGCCGCGTTAGACCCGCGAGGCGGGGGTTGCAGGAGGCGCCTGTCCCCGTCACCGGGGAAAGGGTCGAAGGCCGGCGGTGTTTGGCCACCGCGGTGCGGCCACGTCGTGCAGCGCCCGCTCGGCAGCTGCTGAGTGAGCGACACGTCTGCCTGCGCAGGGCTCTGAGGCGGCGGCGGCGCTGCCCGCTCGGGTGACACAGGTGACACAGGGCCGGTCTGTGAGGCGGAGGAGTCGAAGCCTTTGGAGGCGGCTCAGGGGGCTGCTTGGTGCACTTCGCTCCTTAGGGTAAACGTTCCCTTCCATTTTTGGCTGTCAGAAGACGGGGTGATTGCTAACAGAAGGCTGATCCACTAGGCTCACCTCCCGTGCTGTGAAATGTATCGCTGGCAGCGCATAGATGGCTCTCTTACACCTCGTTACGTACTACCCGTGCTCGGGAGTGAGTTTGCTCGGTTACGTGAGGAGAAAGACTTCTTGAGGGTTTTACTGTTTCCAAGGGGGGAGAGGGTGCGTGTAGTAGGAGGACACCTTCAGAGAAGACAAAGACCTGGAAGCAGAATTTAGCCCTTCTGCACCTCTGTTTGTGAACGTGTTCCCAAGCAGCACTTACCATCTCATCGGGTAATGCAGAAGAGCTACTCTATGAATGTGTAACAGGGCCCAGGGAATGTAAGCCTGGCTCAGCAACTCTCTGCGGCTGGAATGTGGTACAGGGAGTACTTTGGACTTGAGAAACGCTGTTACTCTATGTAACTCCGTGGTGCTGAAGCATCCCTGCCTAATACCAGCTTCAGAAGTAATTCACAATCATGTAACTGGCTTGGAAAACTCAAATGTTCTTCTGGGAAGACAGTGCAAGGGACTAAACCCAGTGGGAAATAATATTAAGGATACTTGGCATTTACATGAAGCCCCGAGTTTTCAACACCCTGTGTAATGATTAGGTGTTTAATCTTCTGCCCTCTGAGCCGGTTCGGTAATGACTACCTCTGTGAAGAAACAGGATAAAGTTCTTGCTAGTTAAAGACCTGCAATTAAAATACTTACCACTATTCTCCTTAACCCAGCAGGCTGTATTTAGTATATGTATAAGTAAACACTATTAAGAAAGTCCTTTTATCTGAACAAGTCACAGCTTGATTGTGGTTAACAACAGTTTTTATTATGGAATTATAACATGTTTAAATTGTCTGGGCACAGCTATGGTGCAGATCAGAAAAAGATGGAATCACAGTCTTATCTTTGGATTTCCTTCCCTCCTAAGTTTAATACAGATTTTTCCACATCATCTTAATGCGTTCTCTTAATTTCCTTTGTATTTCAAAGATGCATTCAGAAAACAAAAACAAGTGGTAAGAGATGTGAAGTACTTTTACCCATCTTCCTAGAAAGATCTTGCCTCTAAATTCACCCAGAATGGCTAAATCATTCTACATGGTTCTTTGAAAACCTGTGGTTTCCCACTGCATGAATGTTGTGGTGTGCTAAATCCTGGCAGGAATACTCTAAGCAAGTGGTGTGGGAACTGCAGCCATTCATTTTAATCTTAGTTTCTTCTGTTCTGGATGCCTTCTTAAGAGATTATATTGGTACCTGGGCTTGGCTGGGACACCTTGGCTTAGTTCTGTGAACCATGGTGGCTATTTCTGATCCCCAGATAAGAGCTGGAAACCAAGAGGAGTTTCAGGAACGTACCCTAAGGACATAAAATAATTTAAAAAGCCACATTTAGAAGAGCTGTACTTGAATTGGAACATTAGAAAGTAGACAAATACAAAATAGATCTGGATTAGACTATTTCCAAACCTGTCAAATTTTGTTACGGTGCTGTTAGCTTGACCTGCCAGAGAAATGCCAGAAAACACAGTCTCCACTATGACTTTTCCCAGTGTCTCTTACTTGCCTGACTGGTTTGCCAAGTCAAAAAGTCTGTCCCTGTACAGTGTAAGAGTTACACAACTGATAGATGGTCTCTAAAAGTCTCTCAGCTTCACTGTGCTGCTTCTGCTGTCCTTTACCTGCACTTCTCAGTGGTTATCTAGGTGTGAACAGATCTTAGTTTGATCTAATTGACAGCCAGCTGTCATAGATCCTGATCCATGATTGGGAAGCCCAGGTATAGCTAATGTATATAATTGCAGGTGTCAGGGGAGTAATTGCAGCAATATGATTGAATGAGTGAAAGGAAAGTCAGGCACCGTGGGTTTTCTGTGGGGAAAAAACCCTCAGACTTTTTCAAATTCTGAAATCCAGGCACAGCTAGTTCATTCATATGGATTTGATCTGAAGAGCAAACAAAATAGTAATAATATTTACATATGACAGTTTCCCATAAAGTGCTTAGTAAGCCCTGAAAAAATGTATGAAAAAGGTTTGTAATTACAGATGTTATAGCTTTGGTTGTTTTTGAGTAATTATATAATTTTACAGGTTTTTTTCCCCTAAGAAAATTTGAAGAACACCTAGAAAGTGAATAACTCGTCACTATATTCACACACAGTCTCACCTTGTTCTGCTTCCGCATCTTCTGGATAACTTACCCATTAGGAGGTGAATGCCTCAACTCAGAGTTCTGCTGTTCACTTTTTTCTTTTCAAACACTGCTTGTTACAGCCTCTGGAAGGAAGACTGAACTCAGGGAAAAGCACAAGGAAAGCACAGCTTTACGAACAGAAATTAAACTCTGACACCAGCCACTCTCATGGCTGAGGCCTATTTTCCATTGATTTTGAAGCTGAAGAAACATCTCTTACCACACAAGGACAAGCTACATTCAGGATAGATTAGGAGGTGGACTGTGTGTGAAGTAATGTAGGGATTTCTGAGTAAATTTGGAGTCGCAGAACAATCAATCAGCTCCATTGATTTGGGGTATTTTTAAACCCACCTTAATGTATGAGATGCACTGAGAATTTTGTTTTAAGCTGATACAGCTTGGAAACACTGATGAGGTCAGTGCAATGATTGATGTCTTATTTCAAAATAGTACCTGCCTGAATTGCTTTAAACATATCTATTTAATATTTAAGTTCTCCATGTAGACCTATCTAAAATTGTTTAATATCATATCTTATAATGAAGGACTGATGAATTATTCAGGAATTTCATAAAAAATTTTGAAAATACAGTCTGAGCAGTCACATAACAAAATTCATATTGGCCCACTATGCTGGTTTGGGCTAGGATAGGGTTAATATTCAGAGTTACTGGCATGGGGCTCAATTTTTAATTGGTAAAAAGTCAACTTATTTCTTAGTCTTTATAAATGGTGTTTTTCATTTTAACTCTTGGGATTATCCTTGTAAAATGCTGTTGTGTTTACACATGCATGCTGTTTTGTAAGATCAAAGTGAAGGAACCAGTATCTCAGTATATATATATATATATATATCTATCAGATGTATATATCAGTATTTTTTTATAGCCCTATCTGTTACAGTGTTGGTTTTTCCTGGAGAGATTGGCTTCTGTAAAGGGCAAAAGCCGTTTAAGCAACTTACACAGAAGTTTATTGCCTCTCTTCCATCCCAAAGTCCACCTCATTATCAAGGAGGGAGAATGGCAAATAAACAGCCAAGTGTAAATGTGTCATAGTAGTGACCTATATATTTTAAATAGGCACCATTCATACAATTTGATGCCTTTTCTGTAGTGTGGTTTCATCATCTAGAACTGCATCATTCACACATAATGGGAAACAGATTGAGATAGAGTTGTCATGGTAGTTAGACCTCTTCATTGGACAAAGCGTGTCAGGGTTCAAAGTCACCAAAAGTCAGTCTGTCCTTGTAAGTAAATATTTTTTTCTTCTCTTTTTTGGCGGGGTGTGTGTGAAAACTGTGCACACACATAGAGCTCCTGTTCTTTGGCAAGCAGTCGTAGCAAGGAGTAAATTGCTGAGGTCCTTCGTGGCAAAGTCCATGTTTATTTCAGGGTTTGCCCTTTGTATTTTTCTATTTTTGGTGAGGAAAGGGGAGGAAGTTGAGGGATACTGTCAGATTTTGTTTATCAGCTAGGATCATTTACATCAGCAACTCATCAGCAGCCTTTGCCTCTTTCTAATAAATACTACCTACAAACCTATTACCCAGCCAGAATTTTGATTGATTTGGTTAATAAGGTGAATTTTTCTGGGTCATTTCTGTTATTAACACTCAAATTCACTGATACATGGTATTGTCACCAGAGTCTACAAAACCTTTTCACTGGCTGAAGACATTCCTCTACTGGAACAGAACACCTTTTCTTTTCTTAGACAGACAGCACAGCCTTTGTGTTACAGTTTGCAAACTGGGGCCTTTATCAGAGAGAAGCCTGACAGCGTATTTCTTTGGAATCTCAGATCAACAAATCCTCTTTCTCTAATTTTGCAGGTACTCAGAGAATGGAAGGGCCAGTTAGAAGGCCGTGCAAAGTTGCTGCTACAGATAGCAAAGTACTGTATCTCATTCCCAATGACACTGCTGTGGAGATGTGGGAGAGGAACACCAAATTCCAAACTTGCAGCAGGTACAACAGGAACAAAGGATAAGAAACTCTGACAACTTAATGGCATGAGGAAAAATGAGGAAAGAAGGCACTTGCTAGAAGGGGAACAAATAGTTTCCAGCATCTAAAGTTTATGTGTAGATACAAATTCTATAAAAACTACAAGGTCCCTGAGCAATAACTTGAATAGTGTAGCACATAAAAGTTATGACAGTGCATTTATAGAGTTTATTTTCACAGATTTCACTTTAGCTTTGGTCTGCCAAACACTACTAGGTAGTTAAAACCAGGGTTTTTTTAGCTGACAGAAGGTTCGATAGCCTTGCTTCTAAACATTTCCTTTTATATGTTTTTAATATTAATGAAGTTGCTTATTCAGACATTTTTTGTTCACTTAAAGAAATGTCCATCATGGCAGAATTTTTGAAGAAGAGTAAAGGAACCGACCTGTAAGATCAGATATAACAGCATCCCGTGCTCACAGAAAAGCACACACCAAGATTTATGTTTAATTTGACATGTCATCTAAAAAAGCAATCAACCCTTCCCCCGTGGAAACCTTACAATGATTCTGGTGCTATACAGCTGAAATTTATGGCCACCTAACCTAAAGCTTGTTAAAGAATAGGCGCCACAGGCCTCTATAAAGCCTCATAACATACAGGCATGGTGGTTCCAAACCATTTTTCCACTGCCGGACCACCCTATATATCAGCAATAAACTGCTTTCTAAAATGGCCTCATCTGAATACACGTAGTCATTCTAATTTTAGTCTTCCTGATTTCTTTTCAAAAGCATGGATGCTTCCCAAAAGTGTGAATCAGCCGAAACCGGCTCCTAGCAAAAGTTTACAAGATCCAAACCTTGTCAGAGTCCTCGCTTTCAGGGTCTCAAGTGAAGGTGCAAAATGAAGTAGGCTACAAACGAGTCTAAACTGCTGGTAGCATAAAAGGAAGTGCTGTCCTGCCTGCCAAACCCATGTTCTGTTTCAGCAGTGGCTGAGAACAGTAGCTGGTTTTTCTCTGCAGGTCCCACGTTGTCTGGGATATCATGCCTAAAATAATGTCAGGAGAAGGTAGATAAGGTGTACCCAAGTATGTTAACAACTGCTAATCCACTGCAAGCATTGCCACTGCTTCTGAATAAGGTTCCAGTTTGTCCTTTCAGTGCCTGACACTGGAAAATAGTGTTTTTGACATAGGTGTGACCAAATTCCTCAAGGCATTCAGAACTGGAGTTATATTTCTTCTGGTGTTAAAACTTTTGGAAGGAAAAGTTACTGGCTCAACTTTTTCTGAGGGGAAGTACTCCCTATGGCAGTTGATGTAGACAAGCCTTATTTGAGAAGAGACAGCCATATCACTATGTGAGTAATCTAGATCCTAGAGTGATGAGAGGAGTGTAATTATTGTGCAAATAATAAATACATTAAGTATTTAAAGATTTGAAGGACAACTGGAAAGAAGAAGAATGTAATTTTTGTGTTTTGTTAACATTTTCTTGATTGTACACGTTAGTCTGAGAACATCTGAGGCTAGATCCAGACTTTCTAATTCACAAGTGGGGTACACTAGATACCTTGCAAATCACTGGTTATTAAAACCTTTTTGCAAGAAGTAAATAATACTAAGAAATTAAAATAGGAGCCCTTGACCTGTGTTTTGCACTCACCTAGCAGGCCTCTGTATGGCTAAATAAAACACAAGACACTGGAAAAGCAGGCTTAGTGTGTGCATATCCGTCTGTTATCTCTGTACTCCTCTGTCTTCCTTTTGATTTTGAGTAATGATCAGGACTGGGCTGAAACTGAGTGAGAAATCCATGTTCCAAAGAAGCAATACAATATTATAATTTAACAATCAGTTTCTTAGAATTGGAAACTGGATGGACTTAGAAACAGCCTGGAGAGAGTCAGAAAGAGAGGTTGTCTTTAAGAGAGGTAAGTATTTGGGAACTTTGCTGTTAAAATCTATGTTTGATGCAGTCTTGCAGAAGTAATCTCAGAGCCTAAACTTTTTCCTCCAATAGTAACAGCAACCATGTACTTGTAGTAATTTGTGCTGGAAAGGGATTCATGTATGCAGAGGTGCATAGGAGAGCTCAGACACAGCATAGAACCTGTGCAGGACTGTGAGCTGTTGGAAGTCAGGGTAACCTGTTTCCTCCAGTCCAGTGCTGTTAGTGGCTCCAAAAAGTGAAAAGTAGCACAAAAATACATGAGTTTGTCTCCAGTGGCGCAGATATACTGCCAGTCCAACATCTTTATTGCAGAGGGATGTTACAGTCTACTTTGCCTTGTGTGTGTTAATTTCCGTACAGACCATAAAGGTACAAAATCACGTACACCAGTGTTATGGAAGAGGCATTGGTACTCTCTGGAAATCATGTTTTTTCCCTACTTGAAGAACCATTATGCTACAGTAGACTCATGCCACACAAGTATTTGGCAGGGAGATTTCAAATAATGCTGTATTCTTTATTTGTGCCCATCATAAAGTAATTAAAACTCAATTAATATGTAGAAGAAAATGAAGCAATGTAAGGTTGAGGTTCTGCAGTAAGTCATATAAAATTTTTGAATATGGGCTTTCCTGGCAGTTGAAATTTGATCTGTATTGGTGTGAGCACACGACTGCATTTTTACCAAATGAGCCAGAGCATATGTTACATTGTTTACTCAGGGTTTATGCCAACTTTCTGTCAGTTGAGCTGGATAAATTATGTCTGATCCAGCAGAAAGTTAGAGTGGTACAAACAGACAGTATCTCATCTGATAGGACCTCTCCTGGGACAAAATTATTTCTTCAAGCTATTTACTATCACACAGAATGATAGCCTACCACCCTAATATGCTATAAACCCTGCAAAGACCTTAGAAAAATCTGTTTCAAGTCAAAGCTTGTCTATATCTGATTAGCTGTAAATAGACTGACAATTTTTTCCTCAGAGGGAAAGAAGGGGGGAGTTACAAATTCACATTGTATTTTACACCTTAGGCAAGTACAGAAATGTTCCAGAATATGATTTGTATAGATATCTTGAGTGCACTCATGTATGAATGTAAATAATTAGGTGGGAAAAAAATGAGTCATAATGGTGGTTAGAAACATAATTCTTGAAATTATTTGGTTAGGTTTGGGCTCATATTGTGAAAGAAAAAGGGTTTGATTTTGTGTTTCCCATCACATTTCATCTTTTAAATATGTAGCTTCTGTGTCATATTATGAATCCTTGGCATTTCATTCTGCAGCTGAATTGTCATGACAATAGTTGTGGGAAGTGAAGATAGTGAGCTAGAACATTCCAGCGTGAACCCAATGATTTTTGAGATTTCCTAAGCTGGAGGGCTGAATCTGTCAGTAAGTATATGCAAGTATTACTAATTTTCATATAAAATTGTCTGAGGTCATGTAAGACTTTCATTGGGATTTTGTTAATTTTCATTTAAATTTCATTAGAATTTATTAACTTATTTTTGTCAGTGCACCATTGTCAGTCTTTGGCCAGGGATTGTGACTGACTGCGATGGAACATTCAATGACAGCACTGCTTAGCATTGTTCAGGCCACCTTGGCTACCTGTTTCTGCCTGCACCTGTACTTCAGTCTTTACTGGCCTAGAACAGCAGTGTTTTTGGGTGCATCTAGACTAGCCTATGGAACAGATTTAACTGAAGAATAGCAGGGATTATGACAGCTGGTGCTGCCACTGATTTTTTTTTTCCTCCAAACTACACAGTGTATGAAAACAAATGGAGCTGGGAACTTAGAGCAGACCCGGCAAAAGGGTATGATGGCAGTGTGGAATAAACTGAAAGGAGTATTATCCCTGACAAACTTTAGGTAAGAACATACCTGTACCTCCATCCCAGGCATAAGTTAAAGTAGGAAAAGATATCCGGGAGCAGATGCAGTCGTATGGATACAAGAACACTTGGAAAGTACAGCATGTACTGGGAGCTGTAAGTCAGATTTGTTGTGGTATGACTACATCTGTACCAATGGTGCTGGTATAACAGTGTTAATAAAAATGTCCTCCTAACCGACAGAGTGATGCTAATAGAAGTTTTACAGGTACAAGACCCCTAAAAATTGGAATCAATAGTCAATTAGTAACATACTCATCTAATTTAAACATTACACACCCCAAATTAAACAAGAAATCCTATTATGCAGGTCTGAGTTTGTAGAGCTGTTACTCTACTAAGCTAGCACTGTGGGGGAATGCAGAAGTTACCTTTTAGATGTTGAAGAGCCATTTTACTTCCCTGCATACATTTTGGTGAACTTTCCAAAATCAGTCTTGGCACAGCTGAAGCATCTTTAGCATTCTTCCATTTCTACTTCTTCTACCACTATTACCTCTTAAAAGCTTATGTTTGTTCTCCAAACGGGCCCAGATTGTACTGAGAGATTGGTATTTTTAACACCGTTTCCTATGGAGGAATAACCTGGGCTCCTGGCAGCGCACCACTATTCAACTCCTACAAAGCACTCCCCTCACTCACTCCAGACACAGGCTTGGACTCCAGACCATTCTGATGTAATCTGTACCAGCGGTGCTATTTTAACTGCAATCACATTACATTATATGCAAGTACTAAAGCTATACAAGAAAAGAACTTCAAACACCCTTTGGGGTTGAATTTTGCAAAAAGCTCATCAACAGAAAACATTTCCAAATGAAAGTTGATGAAATATACTAAGTTAAGGTCTGATGATACATAGCAATTTGCTACATATGAGGATACTTAACCCACAAAGTTATTTATATATTTGACTTCTACCTGCAAGAGAAACACCTGCTGTGCTTTTTGTGATTCCGGTGCACTTGGGATGGAATTGATCCAGCTGCTGTGCAGCAGATATTATAGAGGCACTCTCTTAGGCGATTGTGGATGCTCAGAGTCTCAGGACTGACCACGAATCAGGCCTGTTAATTTGGGGTAATTTGGAATCAGAGTCATGTGAAAAAAGAAACCCATGCATGTGATTTCTCCTGATTCATTTTCTTACAGAACAATTGCAAATTTGTGTAACACCACACCCTAGGAGTCAGAATTTTCCGCTGCCTCTTCTGTGTCCTTCCCATGAATGCTGTGCTGAACTCCTACATCTTCTTGCTTTTTGTGTAGAAAAGGCAAAAGTAAAGGGGAGACCAGAATTCAAACTTTTTGAGGCCACTTATGAATTGCGCTTGGTCACAGGCCCTGGTGCAACATCGCATTAGAGCAAAAGATGTGAAGATATCCAAAAGGAAAACTCACACGTGCTGGGCCTTTATCAGAATTCAAAATAAACAGGATATATTGAAAAGACATTGACAATTTACTCTTCCATTTTGGACATGGACAGTATGGAAGACAATAGTTAGTGGTATGTATTTAAGCACATATGGGAGGAATATACCAAGGGATTTTTGATATGCAGAGACGAGATTTCTCAGGAATGGATGTAGCCCTGTGTTCCTCCACCTTCCTGTTTCCCTTTCCCCCAGTGTCCCTATTGCTGTCTGGTCTTCTCTCAAAGAAATACTCTGGCTGTAAGCTGCACTGTAGAAGAATTTATTAAGAGCCATTTCTCTTACCATTGTAAGATACTGGTGTAAATATGATGCTGTGTGCACATAGTATTTACTTACTTTAATTCTTGTATTTTGGTGCCCTTAACATGTCATGTGTACAGGTTTTGTATAGGTCTAGTTAGCCTTTTTTAGATATAAATCTGTAAAAACCCCATACCTCTCACATTACACTCATGAGGCAAAATTCACAGAAACATTTTACACAATTTATAATTATATACAATTATTTTAATTGCTATACTGTTAACTCCCAGTGTGCTTAGAGCTCATTGCACAGCAATGATAATGACACACGTAACTTAGAATTTGCCCACAGATGACAGAAAAAGAATTCCCCCAAACAAAAAGTGCTTGGAAAGGCTCTAAAGCAAGGCAAAGCCACTTTCTGATTTCCTAGGTAGGTCTCTTAACGTCTTCCAGCCTTGCAGAAAATAAAAATAATACTGTTCTTGTAAATAAGAATTTATTTTACTTCTTTTTTTTTTTTTTTTTGTTTTGGAAAGATAAATTAAGGCCTTTTACCTATCCTTATCCTTCTCAGTGTTTCCTGAATGGCACTTAAGGCCTTGCTTCCCCCATGTCAAGGCTTCCCATGAGCTCTGTACTGTTAAAAGAGATATTAAGAAAGGGTGCTACAAACAAGCTTGTATTTCCCTCCCTGCTCTGATGCAACTACTAGCAGTGTCAGAGCTATGGATATTTCTTTAATTTCCAAAGCATTTGAAAGAAGAGGTGGGAAAAGACATGTGATCTCCACTGTCAGGAAAGAGGCTCAAAACCCAAGATCAAAACCTTTGCTACTATTGAAACTGAAAATGGAACAGAACTCTTCACCTTCCAGGTATTGCTTCTAAACACTGAGCTTCTCCAACCTTCTGTGTTATCAAGAGCTTACCTGTCATAGTTTAGTGGGGAATTAAAGTTAAAAATAAGGAGTTTTTTTGGTGACCCTATGAGCTTGAGGAAATGGATAAGTGATAAAAAGGATAGGCTGAGGCTTTGCTTTTTTTGACTGCTCTTTCGGATTGTTCCTGAGCATTACCCAGTTCAAATCCTTGAAGCCTCATCAGTCATGCACATGGCACTCCTTCGTGACAGAACTGCAGAAAAATGTAATTTGAAGGGATTTAATAGTTTAATTTGAAGGAATCAGGGAGGTCACTTGGTCAGTCTCAGACCAGAGCAGGGCTATTTGAGATCAGATTGACTGGGGCCTTGTCCTGCTGAGTTCTGAAGGATGGAGAGTCAAGAGACACCTTTGGACAACCCACTCCAGTGTTGGACTATCTTTATTTTGATTTCTTTATTTTCCACAATAGCTGTTCTGTCTGTCTTAAAATCCATCTGTCCTACTATCCAATTGACCAAGACCATTTTAGGAAGTAATTTTATCTCTTCATAATCTGCTGCACTTGTGTGTTCTTCAGGTCCTGGACTCTAATGTTCAGGGAGCACAACTGGCAGGAAATCTCAAGTCAGGACACCATAGAGTTATCTTGGGAATCCTTCTGGATCTTAAAGCCAGAGAGGATTTTGTACAGTGCTTTGGATGAGGTCTTAAGATAACTCCCACTGAGCAGCTGGGCTGAGGAGCACCTTTTGCTAAAGGTAGTCAGGAGGGTCAAAGTTTGCACTTTGGTGGAACCCAAATTTGATATGTGTTACTTTTGTTTTCCCTTAGGCTGGTGGTTTACAGTCAGGTGCTAAAAACACTGTCATTTCTCCAATCCCTGCTCTGCTCCCAGAAAGGCAGGCAAATTCCCTCACAAACACTGGTAAAGGATTTCTGGTGCCTCAACTTATTGCAGTACTTAAAGCTGTGGACCATAGCCCTGTAACTGTCCAGTGCACATGCAGGTAAGGAATGCCAGGATGGACAACAGTAAATGTATTGTTCCATGCACACTTTTGCCAGCAGCAGCCTGTTCCAGGCATTGCCAGGACCCACCTCAACTGCCAGCTGCTTGTTCCTGAAACACTTTCAGCTGTGCCAACACAGCTGTATGTGTTTATGTTTGGGAACGGAATCGTGAGACTGATTCAGGTTAAACTGACTAACAATGCTTTTTCTTCAGAATTTTTCTCTAATACCTGTTAAATTCCCTGGGCCTGATTCACAGGGTGACCTTACAGACAGTTGTGTTGATAAAAGTCACATAGCTTTTGAGAGAACAGGACAGGCAGCAAGGAGGGAAAACTGGTTGGAAGTACCTTATGTCAATACTGCTGCCAAAGGCAATGTCTCTCCAAACTTACAGCCTTGTGATGCTGCTGCTGAGAGCTGAGCTGAGCTATTACTGTTGTGTCCATCTTAAAGTCAGCCTCTGAGATGCTGCCATATCCATGTACTCATATCAATTTGCTCATCAACAGTGGTAAGTTAAAGGTTAAATTCAAAGAATGTAGTGGAAAGGGATCCCTCAAATACTTGCGAAGTTTTTAAAAAGGAATTCCTTGCTCTTTACAAGCACAGTACTGCTTTGAATTACTGCACAGAATTTGCAGAGCAATGCTCTTTGCAGTTTTGGAATAGAATCTGAATTAGCAGTGTATTTAAAACTGAGGTCCTCATTTAAATTTTTATGTTAATTTGAGTCTTCCACTGATGTCACACAAGTGTACAGCAGGAATAATTTTACTGAAATCACAGACATTGCTGTGTCCCTTGTGAAGTAATTTCTACCTGTGTAAAATGCGTATGAAATGTTACTAAATCAAGTCAGCATTTTTTACTGTCTTGACGCCCATATTGCGGTGATGTAAATTGTTGCAATACGAGGCATCAGTGAATAAAATTGCGCTAGAATAAAAGTCTCGTGTCAGAATTTGATCCCATGTAAGTGTTTTGTACTGTTGTTTTAATGGAACATTGCAAAATTGAAAAATCATTAGTAGTCCTGCCAATGCTTTAGCATTTAAAAGGTCCTATTTTCTATTTCCCCGTAGTCCCTTTATGCCACTCCATTAGTTTAAAAAGGCTATAAAGAGAGCACATTTAGCCACTTGGGAATATTTTCATTTCTGTGTTACTCTTGCCTTTGGCATAGTAGATATGTTAGGTTGTGGCTGAGGAGAAAGGGTCACGGCTGGCCCGCCCCCTTGTTCCAGCTATTCTTGGCTGCTGGAACAGCTCCTGGGGGCCCCAGGCTGCCAGTTGTACTAAAATTGCTGGTAGCCTTAAGACTATTCAAGGAGTAATTAGCTACCGAATGTGGGTAATTGTGACAGAGTCTAGCTAATACTGCTTTTGTCTAACGGACTAATTAAAGGCTGCACATGTGAGAAGAAGAGAAAAAACACTCTTCTTTTAAGGAAAAGAATTATTAAGAAAAAAAATTTGATCTAGTATTAAAAAAAAAGAGTTCTGTTTCTTCTAGCAGGATCTTAGAAGTTTTTGATAATTAATCCTGGAAAATGAAGCATAACACCATTCTTAGATTAAATGCTTCATTGTGGCACCCTTTCATACTCTTCTTTGATTTAATTTAAAAAATGTATATTTTTTGTAAAAGCATTGTTCAGTGCAAGAACATGTAAAAATTATTATTTTTATTCTTGCTTATGAAAAATCAGGAGTTCTATTTGTGCTGTCAGACGCAGTTCGAATTTAAAGAAGCCCAGCTGGAGATATGTCATCGTGGGTACCTGTGAGCTGTTTCTCCCTCTGTACAAAATGGGATGGGGAAGGGGAATAATCACCTGCTGGTCTGGCAAGACTACAGCCCTCCACGCATCAGTAGAGCTGCGTTTGCTGTAATTTGTACCTGTGCTCCTCCCCTCTGCTGCTCCTGCAATCAGCTGTGAATAGTTCCATTCCAGCACATTTAAGTAGTGTGTGTCTTCAGTGGCACTTTGATATTTGCTAATGCAATCATAAAATCTCACATCTCAGCTAAATTTTCTGTGCCTTTAGCTGTGCTGCAGGCAATAGCAGGTTTCTGAACTGCAGGAGTCCCATCTATAGCTGATTATATTTACTCTTTCTCTACTCTGAAGTAGATCACAGTTAAAATTGGACAACCAGAATGAGGCCCTGCAAGAGCAGCAGATTGAAAAGCAAACAGCTCCCTTTCCTTCCTCCTGCCCAGCTAAAACAGATTATTTTAGAAAACACTTCCTTGTGTTCTGAGATGCAGCAGTGTCACTAATACCCTCTCAGCCAGCACTTCCCAGCCACCGGCAGCCACCTGGCCACCCTGAACAGTCTGTTTCTTTCTCTTTGACCTGTAAAACATCTCTCAGATACAGCAAACAACTTACGGTGTCCTGCCTTGTGAACTGACCCACATATGCAGACATTCTGCAAAGTTCAAATCAGACTGAATTCCAGACATTTTACAGGCAGGAATACAAGTGTTACCTTGTTATGGCAGCTGCCATAAAACTCCTCTTTTATAGCCTGCTTCAAAGAGCAGCTGATACAGCCTTGTCTCCCTGTTTAAATACCTTCTTGCTCCGTGTTCCGAAAGTGGATTAGAAATAACATATTGCAACTGCTCTTCATGATCCAGAACAAAAGGAAACAAAGCTCTATAATTGACTGCATACTTCAACTAGATTGGGCAGTTTATGGTTGTCTTGCTGGGGATCAGCAGTTTGTGGCTAATACTTGCTCTTTTCTTCTGTATCCTCTCTTTTGACTTGCACTTGGGAGTTCATCTAAGTGAGATGTTCTGCCTTGGTGTGAGAGTTCCTGTGGATATGGGAGGACATGTTAGCTCTTTGAACTAAAAATTTGGGTGACTGAATGGCAGCTCATGAAAAGGCTCTTTGGTAAAGAGCAGCAGTGATACTGGTTTAACAGGACAGTCCAATCTGAAAGAGTCTTCAGGTGGTTTTGACTGCTTTTGAGGCTGAGGATGAAAGTTCTGCGCATGATGTCTGTGGAAAGATGTCAGAACGCCCATGACACAGGGTTTCAAGCAGTCTCCTTGTTTACAATCTTTATAACAGCAATTCTCTTCTCCTTGGTATTAACAATTGGAAGCATCTTAAAAGCGAAAGGCAATCGTTGAAGCCCAAAGGAAGGGAAAAAAGTATAAATTGCTCTATAGCCTCATCACTCTTTTGTACAATTCAGGAAAGGAGAACCCAAAAATAGGAACAGTGATGTCTGTACCTTTTCAAAAAGTCTGTCAGCTGATTGTTGCAAAATGTGGAGTATATAAAATTTTCTTAAGAAAGGATATTCTTATATGTGTGATCTTTGTATACTGTCCAGCCTAAACAGCAAGAAAGGAGATTTAATCTGTGAAATAGCTAGCAACATCTAAGTGATGTCCAGGTATTAAAAAGACAAATTACTTGTTGGTAGAACTGCCTTGGTAAGGTTTAGGGCTGGAGATGCTTCAGTGATCTCAGACCTAGGGGGAAGTTAACCAAGCTTGGAAAGAAGGATGTACCACTGATAGAGGACACAAAAATGCAGAATTTAGGGGCTACAAGGACGTTTGGCAGAACCCCCAAGATAAGGAAGCAACTAATAAGGCTAACTCAGCAACTGTACTATAATCAGATCTAACCAGATAAAAGGTAATTCTGGCAGGGGTAAATCTGTGGCCAACCCATAGACCACCAACCCAAGAAACCCACTGACCCAAAAGAAGAGAAAGACTGAGCATGCAGACTGATTAGAATTAGAAGTGAGAGAATCTTTAACCCATAGAGGATAGAATACTAATTAATAAGAGAACTATATGACTTGTAGCCATTGGACACTAATCCTTTTGTTTGCTAAAATGTGTAAATTATAAAAAGTTTTGGTAGTTGGTGTGCTTCATGTATGGAATACCAGTGAGCACCCAGGCTTGTGCAACTCTGAAATAAATAATCAACATCCCTTTCGAGTGTGTTAGTATTGGCTTGTTGCACACTGGGTAACGAATCCAATTCGTGTGGACAACAATATAAGCTACATTTTAGAAGTGCCTGTCATTGTTCATCATTATTCACATAACTTTGTAGAGATGGAAATTGGGGCTTCTGTATGAGTGCTACCTTGCAGTAGAAACTGCAGACTTGATAAAGTAAATTAATGTGAAGTAAATTAAGCTAATAATATAATACTTGATAAAGTAAGATTAATAATAAACATGCAGGTTCCACCTGGATGCATGAAAAAAACCTAAAAATGTCTTAAAATCTAAAAAAACCCTTAAATTTTAGGAGATAAATCTGTGGTTTGGATTGGGGGTTTTTGTTTGGATTTTAATGGACAGTAATTAGTGGCTCACATATGAGAAACCTGAATCTTTTTTTCCCCTTGATCATCTGTAGAGCTGTGTTTCCCATACCTACAGTTGGGCATCACGTCATAAGGATGAGTTCCTTCTTTGTTTCTTTTTACATTTAAGGATTAGTGTCATACTGTCTGTCTTGCCAAATGAGCCTGGAATTCCCTTTTCTCTTCAAGTAGCACAACTTCAAGTACTACCAGTGCCTGACCATTCCCTTTACTCCAGCCCTCATCCAAGAGCAAAATGTTAGCCTGATGATAAGAGCACAGAGAGGTTTGTGTTTAACTGCATTTGGCCAAGGAAGAAATTAGGCCAAATTTCCTGCCTCTGACCAAGGATTAATACCTTTGTGTAAATTGGAGCATTATCACCCTGAGCAGATCCTTACAAACAGAGGTGGAGGACAGGACAGGACAGGACAGGACAGGTGCTTTCCATGACTGTGCAGATTGCCTTCAGCTGCCTGTGAGACCACAGGTACAGGCTCTAGGTATTTCGAGGGAGAAGTGTTTCTCTATTTTTAGATGAAATCACATTGCCACTCCAGTTTATCTAAGTAGTCTGGCTACAGAATGCTGCTGTATTTAGAAGTCACTTAATGCAAGAACAGCATCTTACAGAAAAAGGTCACAGTGTGTTCTCCGTTCTATTAGTACTGAATTCTATAATTTATGCTAAACCACTCTATTCCTCTTTAAGTACCACACACTTGAATGCACATTTTCTCTATGTAATTGTGGCCTCCATTTCCATCAATATTTGTCTCAAATGTACCTATAAACACCATTCCACCGATTTTCAGAGTCATCCTTAGCTCTGAGCTCATCCAGAGGCTCTGAATGGCGGAAGAGGAAATGCATCCTGGCACATGAAATTAGAATACATATTGGTACTTACCAATGCATATTGGTACATGAAATTAATACCCTGCATTGTCCTGCCCACTCCTTTTCAAGGAATCCATTCCCTTATTAGGGTTGGATTGGCTGGCTAATGAGGGTGGATTTAAGGCATGCAGTCTGCCCATTAGCAAGCGCTGTGAGACTTGCAGGTTTAAGGGGAAATACACTGTGTAGCACACTTCCACATCTGATTTTCATAAGTTTAAATAAACCAATTAATAAAAAGACATACCTCATTGTAAAGCAGAGAGGATCAAAGTCAAGCATGGATAGCAGGGACATAGGACAAGGAGTCACTGAAGACCAGCAAAATAAGGGTAGGGTTACCCTGGATCAGGACCTGCTTCGTTGTGCCGATGAGCTCAGTTGGTCAGCTCTGGAT
The DNA here is from genome assembly GCA_013397975.1 of Machaerirhynchus nigripectus. Taxonomy (NCBI): domain Eukaryota; kingdom Metazoa; phylum Chordata; class Aves; order Passeriformes; family Dicruridae; genus Machaerirhynchus; species Machaerirhynchus nigripectus. The sequence goes on from VZRQ01005698.1 coordinate 259,021, forward strand.
ACACATTAGATAGTGGGGAGACAAATCTGGTCTTACCAGCTTCTGGCTTTGGAATTTGATTGTGCATATATAAAAGCAGCTGTTCTCCAGAATAGAAGGTGTATCAATTTTTTCATCTGTTTTTCAGGAGTTGCAAATTATTATTTTTCCTTTCAAATTTCTTCTTTTTCCTTCACATTTGCATGGGAATTTGCTTTCAGTGAGAAAAGGCTATGTGTGTGTGTGGTATCAGAAATTAAAGTCTGAGCTGAGTAGAAATGTGTTACAGAACACACGGAAACATGTCCTGGTAGTCTTTATGCCTTTAAAAAGCTAATCTGAAATGTCAGGAGATAAGAAACACCTATCAGCATGAGTGTATGTAAGCACTTTGGATGTGCAAAAAATAATTTGGCATGAGGTTTAGACATTTCAAATGTCGGGGTAGAGCACTGTGAGCACTATTATCTTGTTACTTCCTCAGACTGGCACGCACAAATGCCCAAAAAGAAATCAAAGCCAAATCTCTAAGAATATGCTACTAAAATTTTTTTGTGTCAAAGAAAGCACACGATGTTAATTCAGTGAAGGGAATTCATACTGAATGTCATATGTCGTCCACACTTGCAGTGTCTCAAGCTGTGCTTAGCCTGTGCTGCAACGTAATATACGCAGTGGCAGTGCACAGAACAGGTGGGAATCCACAGGCCTCAACACAGAAAAACCAGGCAGCCTTGGCAACAGTTTTCCTGATATTTGTCATTTGGCTGTAACAGGACAGATTTACTATTACACTTTCAGGTGTACAGTAACAGGAACTGTTTGGTTACTAATTTGAGCTATTTTAGTGGTGCATCCAACGCAAATAAACCAATTTACCAAACAATCTGTGAGTAAAAAGATTCAGAGCTTTCCATCAGCTTTGTCATTTGTGAGCCTAAGAGCTAATTGCCTAGCAGAGCTCTACTTAAAACATTATAGGTATAGATACTTACATCATATTTCCTAACCAGAGTAGATTGAAAAACTTGCCATATCAATAGAATAATGAGATTATTTTGCAACTCTTTGGTTTTAGAATTTTAAACAAATATTCTATTCATAGGAGTAAACAGTTTGGTATTCAGTGATTCATGCAGAATAAGAAATCACTTAGATTTTCTATCTGAAGGAGGACCACTCCCAAACTGAGATTGTGTCTCTAAGCAACTTGAATTGTAACATGTAATTTAGAAGCACTTTAAAAATCTAATTCATGTGAGCCAGTCCCCCATTATATACCCAGTATCATGTGTGTGCCAGAGGCTTGATAGACCAGTAAAGTAGATGATTCACTTGATTTGCTTATGTAGGTGGTTAGATTAGTGGTACCAGTAATTCCATAGGCTCTGTCTACATCGCCCTGTGTCATATTAGAATGCTGCCTCACCCATTTTACAGTCCTAGCTTGGAGCTGGCAACTCCTGGTGCCACCTACCCTGGGAGGAAGTCTGTGACCTAATCTCTGTACGGTGGAAGATTCCCAGTGCAGCAGCTTAGCAAAGGCTTTCCAAATCAACACTGGTATGGGAAGATCGCTGCTTGTTTGGTCTGGTGTGATTAAAAGTGGATCAACACCTAGTTCCAGGACAAGGTCAAAAAATTAAAGGAGGTCAGAACAAGCCAAGAATAGCAAGTTATGCTCAGGGGCTTCACAGGGGGAAGCATTCCTGGCTGAGGTATGATGTTTTCTGGGAGGATTTCAGCAGGGAAGCGCACACCCGTGACATGACACTGTATGTAGTGAGAAGAGAGAAGGGATCTCATTGCCTACTGAATGGTACAGAAGAACCTGATTTGTCACAATTTTGCTTTTAGGCAATGATATGTATCAGGCAGCTCTGGAGTTTCCAGCCCCATTCCTAGTCTCTGACCCAGTCATTCAATATTCTTGTAGCCTGACTTCATTCCTGCAAGATTGCTGTTTCTGTAATTGTCAAGAGGGGTAGGGTGAGAAGTGGGGTGGGAGAGAGAGGAGCCTGGAGCCTGCAGTCTGCAGTGCCAACTGTGGGGCTTTTATGCCAGATGGTATTCCCCCATCTGAGGTCAGGACAGCATATGGCATTCAGGAGTCCTGGCATGCCAGGGACACACTGCATGCATTTTGTGTCCAGTGATGGGCACCATGACTATTTTAAGTGTCAGAGGTGTCAAGCCATCCTTTTCCATGATTTTGTGTGGTCATTGTAGGCAATTAATTAATGACTATCAGCTCCTTGACTTAGAATGGTGTTAAAGTGCACGCAAAACTTTAAATGTGGCTGCTCAGTTTCTTTGGGCCCTGTGAGTGGCTTTGTTTGCTTTTCTAAAAAATAACAGGGATTTAAAGAATATGGTAGAAGGCAGCAAAATCAGTGAAACCCAGAGGGATTTTTCTGCAGGTGTTTTATTATCCACAGAGTTGCTGTTACACACAGTGAAGAAGTGAATTAGGCTGGGAAAGGGTTGTAGATTGACAAATGTCTGCGGTGCCTTTCATGCTTTGTTCCAGAAGAGGACTGAAAGTAATAGACAGCAGCACTGAACCTGACCCAGCCTTCCTTGCCCGTGCTTTTCTCTCACTGTCTCTCATTCATCCTGCCTATAATAGGTACCCAGTAAGACTATCCCATGCAATTAAAGAAAGAGTCAGAGGACATTCACTCACTACACAGACTCTGCATATGACCTTCACAACACAAAGACAAAAGAAAGCTAGGCATGCAGAGTAGGTTTGGTGCCATTCTAAAGTGTTTGGGACAGAATAGGGTGAGGGCAGACAGACAAAATGACAAAACCACATGATCCCCTTTTAGATCCTGTAACTGAGCGTATCTGCAGAGGGGGAGTGAAGGGGCCATGCTTGTCATTGTCACTACCCACAGATTGAGAACTGCAGGTATGGGGAGATGTATGCAACAGCTCTTCATTCTCCTGAGCTCATATATCTATACTTTTATTCCCCAACTTCACTTGGTTCTCCCCATACCAACCCTATTTGCTTCCTTTGAGGTGAATTTACTAAGTTTTCCTGCTACAACTGATACCTACTACGACTCTTACCTACACAACGGAACAACACAGTGTATGGAATTACATTTGTATTTTATCACTGTTGTATACACTGAAATGGTAACTTGTCTAAAAAGATATATTAAATTAATTATAACATAGTTAAATATAATACACACAAAATACTTGGGAGTAATTTTAATACCTGCAATAAAAAAGGAAATAAAGTTTTTATATTCATGGATGTCCATACTCTTAATGCAGGGCTTGTTTTACACTTATTGTGGAGAGTAGTAATTTCCTATTCCAGAAAATGGTAAGGGAGCTTAAGCAAATACTGTTCTATCTTATTCTTAATGAACATGAGCATTTTAAAGTAACATAAGTTTTAAAAATTAAGCAGTATTTTAAATAACTATGATCTGCTTCTGTTTGCAAACTGAACTATCAAAACCCCCCTAGCTTCTTTTCAGTACAATTTTTAGTGCTTTTGCCCTAAAATTTTAATGCCAAATAATCACATTTGGAATTGACCTGCATGTTTTACTAACTAATCTTCCTATCACTCTGGTTCATTTCAACAACTTAGTTGTTCTTACTCTAAATGTGTTGAAAAACAAGTATTCGATTGAAGAGGAGAAGCTAAAATCTCTGCTGGTACCTTGCTTTTTAGGTGCAAACCCTTTTTTGCAGAAAGCTTCTCCTGTCCAGAAGGGAAATTTCTTTCCAGTTGCTCACTTAATTGTGCATCTTGTCCACAGTCAAAAGGTTTCACTGGTTCCATAAGTCCATCCAGTGGCTGCATATGGGAATTGCATATTTTCAAGGGTAAATTCCCATTTTGTACGATTTAGTTTATTAAGTAGTGTTGTTAATGTTATTAATGGAAATAAACGTGAACTGAAAGGTAGAATTGGAATGCTCCCAGCCTTTGCTGATAAGTAGATACATACCTGTACAGTACCCTTTAGTTAATACTGGGAGTTGATTTGTTATTCCAGCAACAGGAAAAAGATAAACGTTTGTAATTATTTATTAGTATTTAAATTACTTACCTGCTAGAACAAGGAACAGAAACCTGCTGAGTGAAAAGTTTTAGCTTATTTTCATTGTGAACCTGAGACAGCTGAGGACATTGTGAATACTGCCTCTTGCGAGTTGTCCTCTTAGATTTCATGCTTGGGTTTATACTAAAGCAAACCTCCATGAAGTTACACCTTCTGATTATTAAGTATGTTTTTTGTCAAATGGCATAAGGTACTACAAAAAGTAATTAAAAATCTGAATGTAAAGAGGACAAGATCTGAACAGTGTGTTCCAGAAGTCATATTGAGAATTTATACACAAACTATTTCCAGAAAATCCTGCTTAAGTTCAGTATCCAATCTTGATGGGTCATCAGACTAAATCAGGCTAGCTGATTGATTGAGAATCTGTGATTAGTTGTAGCATTTCCCCTTGATGATGACAGCAATTTGAGCCTCAGTGCCTTGAACCCTAATTCTAACATTACTTCCATTATTGCTACCAGTGCTGGGGTTGTAAGTGTGGAGAATATCAATGGAATACTTTTACCAGTTAGAAAAAGTCCATTTGCTAAAAGCCTTTTAATTCTCTGTTCTAAGCAAATACAGGCTTCTAAAATGTTCACCATCATTACTGGCTTTTTTCTTCCCATGAAAGTAAATGTATCTTTAATTTTGCCTTCTAGAGTGAATACATTATGATACAGTGTACAATTACATGATAGCCTATAATTTGCCTAGGGGTGCCCTGCTTCAGTTAGTGCATAGGCTGGGGAGGCATAAATAGAGAATGACTTTTGTAACACCGGCCTAAATCTAGCTTAAAAAAAAAAATTAGGTGCTTTATTTTTTCTATCTACATAAATAAATTTTACCCTAGAAAGTTTCAGAAGTGTGTCTAAGATACTTTGTGCATGTTGAAATAACCATATAATAGCTACTGCATGCTGTGGTACAACAGTTGCCAATCCTTTCCAGGGTTTTGCACATTTCATATCTTCATTATTTTCAGTCTAAAATTGCCACTACTGAGGTTGCTGTGGTTGTAAACTCTAGCAGCTTCTCTTCAACAAGATGTCTGGTTTTAGTAATGAACTTAGAATATCACAATTCTTTCTTGCTGCACTGACTACTATAAAAACAGAGAATGTCAGTGTTTTGTGGATATAATGCAACTCAATCTTTTCTGCTACAGAAACTCTGCTTTCAGGTTTGGATTTATTTTTTGTTTGTTTTTAACTAGGGCCACCAAATATTTATACCTTATTTGGTGACCTAAGTACTTTCAGACCTGAAAACAGAGTCCTATATTTGGGCTCTATGGGACTTTGACTTAAAATAAGGTGTCTGCAGAAAATGAATCAACTCATCTCTGGACCCCACTCAGTTTTTGCATGGTTCCTACTTTACACAGTTGGCTGGTATCTTAGGGATTCACTTTCCTCTGTAAGGGTAAAGAGCTGAGTAACATAGAACCACTGAATGAGCTCCTCCTTTTCCTTTCCCTATAAGCTGTGACTCTCTGCATATTTCTAGTTGGAGTATAACATAGGTTTCCTTAGAGCTGGGTGTTTATTTTAATACTGTGTGCTTGATCAGTCCTCAAAAGCTGTCATAACACTGCCTTTGTCCTATCCTTTCTTCTGAGTACAACCAGAGGATCAGTTGATTATTTTATTTTATTTGCATTTGCCAATGTTGGGATTTTATTGTTCATATATTAGTTATGACTATCTCCTTTACCAGAATCAAAAAGACTCTGCTTCTTAGTACATTACATTATAGCAGCTACAAATCTTTCCAGAGGTGTCCAGTATATTGTTTTGGTTGTATTTGTTCCATTAAATATATAGGGAACTATTTTCCCCTAGAAGACAAGGAATAAACATGATGTATCTCTGATTTGTCCTGAGCTCTTTACAGGAGATGGGAAGAGAACTCAAAAGGTATTACAGCTTTTCTTGAGGCCACTGTGGGCCCACTTCTTCACTCTGACAACTTCCAGTTTTTCAGTCTGAGGTATATTAATACTGCAGTATTCGTCTGTTAATGCAGGGCCTGCATTTTACCATGTTCTGTGATGTGGCTGATAAATAAACTCCTTCAGTGGGGAGGTTCCAAGTAAAACTATGGAATTTACAGATTTAGAAAATTATTTTCAAATCAGCCATAGTTTTTTAGCTAAACAAAACAAGATTAATAAACACCTGCATACCAAACTCTTCCTATGAGAGTTCACAGTATTTACAAAGCCCATGGGTTTATCTTACAGTTTAGCGGGTTTTGTAGTACAACCTTAATCCTGACCTCAGCTGATAGGTTGTAAGAGAGACATCAGTATGGAAAAATCTGTGCTGTTCTAGTTTCTCTTTCAAAGGTCTCCAGCAGTTCCAGGAGTCATGAGATCCATTGCCTACCTCAACTTTGCCCTTTCACAGGAACTGCAAACAACAAGAAACAGTTTTTTGGGGTTGCAGGCAGCCTCCTTTTCTAGAGTGAACACAAATTAATTATTAGAATTTCCAGTTTTGGCATACTTCTCATTAATATGTTCTTGCTGAATGGAAAGACTTCACTATTATAAGTGTATTTGCTTCAGAGTGGAAAAATGCAGAAGGAAAGAACAAAAAAAATAAGAAGCCTCTCAGACAAAATAATGGTCACAGAATTGAGTTTACAGGTCAGCACAAACCTTACAGACTTGCATAATTATGATTGTCCATTTGTTCTTGCCTTATGAATAAAAGTAAACTATGACATTTATATTTCTTAGGCCAGATTTTCTTTCGTCTTTTTCTAAACCAAGCACTACTAATCTTTTAAATCTTCTCCTGTCCACAATAGAGGCCAATTTAGAAAGCATTGTCAAATGTCATTGCAAAACTGAATCTTTCAAATTCTAAAAGAATTTTTTTAAAGTCCATTCAGGGTTTATGATGTTATGTTCCATAGTCTGATGCCCAAAAGATAGGCCAGAAATAAATCCCCATAGACCGATGTCTATAGAGCAGGCATTTGTTTATTGCAGCGCTGGTGGTGAGGGGGATCGCTCCTCCTAACTCACCCACCCTTGTCAAGTGTTGTGGTACATTGATACAGTAAATTATGCCAAATGTTGCATATGTCATTACAGCATCACTGCATATGTGCTGGAAATAATTTACATAGGATGATCTCATGGCTATTAGATAACTTTTCGTACTGCGCTTGCGCCTCCCCGATTCAGGGGTCTTTGAGGGTCTTTGATGAAGGCTTCTAAAGTCTTCTTCGCACTTGAACTTTTCAACCTTGTCTTCGATGCATGCGTAGTTATGGTGCTCCTTGGTCCATCTGGTCTAAACCGGCCTCAATTCTTTGTTTGGTGGCTAATTGGCTTGCTCTTGCCCATTTCTCATTAATTCTACACTTATCTATCTCTGAAACTATACACCTGGTGAGTTTTTCCTCTCGTCCATTCAGCATTTAAGCAACTAGTTAACCATATACTGGCCATTACATTGTATAAAAAAAGTTATCCATATCAAGTTATATAAGTATCAAAAGTTATGATTGTCAGGTTATATAAGGTTATATATGTATAAAAGTTATGATCCAGGTTATATAGGTATAAAAGCTATGATCCAGGCTACATAAGTAAAAACTATAATTCTGGCTATATAAGTACAGAAAGATATGCTTCAGGTTATATTGATAAGAAGTCATGATTTAGGTTATATTGATACTAGGTTATATAGATGTCTTATAACTCAAGCTAAATAAGCACCTTGTAACTGTAATCTAGGTTATATAGGCATCAAGTCCTTACACTTAAATCCAGAGATCTGTGTCAATTATATTTTCACTGAGGTTTGTCCAGTTATTGTTTGGTTATGAGGTTAGAAGTTAGTTTTGAAAAATTAGTTTAATGAATATTTACAGTCCATCTGCTTATGAATGAAGCACAGACTGAAGAGACAGCATAACATGGATAAGTCATAAATTGGTTCATTATTTCAGTTTGGAGGTTTGCTCCTGTATGGTCCTGCAGCTGGTGGTGTAGGCTCTTGGTCTTCCCTTAAATTAATGCCTTAAGAAAACTGGAGGATTTTTGGGTACTCTTTAGTAGTCTTTTTTGTGGGCAACTTTGTGTCTTTCAAAGAGGGTACAAACTGAAACCAAAGGAACTAAACTAGGTTTGAAGCAGAAGGGCTGACTGCAATGAAATGGCAGTGGAATTATTTTAACTAAAGAATGTTTTAATATAGTGAACCATCTAGAAAAATCTGATTCCTAACAGAGTACAAAAAAGGTCCAGTGGCATTTGATTTATTCCTGCTGTAAGCCCTAGCTTACTTCTGAAGAAGTGTTAAGAGAAACTGTTCTGTCAAACCCATTTAAAAATAAGATTTTATTCAACATGAATAACAACGGATTCTTTTGTGGATAAGATTAGAAAATTATTCTATTTCTATATAAGTGAGGGAAATTAATTAGAAAACCAGCACTGTTTGTGCAAAACCCATATGTTATTCTCATCTTTGAACTCTTAAGTTACTTGTATCTTGTCAGGCTCACTTTCTGATAGTTTTGTTTTTATGGATAGTATTTAGAAGGCAGCTCCTCTAATTTTTGCTCCACAGTAAACATTTTTGTCCAGGATATTTTCAAGCCTGACTGGCATGTGAGTTCTAACATCGGGCAGCTTGTTGTCAGCATATAAGAGAAGCATGTTGGCTGTTGTGCATGCATTTGGTAGGTCACCCATGTAAAGAGTAAATGGAAAGAAACTGTAAATTACAGGGTTATAAATACATGAAGAGTCTCTTGAGCAAAGACTGAGTGGTTTTCTGATGTCAGCTGAGCCCTTAGATGAATTTAGTGTCCTGCTTGGTTTTGCTGTTTTTCTATACCCTGTGAGGCAAGGCTCCTTTATAAAGAACAAGAGAAAGCCAATGGTATTTAATAGAGAACTTAGACACTAAAGTTATAACTAAAAATTTACAGGATGTCTTATTCTGTCATGGCCACAGACACATGCATGCAATTGTGTTTCACGGATATAGCTCAAACAGGAATTCTGAACCTATTAAATATAAAGTACTCAATTTCCTGGCAGTAAGGCTGTTGTAATTGCATATTACAAAGAACAGTCTTAGACTTTTAAATACTATTGGTATAGAAACTGAAGTATAAAACCAGAAAAAATGTTAGTACACTACAGATTTAAGCAGGCAAGTTAGGAAGATAATGGGTATATATTAAATACCAAAGAATAACAGGATAATCTATTTTCATGGCAATGAAACAGAAAATAATTTTAAAGACTAAGAATCTAATATTTCCACAAAATCAGTGGTAACCAAGGAGTAATAATCTCAGTCAGTGACATTCAGAAAAAAAGAAACTGAACTAAATTGTTCCTGAAGAATTATCCATAGGCTTCAGTAATAAGAAATTCTATGTTTTGCAAATTGTACTGCAGATTACTCTGAAACCTGTAGCCAGGATCAGTGTGACAATGCCCAGCTGTATTTGCTTCTGAGTCAGAGCAGGAAGAGTTGTGTTCTGAATGAAAAAGACAACAGCATGTCGTGTATTAGCCAAAAGTATCAGGCTTAAATTCAGTCACAGCAAATAATAATTCTATTTCTATAGAAGTATCTATTTTTCACGTTATGCCTCATAGTAATCCTAAGAAATCAGTTGTGATTGCATTGAAGGATGTTACGTATTTCCTACAGTTGGTCTGAAGGAGCTTTAAGCATGTAAAGAGCATCATTTGTTTCAGAGGTAGAAGGTCTAGACCAAAACCAAATGTCTGCTTGGATCAAAAGCCAGACAGAATATCTGACATTTCAGTGTTGGGGGAATCTATGAAACAGTGAAGACCCCCAGGCAGAATTATCTTTGTGGCACAGCTGAATTGTGTCTTATCTGCCAATACTTTTTGAAATAACCCTATAATCTATCAAATTCCCATAACGTGTTCTTAACTCAAATCTGAAAAATTAGCTAAGGACAACTGTCATTGGGAGGACGTGATTTTACTGTGCCCCCATCCCTTCCTATCCTTTGTAAAGTTCTATAAAACTAGAACATGTTTTGTAATATTGTTACTAAAATATGTTGCCCTGGCAAAAATCCGGGACACTATGACTCAGCTGTGATTTCCAGGAAATAAGTTAGACGTAATGGGATTACAATTTGAGATGCTTTCTTCATGTCAGATCCTCTGTGGTGGTAACAAAAATGGTCACTGGATTTCAGGCTAAAATGTGGAATAAGACTAAAAGTAATGACTTCTGTGTGACTACACAGCTCCCTTCTTCTGATAGTAAATTCATCTCAGGCTCTAAGGAAGTCTACGGGCATTGAGAATTATATTTAACATATTCCATATGTGCAAAAGTGAAACAGAAATGTAAAATGCATTCATTTCAGTCACGGATGGGATATAACTCTTAATAATTCCACTTGCACCCTGGACAATATCTCATGGCTCTGTAAAAATTCTTACTCTAAATGCAGGTGTTTTCTTAGAGTAACCCTGCAGAGAAAAATACCACCCCTTTCCCCTTGGAAATCTAGAATAATAACTCACAGAATAGAACAATAAATGAGTTATATCCGGACAATGTTACTGGTTGAAAAAAGAAAAAAGCCTGCAAAATGCAGATTTGATATCACTTTCCAGATAACGCAAAAACTTGATTGAGCACATGACTGCATACATACAGTGCTTGAAATTGGTAGGGCCATATGGCATTGAATACAGTCCTATCATTGGGTCTGGCCTGATGAGAAGAGAGCCCTCAACCACTTTTCACTCATCTCTTGCAAAATCTTTCTCCAATTGGGCTGTTTTTTCCTCCACTAGATTGCTTTTAAAACCCACTATAATAATTATGTTAATATTTTGGGAATTAGAAGCATTTCAGAGAAATGCACTGTGCATTGTACTGTACAGAGCAATAATGCCCAGAAATTTATCTGTGTAAAGTATTTCATAATATATATTAGGATGATATTTTAAAATATATGTCTTAATGAAGTAATTGAAGTTATTTGGCTGCAGTAATGCAGGAATAAGCATACAAAAGGAAACTCCTAAAAACTTTGGAGTAGACCAACTTCTTTCATGTGTATTATGCAAAGATAAAGGATATTCATTATAACAGTGGAAGATACTTACAGGTGTAGATGAACGAGATGAACACATCTAATTTTTTTCCTCTTTCACTTCAACACATTTGGGAAGATCTATGGTGGAACATGCCTGCCACTTTCCCTTTTAGTGGAAACTGATGAAGTGTTTGGCAGGATCAGTTACTTTAAGGTGTGATTTCCTGCTGGAATAAGATCTGGAGGCCAAAGGGGAGGTGAGGACTTTATTAATCTTAGCTGGAAGTAGGCGCAAGAGATCACATCATAAAACATTCTGTCAGTGTCAGCTATATGTTCCAAGAGTGGATTAGCATTTTAAAACCTTACTGAGTCTGACAAGCAAGTCTTTCCATTCTTAAAAAAAGAGAAAACAACCTTCTCAAGTCTGTAGTTTTGTCAGAAATTAAATAACTTAGTTCATTTATAAAGAATACTCACAAAACCAGCTTGAAATGATGCCATACTTGTAGATTAAGGAATTTTGGAAATACTACATGAAGGCCTGTGGGTTTATGGGTGAGGGTTTTTTTTGTATTTTGTTTTGTTTGTGTGGTTTTGTTTTTTTTAATGACAACTGAGTCTAGATCTATCAATGCAAAAGACCAATAGGAACAATAAGTGTCAAGTTTTTCTATGTGTCTGCCCAAATAACAGTAGTCAGAGCTTTTTCCTAGAGCTGAGGATTTGAGTCTCTCGTTCTCTATATTTGAAGCCAAAGGGAGAGAAGAAAACATTGATGGTGTATCCTCAGGTAACTCACATCAACCATGGAAGAGCAAAAATCAAGGCCTCAATTTATCCAGAGCAGGAATTCAAACAAGCCCTTACCTCTACAAAAGCAAAGTTACTAAGTATTGCAAATTGGGAAACACTGTGAATTTTGTGTCTTATTTTTTATGAGGAGAGGCTGGTGGGACACCGCTGCTTTAGAGGGGAGCCAGCAGCTGAGAATCCTGAATAAGGATAGGCCCCTATATGTTACTGGGGGCATATATTAGATCTTCTCCTTTTTTTTTTTTCCTTCTGTTTTTTTTTGGCATCTTATACTGGTAGCCTAAGTTTGCTTTTGCTGGTTTGAATGCCTGAATTTCCTGCATTTTATGGGGACTGTGGGCACCTCTCAAGAGAGTGAATTTTATTGTAACACATGCATCTGTGATGGAAGTAAGCAAGGTTAATTTTTTTCTACTCTAAATACAACTGAGTTTGTTCCACAAAATAAAGTGCCAATTTTTGTGCTCATTCAGCATCAGGCAGAAAGCAAAACCAAGGCTATTTAAAAATTAAGGTGTGAGAAGATGTGCAGAAGTTGTGCAGCAGTTGTTAGCTACAATTTTTAACTAAAGGCATGTGAAAAATTTTAAGCTCTGGTGTCATCTGATATGACAGACCATAGTATTGCAGAGTTTGCTGCCAAATCGTCACCTAATCAAGGCAGATACATTTCCTTTAGCAAAAAAGTTTCAGAACATGTCAGAAAAAAAAAAATAAGCAAAGCAATGAAGTAGATTGTGATCCACCTAAGAAAACAAGGTAATTCTTAATCTGGATAATATTTTGTTACTTTATTATAAAAGGTTAGATTCAGACTGGGTGCTGCTTTAGTAGTTGCTGAGGTGATGAGTGATGCATTTATTTTGGGAAGTATAGTAATTAAAAACTTACCGTACTGACAAAATAATGCCTGTGCACAGCCAGAGTGGGAATTCAGAAGCATGACAGATTAGATTTCCAATGAAAGTTTGTGATTTTAAATCATTATGAATCAAAATTGTTTCACTTCCCATTGGAGCAGAATAGGGTCACTTGGACACCACTTCATCAGAAGCAAGCCAATGATACATTGTCTTTCTCAGGTCACCAAATTTGTGAAGTAAAAAAAAAAAAAATTCTGGGTTTTTCTGGTACCTAGTTTCCATAGATGTTTTGTGGGTAAATTAATTATTTTACCTGCATTAAGTATGAACAATTGTGCACAAATAGTAAGAGGCAGTAGTAATTACATGGAAGGACTATATTAACCGCTCAGATCTCTTTTATTTTGGAAGGGTTTTTTTTTACTGCGTTTGTTATTTAGAGTTACTCATGATTAAACTTCAGGTTTTGGGCCGTCCTCACATGTTTTATATCTGACCTTTCTGGAGTGGTCACATCCCAATTTCACATCCATGTTGCTTGAAAAGACCACGAAGGCGTTCAAGGATAAACGTATGCAATGGTAATTATGTAATCAGATGCCTTTAGGGTGCTTTGAATGCTCTGCTACATCAGAAGCAGAGCAGATGAAACGGGGTTTGGTTTCTTTTCTGGAACACCTGTTCTGTCTTCATCTTCCCCTCCATCCTCCCCGTCTCTTCTGCTTTCTGCCAGGAGCCGCTGTAATCCACGAGATGGCACTACGCCATTAGCAGGGTGTTGGGACACCAGCCCTACAGCTCCAAGCTTAAGCAAGGATAGATTCCTTTTTAAACTCCAGAGGTTTGTTCAATCTGTGGTTTCCTTATGCCACAAATATCCTGCCTTCCAGACTGTCATCAGCTGGGAATTGCGGGTGATTCCTGCTAGGGGACACGGGGGAACTCCAGTGTAGAAAGGGATCAAGTTACTAAAGCATTTGGGAAACACGTTTACCTTCCATGAAAGGAAACGTTTAGCTGAAGGTTCCTCTTAGGAGCCAACAAGAGTATCTCTGAGAAATGCAGTCAGTTAAACAAGACTTTGAAATAATCAATTCATACGTTCTTGGCCTATTTTCCGACTCTTATCTATAAGGCAGAAGTTGTTTTTTGAATAAATAAATAAAGGTTATATCATTTAGAAGGTGTGTCCTTCGAGTAACTTTTATCCAGACCAGCACAGGGAGAGGAAATGCCTTATCAAGCCCTGGCCACCTGAGACCCACTGGCCTACTCAGGCCAAGTTAATTGGTTCTGGGCAGGGCGATACAAGCAAAGTCAGCACCCCTCCCTCCTGAAAATGAGACAGAAAGAGCAAAATCCCTCCTGTCGTGGAGCTGCTGTGCAGCTTTGCAGGGAGGAGAGCGGGAGGAGAGCTCTTGCCTTCTGGAAGAGGAAGCAACCTTTGCAGCTGTGAAACCTGAGAGAACAATGGAGGTTGTGTGGACTAGCAGTTATGGGGGGCTGCTCTCAGGGCTTGATGCCAGAGATGTCCCACAGCAGCAATCTTTTGTTTGTAATAAATTCTAAACTTCTCTTGACCTTATTGCAGCATTCTGGGCTGAAATGCATCTGAACAACTGATGTGAGGTACCCCATACCTTAAAATTCGTGGGTGCATACTGAATGCCAACAGAACTGTTCTGAACAAGACCAAAATGTAACTGAAAGCATTTTCCTCTTGTTTCCAGGCTGAATTTGAACTCAGCTTTTTATTCCTGCCTTAGCCATGCACTGGAAGAACATCTCATACCACTCCCTCCAGCTTGCTGTTGTGAATTAAGTTGCTTTCAGAAATGATTGCTCACGTGCAGCTAGGCCTTTGTGTACCATACATGTCTCATCATTACAGACCATTCTTCTTGACTTCATTGTAAAACTACTTCTATCCTTGTACATACTAAGGCCATAATTCTTCAAATTTTATGAATATGCCTAAAGTCTATTCATGTGAGCATTCCCATTGATTTTTTTTTCATATTGTGTGCAACTGGCATGTGCAAAAATTGGAACTGAATTATTACTTTGTCCTCAGGGGATTGAAACCTTTAGAAATGCCTGTTTCTTGCCAAATGAGACATAAGATTCTGATTTACACCTCTGGTTTTCTATACATCACAAGACAAAGGTATTTAAACAATAATATTGTAAAATAATAAAATAAACAATATAAATACTGTAAATAATATTGTTTCCTGTAACATATTAATTGTGGACTCTCACAGTAAGTGGCCCACAACTGTCGGATTAATATATGTCAAGATTTTAAATTTATCTTTTAAATTATATACCAGGATGGACTATTTTTTATACATACATATCTGTGTATGAAGTCTTGGATTGTAGTCAAGACTATGTAAGAAATATTGCTTGTGTGGAAGCTCTGAATGGCCTCTTTCTATAGTCATCATCATGCAGGCATTTTCCCTGTTTAATATCTGCTACCCCTTAATGCTATTTCCTTTAGGTAACTGTATTTCTGGCTCACGTCACACTAGAAAATATTCCCTCCACAGCCTGTCATCTACTAGGATTCATTTTAATTGAGGTAGTCACTATCCTTATCTAATGAATGATACAGTTCTTTGGCCAGTGCAGTTTAAAAATTAGGAGGATTTATAGTTCAGCTGTCTGAACATAATACAAGATTTTTGACAGTGAAATAAGCATTTGAAATTCAAATTTTGTAAATGGGTTCTTTAAAACTATTTGATGTTAAATCACACTGAAAAAGAACTTTATTATACAAGTGGCTGTAAGACTTTTGAATGCTGTCTGCATTTATACCACACCAACACAAGAGAAATTATCATTACTTACTGAAGAAATAATCTCTGTTCTTTCTAGTTGGATTATATTTAAATCCTAGAAAATTTTTACAAAAGATGAAGCTGAAAGCAAAGGTCAGTGAAAGATTTAGTCCTGAAACAGCTGAAATGTGGTTCGTGGGATAAATGTTTTTTTAATATTGACTGCATGTCAACCGTGTATTAGATGTGAGCATGACAGTAGCAGAGAAAACAACTGCCACAATTTCCCTTCTTTTATAGAAAACAGATATTGCTGTTTCACCCGTGCAAGGGTGGTGTTATTTTGTAACTTTGGTGCTTCTCGTACAGCCTCATTCAAGGCACTTCAAGGCAAGTGCCTGTGTTGGTTGATTAGCCGTCCTAGAACCCTCCAAAACTGTTAGGAGAAAAAGATTTCTACCACCTAGAGGGCAATTCAGAGGAAGGATTCACCACAGATAACAGAATTACTCTCCTGATGAGGCCCTCTCACCCTGCTGATGCATGGGACACGACCAGCATCCAACTTCCTTCTTTTTTGTATAAACAGAAAAAAAGAATGACAACGTCAGGAATAAAAACCAAATCAGGATAAGTATATAAGCCTGTATTATGACACATGCAAAATAAGGGCACTTAAGGCCAAAATTAGAAACCTGAAAATGCCTGCTTATGTGGTACCAATTTCTAGGCTTCCTCAAACTGTGCCAGGAGCCTGGTGATACATCACCAGGCATATCTGGAACTGCTTGAGATGTGGCAGTGCTGGAGAGGCAGTGCATGTTGTGCCTCAATGTCATCCACCTACAGAAATTAGATGTTCTCTCTATTATAGGACAAATTCTTTTCTTTTCCTCTATTTCTATGTCAAGACCATTATTAATGATTTCACTGGTTAAAACCATGGTTAAAAGGCCCATTCTCATTTAAAAGTTGATAATAAAAGCATAGGAAAATGTTAAGCATTTACAGTTTGAAATTACCACTATGGTTGCAATAGAACCTGCACAGTAACAGAAAGAGAAAATTAGCTCTCACCTTTGAGTCATTTGTATAATGTAGTAAGATATAAAACCTGGTTCAGTTCAGAATGACAGAAAAAGTTTCATCAGTCTCAAGGAACCAGGAAATTGGCAATGTCAGTGCCATATTGATTTCATCACTGCAACACAGGCTTGGCGTTTATAGTGGAAATAAAAAAAAAAAAAGATGATGTTATTAATTTTTTTCCTTTTCTTCTTTATTACTAAGAGACATTAAAAAAAAGAAAAAGCCAAGAAGTGGTGTTAGCAGAGTCAAGACAAATTGTATTTATCAGTGGCAAAGGAAGAGGTAGGTTGAAACTGATGTCTTATCATTCATTTTTTTAAAATAAATGTCCAATTACTAAAGGAATCCAGAAAACTCTGAATGAGTGTTTAGAGATAGGACATCAAAAGATGCGTATACAACAGTGCTGTTGAATGACTGGCCAATAATCAGAGCCTACATTAATTCCAGAAAGTACACACAAATAATATTCCTTGGCTCCATTTTCAAAGCAGCATTTGGAAAGTTATGCACACTAATCCTGTAAGAATAACAGGATTTGTGTTGCCAACACAAGCATAGCTTTGAAAATGTAACCATAAGGGTCCAATGCAGCAGTCAAAGTAATCCCTGGCCTTTTACCCTCTGAGAAAAAAGAACAATTTTGCAAAAAAATTTCGTCATTAAACTAAAAATATATCTTTTACCCTGGGGAATCCTCACATGAACATTCTCTTTCTGGCTGGAGGGATGTAAGATCAGTAGGGAAATGGAGGAGAAAGAGATGTTATTGAAGGAACCCAAGTCTGCTTCTTAACCTGTCTGAAAATCCCCAGTTTCCCCACCTTTCTACAAAAGTGTTACTGTAGAATGATTTGGTTTGTAAGGGACTTCTAAAGGTTATCTAGTCCAACAGGAGGGACATCATCCACTAGATCAGGCTGCTAAGAGCTCCTTCCAACCTGACCTTGAATATTTCCAGGGATAGGGCATCCACCACCTCTCTGGGAAGCCTGTGCCACTGTTTCATCATGCTCATGGTGAAAATTTTATTCCTAATATCTAGTCTGAATCTACCCTCTTTTAAGTGTAAAACCATTAATTAACCCTTGAGCTACTACAGCAGGTCCTACTAAGAAGGGTGTAATTCCAGAAAAGTGAGTGGTCACTTTGAGTGCTTTATGACTTAAACTGATACAGATTCAAAGTGATAAAAGTAAATATGCTAGTTTACTCTCCTGTTGCCTGACAGGGCAAGGTGTTATCTATTCTCCTTCAATTCCTATTGCCAGTGAGCAGGACCTTTGGAAATTTTCAGAACTGGCATTTTTCGTTTTTCTCCCTAGAATGTGAGCTGCGTGTAAATCAGTGTTAAATATCAGTTAACTGTGTTATCAGTTAAAGTGTTAAATATCAGTTGGACTGANTGTGTAAATCTTACATGTGAATAGGAAGTTAAGTGAAATTCAGTATTTCATACAGAGAAGTGGCAAATGTGATCTGAGAAGTTTCAGCCTGGGACTTTTCATTCAGAATTCCTGTTGACTTCAGAAAAATGCAAGATGTGGGTCTTTTCCACAGGAGAAAATCAATTCCCAGTGTTAAATATCAGTTGGACTGAATGGATGTTGTTGGCTTTTTTTATCATACTGAAAATTTCTGAGGATATTGGTTTCCAGTCTTATGGTTCAGAGCAGGGTTATTGGTTGTTATTATTATTTGTGACACCTTTTTTTAAGAAGGACATATTTAATAACTCTCTAGGATAGCACTATCTAAAGAATGCAGACACAAATATCAGTGTTATTGCAAGTGTGAATAAAACTGCAATAATGTTTTTATTTCAAATTAATCAAGCACAAAGTCGTCTCAGCTTTGTTAAAAAAGAAAATGGCCTAATAATCAAATACAACAAAGGATATTAAATCCAATATACAGATACCTCTCAGTTAAAAGAAGGGAGAGAGAATTTCCAAGACAGAAGAATTTTATGGAAAAAGAAACAATGTTATGCACTAATGAGCTTTTAAAAAATGAGGGCAAGGAGTTTTTGGAGGAAATGACCAAGAGGTGGCAGCACACCCTGCACTGCTGAATGCCTCGAGCCCTCGGAGCTATCCAGTGCTCATTCCCAAGGGCTCAACAGCCACTTTGTTTCAAATACACCCAATAAGACGATGTCCTTAGAAAATAAATCCTTTTGTTGCTACATTTGGATTTTCTAGAATTACACAAGACCACATGAAATTAAGTATTTTAATAGGTCTGAAAAATACTCGTTTGACACTGGCATTCTGGGCTGCTGGCTCCTGCTGTAGTCTCACATGGCATGTTGCTGTACCACCAAAGTCAGACATATATGCTCGTGGCTTAATTGGCATCAGTCTGGATCCATAACAAAATTTAACCAGACTAAGACTTGCTTGATCCTTCTACTTAAGAAAAACCCAGGATACAGCTCATGTAAAATCACCTTGTATTTAGAAAAGTATCTGCAGGGCACCATTCAAACAGGTTGGTTCTTTATGCCCAGAGGAGTCACACCATAATGGAAGTAAACGTGCAGATGTTAAGATGGCGATAGCTGTGGTTTTTTTCCCTGTGGCCATTATCCTCCCACAATCTTCAGACAGAGCCCAGTCAATTATGGACCCCTTTCTCATGCTTGAAAACAGCATCTGAAGAATCCTTGCAGAGGGTGGTTTCAGCATATGCTGATACACGGTAATAGTTCAGTTCGAAATGTACACGATACAGTTGCTGGTTCCTGTGGTGCCAGGATTGTATCTGTGGCACTCGATTTTGCTGTGCTCTGTCACAGCCTGCGTAGTCTGGCTCTGAGCATAACTGTGCCCCTACTGCCTTTTTCCTGTTCCCTTTTCCTTTGGCCTCCTCACAGGGATGGGTCGACATTACCTCTGTGGTTGTATTTCTCTAATGGAAATGTTCCCCCCCCTTCCCTGTGGCCGGGAGTAGCGCTGCTTTTCCCAAGGAAGGGACAAGAGAGCACTGAGACACCATGCATTTGATGTGGGTGGAGGTTTGTGTGTCCTAGGAGGCAGTTCGGGTGATAAGCAGTTCCATGGTGGGGCAGTGGGGCAGGGAGAGGAACTGCTCCATCTGAGAAAATCCTCTGTATTGGTCTTAGCCCAAAAGCACATTCTTATCTGTATCTCCTCATCGATTGCTATCAGTGCTACAAAGGGTACCAGTGATATTCTCCAGTGCTACTGCCTATCATGGTACAGTTATTGCTTTCATTGCCAAGAAGATGGACTTATCTTACTGAGAGCTGTAGTTCTTTTCACTTACACCCTTTATACCCAGAAAATAAAGAACATGACAAGAGCTTTTCTGAAAAACTGTAAATTTAGCTGTTTGAGCAAATATTACAGCCAACAGTAACTGAGCCATTGGTTATTATCTTCAGTCAGAGGAAGGATTCGTTCTTGTTCTGATGTTGAACTGGTTTAGTGGCTTGCCAGTGCTGAAAGGGTCAACTTAATTTCCCCTTTCTCCTGGCCATATATTCCTGTTTGCTTCCTTGTGGCTGATTGTGCATGTTTGATCCTACTATAATCTAGTTTCACTCACTAAACCAGAGGAAACTAACCCAGCAAAAAAACGGACTTGTTTTCTGTGATTTGGAGGGAGCTGAAGCACCTCTCATGGGGCTCACACAAGTGCTGTGAGTGGTACAAGGAAGAACGGAGTAAAAGAAGGAAGCAAGACAGCCACTTCAGGTAGCAGAATGATGTTACATTGGCTCAGAAAAGAAAAAGAAGTGTCATTAGTAAAGTTTATTTTGCAAAAATAGGTAATTAATGAGCACCAAGGTATGGCACCAGTGAAGTAACTAAACTCTGCACTCTCTGAAAATGCACGTGAGCTAAATGTGCAGGCTTGCCAGACATTGGTTTCCCCAAGAAAGCAAACTTAGGAAACTCTGTTGCCTTCCCTCAGTGGCTTGTTTCCATGTGTCCTGTGTTTAAATTGCCTGCCTCCTCAGATCTGCCAATATAGTATTATTTAGGAAGCACAGTAAACTGGATCACTGAAATGACCTGGCTTAAAGATCCATTCTGTGGCTGGGAATGAAAGGCAGGAAAGAAGAGCAGGATCTTAACCTTTCAGTGGTATTACACTTTTGTACTGACTCCAGCCAAATCAAGTATTTTCACCCTCGTGTGCCTCTCAAAATGTTTCACTGATGAAACAGAAGTAGGTACATTAATGGCTGTACTAAACCTGGAGGCCTGTAATGCTATTTTCGCATCCTTTTTCCTGTTTTCCACGTTGTGCATTACCACAGTGTTTTGGTGTTATGCTAACTGTGTATTGATTGATTTATTTGCAGCATTATGAAGTGGTCTGAACTCTGTTACCGGTGTGCTCTGGCAGCACCCATCCTCTTTTTACAAAAAGTACCTACTCCAGTGTCAGTTTGCAGGGGTGTGTCTGCAACCTAAATACAGACAGGCAGCAGTTGCCACCAGCCATTATTTTTGGCCTGACAGTATGACAGTATCTTTTTCATTTCTGGCTCTCTAATATGGAAAATCCCAGAAATTTGTAATCTCTAAGCCATATTTATTGAGCTTACGAGATGTCAAGGAAAATCTTTTTATGATCAGCAGCAGACCCAAGATAGTTAATCCTCTGAGTGACTCTCTGAAATAGATTGAGGTGATGTAAATGAAGAAATTGTTTGTTGATTAGCCAGAGCTGGTTCCCTTGTTCTTGGCTGAGACCAGCTACTTCCTTCTCCTAATGCTTGAGACAATTATTAGGTCAAAGGGAACTTTCTTCTCTTCCCTTTTGTATGAGGGAACATTCTGATATCTCCTATGTCTGCATGGATTCTTGTACTTATCCTTCATGCAAGCTTTACTGCTGTCTGCACCCCTTTTCTTTCTTTCATATTATTATCTTGTTGTTCAAGTGAAAATCTTGCTTGAAGGAAGACTTGTTTTATTGGAAAAGGGACTGAATTCTTGCACTAATACAGACAGGTTTGGTGCTTATTTTGGTGCTGCTATAGCATGGACATGTTTAGATTTTGTGCTCATGATGTTACACAAAGTGCCAAGCACACTCCACTGGACGAGACATATTTTTAGTTTTCCTTATGTCATTTAAACATGAAGTTCCTTCCTGAATTCCCACTGCGACAAAGGGAGATCAGTCACCTTTCCTAAGTCTTAAAGAGCCTAAAAGTGGGATTCTTAAACGCGTTGTTGAACCCCAGTAGGTATGAATCCTTCTGATAGTCAAACAAAAATTAAACAAATTTAAAATAGGAAGAAATATTGCTTCTACTCAGTTGTCATAACTGTAGATGTTTGATAACTGCATGTTATATTCTGTAAGAATTTGATGCTGATATACCTTTAAAATTAGGTATTTCTAAAAGCATTTTGAAATTATTATAACTTAAATAAGATTAGCTTCATCAATGACACATTAAGAACACATTTGAATATACTATTTCTTTCTTAATGCACTATTTTGAAGTGCAACAGCTATGCCATTTCCTTAAAAGTCTGCCATCCTCTGACTATCAACAGTCAGTAGTCAGGACTACTATCAAATATTTAAAAAAACCACGGAGAATTCAAAGCAAAATCTGTATGGAGAGCAGTGCTTAATACTGATGATGGCCCCAGTTTGATCCTCTTATACATGACAGTGTAGAATTTGCAATATTTTCCTGAACAAACAGACAGAATTGCTCATCTGCTTTTCTGAATTAGTTTAGGGAAGCATCTCAAAAGGTGTGCTGGGATATTAAAGGCCATTTTTAAATGCATGGTAGAGTTTTTCCCTTGCTTGTGCTTGGAGGCATATAGAGAGTTGGGAAATCACTATGTGATGATTCTTCTGAATTATGTGTAGCCAAAATCGGATGCAGAGCTGATGAAAGAGTACAGGATGTGTTAGCAGTCCTGCTTTGAGCCATGCTTATAAGTAAATAATATTAATCCCTTCAGAGCAATGTACTGCCAAATTATTAAAGCTGGTTCCTGAGGAAACTTAGGCCATGGTGCTTAATAAAAATGTCATATTCCTTGAGTTATTAGTTCCTCCCACACTACTGAGAATAGTTTTGAGCTTTTCTACGCTATCCAAGAATTTGTATCTTGTTAGGAAAATGAAGCCACAGTACTATTCAGACGTTAGCTGTTACTTCAGATGTGCTGTGACAGCAGAGACTGTAGGAAACACTTGGGAATATGACGGGGATTTCTGAATGCCTCAGGTGAAAGGGGATTGTTATAGTCCAAAGTGAGGTAACTCCAGAAGCTGAGTTTTCATGCCTGATTTTACAGTTCAGCTTAAAAACACAGCTATGTTATAATGCAAGGTTAATAATTTCTCCAAGAAGTCTCATATCTGCATTTTCAAATTACCTCCACGTGGTTATTGAAACAAAACAAGAAAAAACCCCAAAAAACAAGGCTATCTGCTCAGTTAGCAAAAAACTGCTTCAATTGAGATTAGTGAACTATCCCAATTTGTATCCGTGGAGAAACTAGCCTATAGGTGTTAACAACAAGTACAATGAAATTAATGTAATCACATATATTTTCCATGGTGATTTTCTGGTTTTCTGTGTAGCTAATATGGGAAGTGCAAAAGTAATAATTAAATTATATTTGTAGATAAACATATACCATTTTTAGTTTAAATTAAACATGTTATTCAAAAGTAATTAGGAGACAGTAAATATGCAAATTCGGTGAAATGCGTCAGATAGAATGTTTTTACAGATTTCCATTTTAATGGTGCTTTCTGCAATAATTACCAAATTGTTTGTGCAGGTCATTTTTCTGTGTGATTGCTCAGCAATTCCTGTTAGGTAGTTTTGCTTTCATTGATGCATACTCTTTGAGTCACTAAATCTTGACATTCTCCCTACAGATTACTATTTAATTGTTTTTAATTGAGACGTGACTATTTTCTGATATTTTCTATCTAGAACTTTAACGCATATGCTTTTCTCTTAAAACATCATCTACATCATTAATATTTTATGGCAGTCAGAAGAAATTAGTTTAGAACAGAGCTTGACAGGACAGTGTTTCATGTATCTGTCATAGTTTAGGCAAGGGAAAATACCTATCTACATGTGTCTCTATCTGTCTACTTATCTCAGCATAACCCACATATAGAAAAGTTTAAAAAATCTGTTCAGATAAAGTTCTTGTTAGTGATATGCTGAAATAAAAAGCATCATCAGTAAGCTAAAATACTTAGGCCTATATTCAACCATGCACTGAGGCACTCGCCTAAACACAAGCACATTTATAAATTTATTCCACTGTGCAAAACTCATATTTGATTTTGAGCATGTACTTCAGGGCTTTGGGGTATTAGAGCTTTGGCATTGTGTATTCCCATGGAAATCTCACCATTGAAGTTCATCCTAACTGTGAGAAACACTACAGATACACTCTCAGATACAATGTCAGAACCTGTTTGCCTGTGTGTATGAGTTTTAAGTCGTGAGACTAAAACATGACTTATTCCAAACATTAAGAACATCATTTTGCCACTAGTATAAGTAGTTTAAATTTTCAGGTGTCATGGCTTATTCCAATTAAAATGCCAGATATCAATTTCTAAGGGATACAATTTCATATACTTCCTCATCACAGCTAATTTTACCACACTTTTACAACTCTTGGTGTTGTCTCTGTTACCCACAAATATAAAACAGCTTAAAATGGAGTTAGTTTTCTTACCATGCCCACAAAAAACCACATCTCAGTGACACTGGAGGTACAGAGTCCATTGCTGATGGCTGTGATCTCTAGAGCAGGGCTTTCACGTTCTACATACATCATACATCTCAGAGTGCCCAGGAAAGAGCCCTGGATTTAGAACTCCCTTCTTGTGTGGAAATCTTGCTGTCTCTGACAGATGGTTTGTGAGAGAATCATGGCTGGGTTTTGTGAGTGCTTCCCCTGTTTTCTCCCCTCACTCTTGGAATGTTACTGTGTTTGTGATTATTTGCATCTACGTGTCACCATTTTTGGGTCAGATACTTGGAACTCTGCATTGCTGGAGCTAATTTGCTCATAAAACAGTAATCTTCCTCCCTTATTTTTGCACAAACTTCAACAGAATTAGCATGTATATCATCCCGTTTAGTGTGAAGCATCAAAAAGTGAAGATCTCTCTAGTGGGTTTCAGACACCTAACTGTTTGGTAAATTAGACAGGATTTTTTAAACATTCAGGGAAAATTTTGCCATTAAAAATTCAGTTTTTCTTTTACAGTTTGAACTCTGCAATGCTTAGTTAATTGTAAGACTTTTCCTTTCACTGTTGGGTAATAGCTGTCAACATCTTTAATGGCCTGCCTGAAACAAGCAGTGTTTTAGACATATTGGTAGTTTTCAGCATTAATTAAGTTTTGTTTGATTCTAACAGCAGAACCTGAATTTCCTGAATTATGCCACGGAGACGGAATCTGATACTTATTTTGTAACCCACATAAAAGGGGGTTTATCTTCTTCTGATTAAGAAGATAAATGTCCATTCCCACTGATCAGTGCAAAACCCTTTCTAACTTTTATGAGAGATTTTCCTCTCAGGTAGCTACTTAAGATTATATTGAAGTTACCCCCAATCTCAGCTAAATATATTGAGCTCCTGTAATTGGTAGATAGGAAACTTTATAATAATGATTAAGAAAAGAAGCTAGAGAAAAAGAATTTCTCTGCTTCCAAAAGACCAACAATGAATCCTTCCCAACAATCTGTTCAGTAATGTGCAAAATCTTAGTAGAAATAGATTTTCTTAAAAGGTGGAGCAGCTAATTTTCTGTTCCTTTTGGTTGTGAGTGTCTTTTTGTATTAGTCATAACTTTCAGAATTGGATGTTCTACACTGAGATTCCTTTCTTGGTGACTAACCTAATTCTTGCGTTAGCCCGGAATAGTACAACTGAGCGTATCAACGTGGGAGAAAGGGTAAAACATTTGTAGTTAAGAAATACAGATTCTGAAACACACAGATACACCATAGGCCATATTTTCTTTCGGCTGAAGTGCTTAAGCACAGGATAGGTTTAAATTTATAACTTAGATTTACAGATAGCATACAACAGTATTTTGCTTTGTGAAAGCTATTCGCTGTAAGATTGTTTTGCAACAAGTGGCTGTTTGCTGAACTGTGAAAAAATTATGAACAAAGCAATTTTTTTTTTCTCCTTCAAAATTAATCAAAATTTGAAGTATTAATTGGGGTTAGGATGGTTCATAAACCTGCTTTATGGGACAGGATGTTTGGCTGAGATAATGAGGCATCAGGTTTTGGTACAAAGTGCAGTAACCTTAATGCTTACTGTAATTGTAAACATAACTGCCAGATCAAAACCAGCCTATCCAAGGACAGTATTTTAATACACTTTCTTCAGCTGTCAATCACTTCTTTGTGGGATGTAAGGAAAGAATGTGCCTTGATTTTATTTACAAGTCATCCCCTTGTTAGAAATATGGGGCTTGGGAGTCAGAGGAATTTCTGAGGAAAGAAAAAAGAAGGCCTTATAATTACTGAGAATCCATCTATATAATTATTTTAAAATAAATAGCTACATTAAGGAATTTATAATCTCTTATGAGAAGGAAAATGATGAATCAGTGTGGAGGACTGAGAAGTTCCAAAGAAGTAACGTCAGACAATTTGTGACCCGATGACTGACAGCTGCTGTGTGATCAGGATGGGCATGGAACTTTCAGTGTTTCAAATACTGAGTACTCTGTCTTTTTAACCATCTGTCTTTTCTACCTTTTAACCATCCATTTCACTTGTAAAGAAATCCATCAATCCAAACTCCTTCCAATTTTCTTAGCAACGTTATTGAAGCTCTATTTAGGCTGACCTCTTGATGATAGTTATGTTGAGCTATGTTGTTCAGTTTCAAACATTAATCAGCATCAGGGAGTACTGTTAAAGCCCATGTCCATCATATTTCTGAAGGTCTCTCACCTTTTATAAGGAAAATAATAATCTACCTTAATTCAAATTGTTCCTTAAAGCAGAGTTTCTGCCAAGCTTACCACTGCCAGTACATCCCATTTACTGTCACTGTTAATTCATTTAAAAATCCCCAAACCATCCTGTAATCTAGCACGTTTTTTCTACTTCTTTTCTTTTGTACAGTGCTGAACCAATAACAATCTGCAACAGAAAAACAAAATACTGTTTTCTATCTATCCAAATATCTATCGTCTATCCATCCATCCTTTTGCTGTTTATGTATCACGTTTTCACTCCAGGGTTGGTAGTAAAAATCTAAGCTTTCACAGTTTTTCACTGCAGTTCAACACTTCGGGTTTGCCTATGAAAACCTGATTCTAAATAATACTCAGTGTAATACAGAGTAGTATGGCTCTATACGAGTATGTAGATTTCCAGTTTAAAGCCAGGAAAATTTTATTTCTTAATATCCCACATAATGGGAATGAGTTTGAAATCACAAATAAATCATCATAATTCAAATACTTAGCAGGTAAGAAATCCAGATAAACTGTTACAAGATTTTATTTTCTTACAACTATAAAATGCAGTCTAAAGACGAAAGAAGAATTCTTATTTCCTCAGGAAATAGTTTCCCTTCAAGCATTAATTTTCCTCTCTGTGGAAAAAAAATGGCCAGAAAATACACTGTTATTTTGCCCTTTGCATTGTGTCATGGATGAAGAAGCTTTGCGATTTCTTCAAGGTCTTAGCTTTAACTCCTGGGCCATAGCATCAGACATTGCTTGCTGCTGTTGTCTGCCATTAGGGGATATTGTACATTTGGAGGTATGAACCATTACTGGGTTTTGTAGGACCCCAAAAATCTTCAGGTTTTTCTTTCCAGCGCAACATGGAGGAGTTTTCATTTTGCTTTTTCTACTATCATAAGGATCCTGGTATGATTTGTACAGCTTTCCTACACTGAGAATGTAGTTTTAGATGCTTGTGTAAATTATCTATTATTCACTGAATTGTAATGGGCTACATACCCATGAGATTATGAATTTATGCCAGTTTATGATAAATTTAAATTACTGATAGAAATGCTATTTACTGACAATGACAAGCATAGCATGAAATAATTCTGCTAATACTATCTGATATTTGGAGTTACAAACATATTCTGATTTTCACATGATAGGGCAAGAACCTTATCAATGACAACTTGTTTTTATTTCTTCCAAGATTTTAAGAACTTCTACGACAAAAAGGATTGCAGATAACAGACTTACTGTCCTGAAGGTATTTTCTTTTGTTAGTGAGTGTAAGTACTTCATTATCAGCAGCAATAAGAGTTTTCCCATTTTAAAGTAAAATTACTTTAGTAATTTCTCATTACTAAAGTACCTCACTAGGGATCTAGAGTGACCATTCTTTGGGAATGTTCCAGTCTCTATCCCACTTCTGTCCCTGATGTATGTGATGTATGTAATTTGTGTTATCAAATACAGTGGTGTCTATTGCAAATAAATTTTAAAGGGTATAATTAAGGAAATAGTTAACTTCATCCATAGCAGGAAACTTTACAGCAATTAACCTTAAAATGTCATGGTCAGACTGGATTGAAATAAATTTAAATGCTCTTTTTCTCAACCACCCTTTGTATATAGTTTATTCAACCAGTTTTATTAAGCTCACTGGGATGAGAAATGAAATGTGAGCCCTCACAGAATTAACTAGGCTTATTATCTTCTGTTATCTGGGGCAACACATAATGGAATAGGAGACCCTGATAGCAGAAGAGTTTCCATAAAAAGATCATAGTGCAAGTATAGGTACAGAAACACAGCACCGGATCATGTCCTCAAACCCCTTATTTCAACCCAGAAGGAGTTTGAGGTACCTCCAGACCATGCTCCCCACGAGGACTAGACCAAAGTTTACAATGGATGTTTTGATATGCTGAATTTGCAGGGTCTCAAAAGCTCATACTCCTAGGGCAAGCTCGTAACAGCTCACACCTTCCACCAGGGAGAATAGCTGCCTATCCCACCCTATCTGCTGAGCCTCTATCCCACCCTTCAGAGAACTTGTCCCCTTCCACTCTAATTAGTGTAGTGGCTGGCTTTGTTTAATGTCTTCTAGAGGATAGGCTTGGTCTTCCGTTGTTTTTTCAGAATCCCTGATCTACTCAATAGGATCTCCATGGGATGGTTTACAGAGGTAAGAGTCTTCTCTGAATGAGTTAAAAATCAGTGTAGGACAGTTTAATGCAAAATGGTGCCATGTGAGGTCTTTTTTTTTTCTTCAGATGATGATAAATTATTTTATGTGTGAAAGTAAAATTGTTCTTGGTAAGAAAGCAACGTGTTACATGATTGGCCTCTTTAGAAAGGAGAGCTAAGCTAGTATTTATACCTAGCTGTTCCTGGGCTTCTTGTTAGATCTTGGTATGGTTACACTGAGGGTGAAATGTTGGCAAAATAAACAAAATTATTTTCCAAAAGATTTAGATTGTAGGTATATTACCAGAAGTTGCTCTCTAATGGCTTGAAATCATACAAGATAGAAAGTGGATTTTAATGCTAGTATGCTTAGTAAAGCTGTTCAGAAGTCCCTTCTGAAGGAAGTTTCAATTTTGCATGTAAATGTTCAATTATTTTATTGTAATATTCCTCTTATACATGGAACATACTCTTCTGAAGTTTACAGTACTGTCGTTTCACATTTGTCTAAATTTTTAACTAAATTAGGATGTTTTATTATTAAAAAATATTTCTTTTAAGAACATAGTCACTTTTAGTTTCCTTTTCAAATGACTTTAATATTGAGGAATCTTCAAAATTCCTTTGTAGTTAAAATTCGAAGTATAAAACATAAGTGGTTGCATTTAAATGGTTTTAGAGGTTACTGGCTATTTTATCCTACTATTTTTCGTATGTAAAAATAGCTTCTTCAATGATACTGAGTATTGATTAAGCTGCATTAGCCCTGGGAGAAAACAGGCCTCCTTGGGCATCTCTTTTCTATTTCTCCTCTGTGCCTATGGCTTCCTACAAGTTTTCCTCTAAACACTAGAGAAAATATCAACATATAGTCTACTCAAAAAGCAGCACAGTTCATATTGTTACAGCAAGCTACTTGCTGGGGAGCACTAATAGAGTCTGAAATCCAAAGCAGGGTTAATGTTACTGAATTTCAAACCATTATATAAGAATATATTCATTGGAACTTGGCTTGTATGTTAGTTGTAACAGGAGTATTGTATGCAATCTGGCAGAGTATAAATCTTCTGGACTGCAATTTTGGCGTAATTTAATTCTGAGTCGTGTTTTCTAACATAACAGCTACTAAAACTGCATGTGCTGTTGAGTAACAAGAGATGCAACGATTGCTAACTACAAATAAATTTTAGGGATGTTTACTATATTCAGTGGAGACAATTTAAGTATACACTGATGTATAAAAAGAAATTGATTGTTTCTTCTGATACGTAGTAGAAGTTCTAGTCTGCTTATGAGGTAATTTCAGAATCTTCATCTTTCAACTTCAATATGTGAATGAATTCTGGAAAATGAAGACACTTGGAGAGATTTAAGAAGGCCAATGTGCTTGTACTTGTCTACCTCACAGAGTGTAGAATGGAGAGAATTGCATTAAACAAACTGTGATAGGTGGGACAAGTAAACAGACAGACTGTGATGTTCTATGAAAGCTCAGTGACAAAGCCTAATGATTTGTCTTGAAATTTCCATTTATGTGTTTAGCTATGCAAACCTGCAGGTAATGCTGTTGAGCTGTTAATGAAATTGACGAGAAGAAAACCTTTAAAAATAAGTTCATATGAAACAAAAATCCCTTTCATTTGCAACAAGTGAATTGCATACGTCTTGAAAATAAAATATGTTTCTCTTAATTTAGAATCAGGTTTTTTCCTCTTTAAAAAAAAATTGAGATTTCAGTTGTAAACTTCTGTGACAACTGCCCTTAATGTAATAACAGATTTAACTGAGGATTGCACCCATACTGCCAGTGTCATTCTCCCTTATTGATTTGTAACGTAAAATATCTAATCTCGACTCTGCTGTTGGTAGTGTGCTTTGGGGGCTCTCCTCAACTTCCAGCGTTGGATTCAGATATAGAAGAGCTTTTGTTTCCTGTCTTTTTAAGGATGCAAAGTCCAGATGTGGACCCAACTGCCACTAAGGTCCTGAAGAGATAACATTTTTTCCTTAAAATTAAACTGAGAATTGGAAGTGTTGTTGGAAATAATTTGGCAGTTCACATATGGAGATAAGTGATGACTGCTTTTTACATCTATGTCTCGTAAGAAAGATAGGCCTTGGGTTTTAGGTAAAAGAAGGTTTGGAGATACGTAACTGGAAGAAAAAAGACAATGAAGGATAGCTGAGAATGCTGGTTGGCATAATCATTGTGAAGTATAAGCCTGGAATAATTTATTTAAAGTGTTTCTATTAATGAAACCCTGTGAAAATCGCCTTAGTCTTGCAATCCAGCATTGCTTTCACTTTGCATAGTATTTTCTCTTCTTTTAAAGACTGTGTATATTTCATGTGCTAGTGATAACATAATCAGGCCACATGGAAATCCTATAAAGATTGGAGGGAAAAAAACCTCTCATGAGAAGAAAAACAGATGCAAAGCTATAACCTTGCACCTGGAAGTCTTTCACATGGCAGTTGTGTGCATTCCCAACCACTCCATGAGGACAGAAAGAACACAAGCAGCTGATAATGTGATTGTGAGGAATGTGTTGACCATGGTGATGACAGGGTGATACATTTACCCTCAGGAGCACAAGTGCACCTGTGAAATATTAGACTGTGCTTTTTTGCTAGATCAGTTTAGAACTATTTAGGAGTAAGCTACAAGATGGAAGGAGAGGGCAGTTAAAAGAGGCTGGGAAGAGACATTTGGGAAAAGCAGAGTGTGCTTTCAGAACAGCTTATCAGAGAGCTTTGGAAGATTTTTCCATTCTCATTAAGAATAGATCTATGGAGGGAAACGTCTATCAAGGCAGCTAATTAAATACACTAGAATTAGTAAACAAGGAGAGAAAATTCCTAGTTTATATTAAAAGTACAAAAATTAACATGCAATTAGTGATGTATATTTGAGAAAGTGAAAGGGAATGTTTCAGAAAGCTGATTTGATTGCACTGACTGTATTTCTAATTTGTGTTTGATGTTAACACACCAAATGGTACAGAAAACATTACATGCACAGAGAGCATCAAAACTGAAATTACTGTTGGTTTGGTATCCTCTGGGTTTCCTGAATTCTTGGAATTTTTTCTTTAGTACTGATAAATAAATAATACTTGTGATTATATTTAAAGAAAACCCTGCGTGCTAGTATTGCTGTTTCCAAATGATCCTTTTCCATTCTGGAGTTCTCCTGTGGGATGAAAGAAAGCAGGTGTACTCGTGGGTTGGTGTGTTGTTTTTTTTGGGTTTTGGTTTTTTTTTTTGGTACTGTTTAATGCAGTCTTATGGAAAACTTAAGCAAACCTTAAGCTGGCTTGTAAGGGATACTTGTGGATCAGGATGTTTTGAAGGGAAGCTTCTTCCCAGCTAGCTGCTGTTGTGCCTGGGAGATGCTGAAATGCATCGGTCAATTTACCTACCTCGATGTTTTGTTGAAGCTGGATGCAAATGTGTTATCTTATACAAAGGCTGATAAAAAGAATGTAATGCCATCTGTATAAAACAGGGAATTGTGTCTTATGCAGGCTTGTGAGCAGATGCTAGCCGACATGTTTTAGCCAAAAACTATGAAATTAATGATAAGATTTCCTGGGAAAAACACTTCTGTGAGTATTTGGGGAAAGCAGTCCTGAGCTCAAAATGTCCTCACAGTCAGTTGGATGAGGACTGATTTGGCTTGCCACTGAGGAGAAGTAGATTCTTCACTGGCAACACCTGAAGGGAAGGCAAATGCGAAGGGAAGGAATAGAGAGTTTAATGCTGAAGAAAATAGCTGTCAGGAGCTCAGAGCCCAGCTTTCTAGTGTGAAGAAAAGGATACCAGGAGGTGGAAACAGTAGGACACCTGGATGTAGAATACATTTTTGGAGATGATAGATTAAATTTTCTAAATCTAACTGTTGGAATCAACCTTAGGAAGAGAAAAATGCCTGGAAAACGAATTAATATTTTGGCAGTTTGTCCAACATTACTTTGCTAGTGAAGAGGAGGAAATCAATACTAAATATATTTAGGAGCACATTATGCTGAGTTATGCTGACCTCATTAAATATATGACTAACAAATGGCTACAGTACAGTCAGTAGCAGGGCAAAATTGGAATCCTAGTCTGCTGAAGCTTCCATTAATGTCAAAGACATGAAGCGGATCCTTCACGCCAGGGCTCAGTAAAGTTTAGAAGAGATTCTGAAGCTGATTAGCCAGATCAGCTGCTGTCAGCTGAAGAAAGGGAAATAAACTAATTGAAATCTCAGTGTACCAGGAGCTTAGTAAATGTCAGACTTCCCAAGAAGTCCTCATAAATGTGTTAAAACTGGCCTGGTCACACTCTTCAAAATAATGGAGGAGAAACTTGGTGAAAATGCTGTCTTAGACTCATTGGCCTTGTGCTTCAGGGTATGGGACGGTCTGGAATAAAATCTCCCCTGGAATAACAACCAAGTGGTGATCTGTAAGCTGAGGGGGAAACTGCAAGTATTTGCAGGACAGTCAGTCTGCAGTGTCTTGAGTAGTGTAATTGAGGGGCATTAAACCCCTCAGACTAAGGAATCCAGCAGTTTGCTGTTTTGTCTGAATGTGGCCTGGTAAGGTTCCTCGAGTTACTAGGTCATACTCACTTGACAAGGTTCTCAGTTTCTCCTAACATAAGTACAATTTGAAAAATGTTGCAGTATGACTTTATAATGATCTAACCTGTTTGAAAGGTGTCTATATGATAACAAACTAAACGTTATAAGCCTAATTTCTTTAGGAAGTGAGACTGAGAGTGTCATTTCTTGGTGCTTGTCCCTCCCCTAAGAACTTCTGAAGCCATCCTTTCACTGCATTATTTAATTTCTTTCACTCAACTTCAACCAAAGCTGATGACGGAGATCAGTCTTTAAGCTACTTGATTTCTATGAGCTTCACGAAAATACAATCCATCTCTCCTTCCCAGCTATCTATCAGTGCTCTCATTAGGAGAGTGAGTGTCAGCTCAGCCCTTATCTGTTACCAGATAATCTGTAGGTGGCAGCAATGGTATGAACTGCCCTGATTGCTTCTGTCAGTTCAGTGCTTTTGTGACCATGGGAGAATCCAGTGTGAGAGCTAAAGCTGTAGGAAGTCAGTCTTTTCTAATTCTGCTGTTCATATTTCAAATCAGTTTCACTTCAGGCACTAGTAAGAAGAAGCCATAAAAGTGATTAATATTTCGTAATGAAGCTATTGGCACCTAATAAGATATTCACTTCTGTAGATCCCTTATTAAAAATATTTAAGAACTTGAAGGTAAATGTGACATTCAATTTAGAATACACGCATTTGGATACTAGGCCCTTTGTCTAAATGAATTCATTAGTACTGATTGATCAATTGCCTTCCAAAGAGATAATCAAGGAGTAATCTTGTTAAAGACAAATGGACTACTTAGTATGACTCAAAACGTCAAAGGGCCAAATCTCGGTGTGAGAGTGGAGAATAACCTTGTGGTTACATGGGGACTGTTAAAATGAGAAAGGCGAGAGGGACTCATTCCAAAAAGGAAGTGAGTTTTTCCTAGATCTCTAAATCAGAGGAGCCTGCAGCTGGCTGATGCAGCAGCTTGGCTTTAACAGACAGTGCAGAAGGGAGACTGTGCAGATAGGGGAGAGAATTAGGCCCATTTTGGTATTGTGCAACAAGAAGAGATAAGGTCACTTGAGCTAAAGCTTATAATTGATTCCTGATGTTAGTTTTTAAAATGAAAATGTTGTAAAATGTTTTTGGCAAATGTTGGAATTAACTATATGGATAATTCCTAATAACGATTATGAATCAGCTTTGAAAAGGGTATTGCAAACTTCAATGTGTTTGAGTATTTCATAATGGTCAGCTAAAAGTTTATGATATTAAAATGCAAACAGCATTTGGAAAATGTGCTGCTTCATATTATACCAGTACTATTAAAACCCCCCTAGATCTGACTACCAGCTGTATGTTTATTTCATTTCTTTTCTGGATTATCTTAATTTCCATTTAAAGTACCAGATACAAAAGATGGTATCTGTAACCATTGAACTCCAGATCTCCAAAGACTTTTTTTTAATGTTACAATTTGTACTGCTATAAGTAGTAATAAACTATTTAATGTCTCATTTATTGACTTACTTCAGACAGTAATTATGATTATGTTCAAACACACAGAAGACAGTGGAAAGAAAGCTTTGTGAAACACCAGTACTCTTGGTTTTGTCTAAAATACTTTTCCAGTCTCTGAAATTCCATGGTACCATTTTCTAAAACAGTGGTCTGAAACCTACTGGACTTAGTGTATGACCAACTGCTAAGGAGACTAAGCTCTAGCACAGGAAACTCCTGGATCCTGGGAGCCTTTGGCCCTGGCACTAAGAGTCACATGGAACCTCTCTGTGAATAAAAAGGACTGCAAGATACCTTTTCAGTCCTCCTCATAATGGAGATGGTGCCTTCTGCAGACACATTACTCTTTGCTTTTGGCTTGTGCAGTGTTTTCTGTTGCTCACTTTCTCGGAGGTAGAATGTAGACAAGGACTCCTACATTAAACATCTATTGCTGAGTGCCCAGGACTTAATTTTCTACAAACTTTAAAATACTACTTTAGAACAACAGAGTAAATAGTTTTTCAACATGCATACAGGGCCAGCTGAAGCTGGCTAAGTTTCTTTCTTACTCCTAACTTTTGTTTGTCCTGTGCTGAGTAAAATTTACTGGTGCCAGACCAATCCATTTTATAGGTACAGGCTGCAAACAGTTCTGCTAAAACAAAAATATCTCCCAAATGATTAAAAAAAATCTTTTAAGTTGTCTTTTGAGTTGTAAAAAGCTAGGGTGTGCTTTATGGCAATTTCATTTCAAACTGACTTGGGTTTTTTTTTGTGTCATTGATGAATTTAAAAATTATTATAACTTCTGCATTTATCAAGGTTTCATGTTTGTTGAACTCTGGTCTGTGGCTTAATGGTAGATAATTTTGTATTTTTGAAGAAACATCTGTGACAAACCAGCTGGGACTTATGGATTCATTCTTCAATAACTCATCCTGCATATGTTCTGATGCTACAGTTAATCTCCTCTTCACCCTGATATTCCAAGCTTTGTTTTTAAGCCCAGGCAACTCATTGTACACTGATCTGCAAGGATGTGCAAGCAATAAGGCAGACTAAAACACCCTACATTTCAAATGACTTTGTAATATACATACACATGTGTCACGGTTTAGGACTGGTACTCTCCACTAAAAACCACTTCCACTAAAAACTAACTTCCACTAAAATGTGCTGCTCCCCCCCTCCTCCATCTGGAGGCATAAAAGACAAAGATCATGGGCTGAAGAAAAATTTACTGGAAACAGCAATGAGATAAGAAATGAACAGTAACAACAACAATATTAATAGCAAAAGGTATAGGAGAAGAAATTATTCACATGGGGACACCCTGCTGGTAATCGACAATACTGGGTGGGTCCTAGATGGAGCTGCTTCTTCCTGAAGAGAGTCTTTTTCTCCTGCTCCCAGCAATGATGTGAGGTGGTACAGAATATCCTCTGTGTCCTGGCCATGCCCTCTCCTGGCTACTGCAAAAATTAACCCTGTCCTGAAATTAGGACAACATGAAAAAAGTGTGACATGACACAAAAGTACTGCAGGACTTTAAAAACTGCAAATGTCTTTTGGAATATACAGATGAGCTTTTTTTTTGTGAACTGCTCTTCATGAAGCTTTCATTTCTATGATCCAGTGTCTACATTTGAGGTTGTCACCTTTCAGAAACTTGCATACAATGTTTACCTAGGAATGCAGAATGAAGTATTCCACCTGTTTCATTTCCAAACCTCTGTTTCATGCAGTGGAAGCTCAGGATTGCATGTCTGTCATTTGCTGGTACTTGAAGCATCAAAATTTATGTGGCTGAAGAATTGGTCTGAGTAGGCCCAGTTCATACAACTTCTGTTACTGCTGTGCCAGGGCTTGGCATAATATGGTTAAGCTTCCCCCTTTGACATGATCTGCAGTGAGCACCAAGTCCGTATTGAGCAAGGGATTGTGTATAAATACTGTAGGAAATTCAGGCTCTGGCTCAGGTCTGTGTTTCAAACACAGGTTAATGCATGTAAAGTGGTCTCTTTCTTGTGGCATCAGTGTTGAGGGTTCCCTAATGATCAAACTGTTGTTCTTTGTGTCTTTATAAATATTTAGGACATACACAGCAACAGCAGCAACATCCAGCCAGTGGCTTGGAGTTCAGATCTTGGGCCAGGAAAGGTTTTAAACTTACATGAATGTCTACATTACTGAGCTATCGAGCATGTTTCTTCCCAGGAATTCCAAGATGTAAGGATAGTTTCATTTTTCATCATTAAAGGCTTATTTGCAAAATCTTTGTGAA
Organism: Machaerirhynchus nigripectus; assembly: GCA_013397975.1. Lineage (NCBI taxonomy): Eukaryota > Metazoa > Chordata > Aves > Passeriformes > Dicruridae > Machaerirhynchus > Machaerirhynchus nigripectus. The sequence goes on from VZRQ01005698.1 coordinate 296,269, forward strand.
CAGTCTTTTGTTTGTGATGTGTGTGTATATGTTTGTTCTGTTTGTTTTTGTCCTTCTGAATGTGTAAGTGAATGTTACGTTGTTCAGCCTGTGGCTCTGTCATGATCTGTTTCCCCTTACTTGTTCCAGGTGTTCAGGCTTTGGGATATCTGTGCAGTTGGTACTGCCTGTCAGCTGGAGGTACGAGGACTGATCTGAACTAATAAGGTTGGCTCTAAGTGGTGACTTTGAGGGCATGGTCTAGGCTACGTTAGCGGTGTCCTCCAGGGTAGCATTCCTCTGATCTAAAATATATCTCCTGAATGAGTTTTTGTGAGCTGAATGATGATTTGCACAGAATGAACTGAGAACGTAGCTTTCAGGTTTCTCACATGGCCAGTTTCTAACCATGTATTTTCATTCCTTCTTCCTATTAAGACAACTTATACTTTCTGGTTTTTAGACAAGTGGCTCTAACACGGTGGTGCCAAAGCATACTGAAAAATTGGCCAGTGATTCTTGTCAGTGATTTGGTGGGGAGGAACTTGAAAGGTTTGATGGCTTTGTAGGATCAGATAAATCTGCAAGTAAATGTTAATTATGTCTGGTGATGAATCTTTGTTTTTCTTCTATTACTGGTTGTAAGTGATCATACTTGGCCCCCACCTTAGTGACTGAGAGCACGGCATTGAGCACAATAGAGCAAAGTGGCTTCGATTCGTTTCCAGATGCAAATAAAGTGTTGGCTTGTTTATGGGCACAGCCTGACAAATCAGTGGACTGACTGTGATTCAAGGAATGTGAGTTTCATTCGTGACTTTTCCAGCATCAAGTACAGTGGCCTTGGCAGGTGAATTGACCTGCTTTTGTAGACTGAAAAATTGAGACTTGAAGAAGCAAGTGACAATTACATCCTTTCTGTAGGTTATAAAAGTAAATCTGAGCTACATAAATATTTATAAAATAAGTGAAAATGAATGTTGATATTACCATAGCATTTCCATCTCAAATTGTTCCAGAGAGTTTGTAATGCAAAGATTTAAAACAGTTCTATTCCCAAGCTGCTTTTTGTGCTTTTCGGTGGTAGAGATCCCTTTCTTTTTTCCCTCCTCTCTCTGTGCCTTAAATACTACCCCTCAGACCTCTCCAAAAGAATTAGGATTGAGGTGGCTTTTAGTTCTGATCCTTCCAGGGTCTATATCAGCTCCTTTTTTCCCCTGTTTCCAGGGTGCTTTTGTTTGTGTTTGTGAGTGTGTGTTTCTTGGATCAGCAGTCTTTTCTTCTGAAGTGATCTCTGCAGTGCATGAGATTTATGGCAACTTGTCCATTCCTAATGTATCAGTGTTACTCTGTGAGCTCTCAGCATCTCTGTCAGAGGAGGAACAGCTTCTCAGGGCAAGCCCACAGTATTATCTTTGAACATATGTTCTCTATTAAGTGAGATGAGGAAGTCACTTAGTTTTCCTTCCATGTGGAGGTTAAAATGGAGGGCTTGTCTAAAAACAGATTGTGCTAAATTGAGGGGTTTATTTGAACAGTATGTCAACATTATTAACTTGAAAATATATACTAAATTGATATGTTTCCTTCAATTACCTCATCTTGAAAGCTGTTCTCAAAAAACAAGCAGACAGTTCAAAAGTGATTTAATCTGCCTGAAAATGAGAAAGTCAGATGAAAGCATCCAACACTTTTGTTACAATGAATGCTAGATAAACAATGTCATGTCTTTGGCCCTTTCTACTTCTCACTATTCAGAAGTAATAACAAACTTGAAAACCTGTAGGTATCCAGGTTCTAGGGTTAACCTGTGCTAATGTTGGCCTAAACTTTGGGCATAGACAACACACTGGGTTGCAGAGGGGCCAGCTTTTAGCTGTGACCATTTTGCAACAGGTTATGTTACTGTGATCCTGGATCACACAGTGTCACCTGGCTGCACTGACAGATGTGTAAGGTGGCAATGTGAATGCTTCATATTGTGAAATGCATTACATAAATATCTGTAAGACTTCCTTGCTTTTAGACATTATTTGGAAGATTTTAATGATGTTGTATATGCCAAGAAAGCCCACTTTCTTTAGCATTCCACATAATCATAGACATTTCGGCAGCATTCACTCAGCAGTACTTATGCATGTGCTACCCTTTCAGACTGAAGAGCTAAAATTAGGGGCCTTCTAGATTACCCTATTGCAAAGGAGAATCTGAGAATTTCTAGGGAAACTGAGCTGCTTTAGCACAGTTAATGAGAAACATGTGCCAAGCCCGACTTTCTTCAACACAGCGCATAAATGGAGACAGTTTCACCATTTGGAGCTTTAAAACTCTTTCAGTAAATAACCCATTTTAAGAATCCACTGTTTGTAAAACAAAGGGAGAGCTCAGCTATTGAGTTCTGGTGTGGACATGAATCTCTACCCAGAGTTCCACCTGGAAGGAAACAGCTCCTTTACTGACCCATTCTGGTCAAGAACAAGTGCTGCCATAGTAGGAATCAATGATCTTCCTGACCTAGTCCACCATTTCAGCTCTTGATGGAGTGTGAAAGAAACATGACATTTTTACATCTTGCAAGCTACTCATTGTCACCCTTTCCAGTGACTATATCCAGAAGCATCAGCATCCAGAAGTGGTGCTTTCTGACAAAATGAATGTAGGATGTCACAGTTCTAGGCAACCCCTAGCTGTCTGGTGAAGGAACAATGCAAATGTACCAGTCTTTGTCCTTTTACTTCAAAAAACAAAAATAGCAGATCTTGACCTACATGAGTATTGTGGTCTGAGTAGCTTTGGCAGTGGGTGATTAATCAGTTTTCTGTTATTTAAAATATTACATTGAGTTTATTATTGAATCTGCACCCTACTGTGAAAAAGACAGCTTTATTGTTGTAAATAATTGGAGTATGGCAGTGAATCTAGCTGAGATTCCTAAACGTTTAAGCAAAGAAATCTAGTGATGCTGCATCATGTAATCCTGGTTTCTCACGTAAGGTAGAGACACCTCCTTAAGTGGAAGAGAGTGCAGAGGGTTTCCTTCATAATTTGTTACTGTGTAGAGCACACACTGTGAGTAACCTTCATTGCTCCAGGATATGGTGGTTCTGAGGTGTAAAACTGTGACTGACATTGGGGGATAGTGGTTTGGATAGATAGGAACTTGGGACACTATTATAAAACATGGCGCTTTTTAAAATTTTTTTGGAAAAAATAGCTTGGTCAGTGAAAGGCTTGGGCTAGGCTCATATAATAATATCACTGACTGTGTATCTGGCCTGATAATGTGCAGAACACATCTGGAGTGCTTAAACTGCTGAATAGGGTCTTGTTTAGAGATTATAGTTGTATGAACAAAAGGAAATTCTTCAAAATGCCTCTGGATTTTTGTGATACTGTATTCAACAAAAATGAGTACGCTTAGAAATCCTGAGAACCTGTGATCCAAATGTCAGTGGAAATGAATTCACCAAAGTCAGAGCATCTTCTTTACTTAAAACGGTTTTGGGATCTAGAAGGTACAGAATTTGGATTTGAATTAGCAGTTAAACAACATGTGACACGTCACAGACAATTTTCCAGTCCTGCTTACCAGGGTGTTGTGTTTCCAATAGGAAGCCATAAACCCAGACAGTTGTACTCACATCTCCTTCCCATATGCACAGTACATGGGAATATCTTTTCATCTTGCCAATTATTTTTCACACTTGGGCTGCTCATCTTCAGTACCTCCTTGTTAGTGTGTGTGATTCATCAGTTTGCATTGTCCTGGTTTATGTGGCAGCTTGTCATTAAAGATCCCAGTGATTGCCACTCGGTACCAGCCCACCAGCCTCCGCTCTACGTCCAAATTGCAGCTGAACAGTTACAGTCTCCTTCACTCTGAAGTGTGAAGGGACTGGGTGGTATCAAGCTTTTCTTCTTATTTATCATTGCTTTGTAGTAGTTATGTCTCCCTCAAATGTTGCCACTGTATCCAGTGATTCTCTCTTTGCTAAAAGTATACAGGAAAACTGAGATGGAATCAACTGCTGTGTTTACTTATTTTCCTCTCTTAGGATTTATTGTTGGTAGCTTCATGCTATGTAACACATGAAAATAAAGACAGATTTGTATCTCAAAGAGCTTATTATGCTCCGTCTGCAGAAATGATTCACTGGGAAGTCCTTTTGGTGTCTGCCTTTCTCTGTGTTTTGGAAGTTGGTACATAAATTTAAATGCAGAAATGTAAAAAAGAAATTACCATTGCAAGCAGGACTGAAACTATGAAAGTCTTTGTAACTTTACATGCACATAGCTGTGATGAACGTAAACTTGTTGCAAAAAGAAGGCTCATCTTATGGCACATGCTGTATTATGCTTTTATAAAAAACATTTATGCATGTGTTTGCTTCCCAAGCAGTAGGGCTGTTGCTAAAGACCACCTGATTAAAAGCCTTCTTTCTGCAATTCCCAGTATTAGGATAAATCACAGAGCATTGTTTATATGTCTCCTTGTGTTTCCTGCCATGTATCCTCACATGCAGATGTTTTTAATCATTTATTGCTAATAGTGAGTATATGTTACAGTTTTCTATCCTTTTTTTTGGGGCATTTTGTTTGATTAAACTTTGCCAATGTAGAATGGGGATGATTATGTACTTTGAGAGAAATGAAACTCATCCTTGGGATAATTTTTGGTTTGTTTTCTCTGCTTATATTACAGCCTTTTGCTGTTCTAGAAAAAGGCAGAAACCTTTCACCAGATAAAATTCATGCCTTGCGTTTCTGTATTAATAATCCAAGCAGAAGATACATGCCAAGTGTATTGGGTTTGTGTGACAAAGCCCTAAAAAAGACATGTGAAAAGCTCCTAGAAGCTTCCCCCATGTCTGACAGCTAATGCCAGCCACTGCTGGCTGAGGCCAAGCCCATCGGTGACAGTGATAGTGCCTCTGGGATAACAGATTTAAGGAAGGGGGGAAAAAAAACCCTGTGAAACAGGAACTGCAGCTGGACAGAGGAGGAAGAATGTGTGAGAGGAACAACTCTGCAGACACCAAGGTCAGCGCAGAAGGAGGGGCAGGAGATGCTCCAGGTGCCAGAGCTGAGATGCCCCTGCAGCCCCTGGTGAGGCAGCAGTGCCCCACGGAGGTCAAGAAAGGAGCAGAGATCCCCCTGGGACCTGTGAAGGACTCCACGCTGGAGCAGGTGGATGCCTGAAAGGAGGCTGTGAACCCATGGGAGGCTCATGCTGGAGCAGGCTCCTGGCAGGACCTGGAGACCGGTGGAGAGAGGAGTCCAAGCTGGAGCAGGTTTCCTGGTAGGACTTGTGACCCTGTGGGGGACCCACGCTGCAGCAGCCTGTTCCTGAAGGCCTGCCCCCTGTGGGAGGGACCCACACTGGAGCGAGGAGGGGAAGGGATCCTCTTGCTGAGGAGGAGAAGGAGCGGCAGAAACAAGCTGTGATGAGCTGACTGCGGCTCCCATTTCCCGTTTTACAGCCCTGTGCTTCTGAGGGGAGTAGACAGAGATTTTCGGAGTGAAGTTGAACAGGGGAAGAAAATTCGGGTTTATTTTTCATTATTCTACTCTGATTTTGACTGGCAGTGAACAAAGCTAATTTTCTGGAGTCAAGTCTGTTTTGCCCCTGACAGTGAAATCTCCCTGCCCTTATCTCAGCTCATGAGCCCTTCCTTATATTTTCTCTCCCCTGCTCAGCTGAGGAGGGGAGTGACAGAGTGGCTTTGGTGGGCACCTCGTGTCCAGCTCAGGGTCAACCCACCACATGGAAGTCACATGAAGAATAGCAAGATGAGAGAAAGTACTGACACGGTGCGGGACAGAGCTGGTTTGCTTGTGAACCAAGACAAAAGGGAAGTGATTTAGCTATAACTCCATACCTCAAGTCCTTTGTATATTAAAAGGATTCCTTAACAAGAACTTCAAAAGCAAAAGGCACAGGGAGTCCGATTTTTCAACTGTTTTAAGTGACTATAGGTACAGTAGTGATGAATGGATGAATAACTGCATGTGGTTGACTGGTCTGAGTAATTTGAAGAGCTGGTTGAGGATAAGGAAGATAATTTTGAAAGAGTATACAAAATTCTGATTTTTCTTCCTCCTCCTCTTATTTGGAAAATAACTGTAGGCAACTGGTAAGAAGTCCCAGCTGAAAAGCTTAAGAGAGGATTTTCAGAGCTGATTCCCTTCAGAATAGGAAGCTAACCAGAAAACTTTTAAGTGCTCTTACAGGAGGAGGAAAAGGCTGATGGCCAATCAGTGTTTTTCTTCAGCAGTTGCTTATATTAGCAAGAACAAAAATCACTCTTCTTCAGGGTAATGGAAAGTCAAAATGAATGCTCAACACTCCTGTAAGTGTCCCGCAGCCTTTTTGCTTTCTCTCTTCTCTCCTAAGAAGTCTTCTGGAAAAAAGGTTTGGATTTTGTGTAATAGTTTTATTTTTCTTTATCTGTTGGCAGAAAATGGCTTTGTTGAGGTAGTGTGTATGTATGTGGGGTGGTGGTGTTCCATTTTGTTTTCCCTACCACCATCCGAGTCTAGTAGGAACTGTTTCTGACTTTGGCCAAGAACTTCACAGCTGCTGCTCTTCTTCCTAGTGTGTTCAAAATAAGTTGTGAAGACTTTTAATGTCATACAGTGAAAAAAGACCCCTAAGTTCTGGAGAAAGTATCCAAACTTCTCTCTTACCTGTCAGTCTGAATGAATGAATGAACATGTGCTTGTGCTCCTTTTTGAAATTAATCTTAAAGCCCTAAGAAAGGCACAATTAAAAAATCTATTTGTTTAAATTCCTGACTTCCCAAGTGATACTTGAGTGTTTTATAAATAAGGTTTTGTTATGAAACAGATGAACTGTCCTTGTGAGCTGTTTCTGGTATTCCTGAGATTTTAATTCTAAATTGTGGCTTTCTTTTCTCTACAGCTTGAGAAAGAAACAAAAAGGTATATGGGTAAACCAGCAGCATGTCTAGGATGGATCCATAGAGATGAGTAGGCCCAGAGTTAATGGTCTGCACTTCTTGCAAATAAATAGTACTCCCAAATGTGGACCGCATGTAAAAAGCACAATCTGATTTTAGTAAATTCTGGAGCTCTCTGTGTAGCAGGAAAGGTTGTGTTGTGCTGAGGGATTAGAATTTAGGATCCTCTTGGATTTTGATGTTTTCAGAGCTACTCAATTGCCCTCATTAGTGCTTTTCTTTTTTGATTGCTTCCGCAGAAGCAGGAACATGCCAGAGACTCTCTTGTTTTTGCTGGTGCAAGTAGTAACCTGATTCTGTCCTTACTCACTAAGGTGCTTTATTGTTGCAGTTCATGTGTCTTAATAAAAATCCCTTATAGTAAGCAATAAACTATCTAAGCTTCTGACTTATTTTCTTGTCAGTCCCTTCCTGGGCACAGGGAGGAGGTTGAGGAAGAAGGGTTTAAGTATACCTGCAGTCATGCAGCAGCAGCATATAAAATGCTGCCAGCTGCAACAGATGTGCCTTACACCTGCTAAGCCCTTGCTAGCAAGCTGACCTGGCACCCTCTGGTTGTGTAGCAGGCAGGAGTACAGTTTGATCACACTCTAATTTCAGTTTTAGACAATCTCAGTTTTTATGGAAGATGTTTATTAAGTGAATGTCCTGATCAAACTGAGCATTCTGTCATCTTTGCAGGGCAAAAGTCTCTGGTCCAGACTTGTGACATGAAAGACAAAAAACCATTATCAGTGTAAATGCTTCACGTAATCTACATTTGGAAACGATGTGGGTTCTACATGTATGCCTTCATACATCTGCACCTATGTGTCCAACTCTCTTTTCCCAGAAGAGTAAGGGGAGAATTGTTCTGCCCCAGAGCATTTTTTTCTTGTTAGGCTTCAAAGTGTTGGAAAATTAGTGGTAAAAGTCAAATAGGAAACATCACACTTCTGCATAAAACTATGCAAGTGTCATTAGTAAATCACTTACTTGCTGCAAGGACAGAGGAAAATGGATGAGATTAAATATGGATAGATCTGGATAGAATAACATGGAAAGGTGGAGGGAAGCACTTGCGTGTGAAACGATGAGACTGAGTATCTTTGGATCATCGCATTTTTGAAGAAAACATCTGTCATACAGTTTCACACTTATGACATCTTTTTCTATCTTTCAAACTGTTCTTAATTCCTTACTGCAAAAGTGAAGTTTCTTATTAGATGGAGTGAACTTAATTAATGCTTGTCTTTTGTGAGAGCAGCCTGAGGTGTACTGCAAAAACAGAGCAGCCTCATCCGATTCAGCAGACCTACCGTGTGACCAGCTGCCAAAAGTTGGACTAGGGAGTCAAAGGGAAAGGCTTGTAATCAATTTAGAAAAGCATATAGCTGGGCAGGGAAAGAAGTGTTTAATTTTCATTTTTTACGTGGTGATTTGAAGGACACAGAGATGATTCACGTGAAGGGAATTGATTTCCCCCCCTCCCGCCCAAACCTAAGTGAGCTGAGTTTAAAACTGTTGAAGGATTTTCTGTGAGATGTTCACGCAGCTCTGGTGGTGACAGTATCTTGGCTTCAGTTCTGAATTTTGTTCTAAATTTAGGATTCCTCTTTGCCTCTCTCTTGGAAATGTAGTTGTTCCCTTCCCTGCTTGGTATCAATAACAGTCTGCCTCCCTTTTAGCATTATTTCTGAACTCAATACTTGCACAGTGTGTGAATCTCTTTATATCTTCTGTGACTATCACCATGTTGTGGACATACATTATATTTGCTTTCACAGAAGCAATTTACAATAGATGAATTGTTGTTGACAGGTTTGGGCAGCCAGAAAAAAGCTGTTTCACAACAGTCTTAGCTCTGAATCAAAGAAATGTTGTCCTTACCGTCTCCTACCCCATTTCTAAAACTCTTTTGTTGGAGTTATCCATGTTTCCTATATGTTCTTGGCCAAAAGTAAACAAAAATCAAGTGGAAACCTGTCAGGAGACCATGTCTGAGGGACAGATTATTATTATTTTTTAATTTCTCTGTTCATTGGGTCTCCTATTAACATGTTGCTACAGATTTAGATGTAGCTGCATCAGCACCACCAGCATTCCTGTTGTGTGAAATGGCTTGTCTGCCATCAAAAATTATGAAGAGACAGCAGGCACAAAGACAATAGATCAGCCAGAGTGTCTACAGATGTTTTTAATCCAATCCTGTTATTTATACAGTGTCATAGGTATGCATGTTGTTTTATAGATATATAAAACCATGAGAGTTTCCTGTCCTGAGGGGCTTACACCATGCAAGACTGTAAATTAAATCCTGCAAGATTTCTGGTCATCCTGTTCAGTGCCCAGTGTGTATAGCTTAGGGCAAATGCAATATGGAACATCCCCACTTCTCGCTAGCTGCATGCGTAAGGGTGAGAAACACGTGAGAGAACTGGTAATGGATCTTCAGGGCCTCTAACAGAGAATTCCAATGTATGAACAGAGTTAGGGTTTGCTTTCGTCCAGTTAGTTGCTGTGGAGGAGCTCAAAAACATGCCCAGGGTTTCTGTTTTAACTGTGTGGGTGTGTCTTCATGTGGAGCACTGCAGGGTGAATTTAAGAACTGTGGAGAAGAGAGAAAACGGAATAATTTCCTCACTAATGAAATGAGATGACCATTTCAGAAGCCTATTGATAAGTGGGTTTTAAGGTCACAAAGTTATAAACCAATTACATACCTTTTACTAGCATTTTACAGCTCCTGTTCTGGTAGAATCCATACCTTCAGAATATGTTTGATTGAGATTTGTGCACTTTGCACTTAAGTCTTCCTTCCTTGTGCCATGAAATGTTGACTGGAAAATTTGACTGTGAAATTTATTCTTCCTTTAATATAAGTTCTATGTTAGGAGTGCAGTCTGTGAAGCGATTTTCTGGCCTCTACTGTGTGGTTAGGAAAATCGTGACTCCAGATAGATAAGGACAATTTTTCTAGTCCTGAATTCTGACCCTAGGAAGGGGCAGTATTGATCTCATTACCTTGGTTCAGGCACAATTCCCATTTTTCCCACACTACTTGGGAGTGATTTATGTTCTTCAGAATGTCTCCATATGATATAGACCTTGAATTTTTCAGTTACTTTTTGATTTGTGGGGGTCATAAAAATAATTGCCTGATATGTTTGACTATATAAATACCTCTCCTGCTCACCTTCAATCTTATTTTCCTTCTCCCTTGATATTCCTCATTTTCAAGATTTGAGAACAACTGTAGGACTGAGGGAAATGGGAAAAAATTTGGAAGCTGGAAGCTCAGAAAAGAGTTAAGTGGGGGTTTTCCTTGCTATAAAATTATTGGGCAGAAGCCAGGTGCATGAGAGCTAGAGAAGAGGAATTGCAGAAGTTGTTTCTCTGTGTGTTGTAGTCTGGAGGAGGAGAAATGAGTGGAGCTATAACAGGGCACGACTCCAGGGAGAGAGCCTTTTATGACAGCTTTCTGGGAGAGTGGAAACTAGGAGAAAAGATGGCCAGAAGAATGTGGATGAAACATGTTTGTTTTACTTAGCTCAGACTGCTTCTTAAAAAATTTAAGCTCAGTTAATTAGCACTCGCAAAATGCTGCTCAAAGTTGCTGAATTGCTTCCTGTCTTTGGGCTAGTTCATTTAGAATTAGCCAGTTCCAGGCTGAGATTGCCAAGTTTCTAACCCTGACTGAAAAAAACCCCTGAGTTAATGGGCTCATACCCATCTAAAACACCTCTGTGCCTCCCCTCCGAAACTCAGAGTACTTCCGATGTTCACTTCCTCATTTCACACTGCAACAGGAACAGGCAGCAGGGATACTCGGAGATGGGGAACGGCTCCCACACAAACCCCAGCTGGTTAACCTGGCCTCCTTGGGGCTGGGGAAAACCAGGCTGTGAAGAGGACAGGACAGAAGACTGTAAAATCCTGGGTGGCATGGAAAAGGTGACTAAGGAGCAAGTAACCACACTTTCTCATAACCCAAGGAGTGGAGGAACATCAAGTGATACTGAGGCAGTGGCAGGCTGGAAATGTACCAGGATGATAATCCTGGGGCACTTGTTGCCATGTGGTAATACAAATGCTTTTAGGTAGGCTTGGGCTCAGAAGTGATGAGGCAAATGAAATCTCATGAGGGTGTTTTGAAGGCAAAAATGTCCTCTCTGCTGCAGAAAGTGCCTGAAAAACTGAGGGATGTGTTGATGTAGTATCGCTTCATGCTTGCCCTCCTCTTGTGCTCTTTATCCACGTGTTTGCTACTGGCTGTTGTCAGGGAGAGTCTGGCTCAGTGTGGCCATTCATATGGAACAGCAGGTCATAGGCAGTAAATATAATATGAAATAATCACTTTGGGACAATGCAGATTTGCTTTTGGGTTCTCTTACAGGGTGTAAATACTTTGGATGCTATTTGAATACAGTTGAATAGCAGAGTGGTTTTGCCTTTTAAAGCTTTCCTTCTTTTAAGCTGAAAGAGAGTAATTGCTAAAATCTAAGGCTATTCAGGCAAAATTTCATTGCTGAAAAGAAGGTTATGCATGCAAATCTGCATGGTACACATGTTTGATTTGATGTCTAAGTAAGTTTCAAATATGTATCCAAATGTTAAGATGCTGGCAGAGATTCAACCAGGCTAATATCAAACTTCAGCTGTTGCTTCAACACACTGGATATGTATTTTGCCTAATTTATGTTTAGTTCTAGCAGTGGCAAGCTGTGTTGCCTTAACTGTAGTTTTAGAAAAAGCTGTAGTGTTTTTTTTTTCCTTCTGTTGTTTTGTTGTTCCAGAAAACAACGAAGTTACTGTGAAGGTTCTGGTCTTAGAAAGTTAAATTTCTCTTCTTTTAAAAATCATTTTCTTAGGCTTTACATTTATCAGCTTTGAGCATAAAATAGGGCCATTCAGTATGTTTTCACCTCTGGACCTGATTTTTGTGTTGACATAAGGAGTTTACTATATGCTGAAGAACTTGACTGTACCCATGTTGATATTTTAAGATAGGGCTCAGACAAAAATTATTTCTGCAAATGTAAATCATGGTGGTCACACCACATAACTTTAGTCACTTCATTTCAGGGGTTCCCTTTTGCTTTAGGCTAGTGGAGACAAAGATTCCTGCAGGAATCCTATGAACCATCTCTGAGGGACTGAAGTAGGACTATCCTCTCAAGAAGTGTCTCATCTTACTGTGTATAAGCACTTCTGCAGGAATATCACAAAATCCTTCTTTCCTTTTAAATATAAAATTAAAAATCCCAATGAGTAGGAAACTAGATGGTAACTGGATGATTTTAGTGAAAATCTTACTACTGTATAACTAAATTGTACACCATTGTAGCAGATTGCAGTTCTGCACCATAGTTCAGCTAACATTTGTATGAAGCGCACAGAATTGGAAGTGTGTGTAAAGTAAGAGTTTCTTCTTTTTCTTAACGGGAGCAGAGAAGGAAACATCCTAAAATATTTTTTATCAGGTGCAGTAATCTTAAATAATCTGAATCTAAAATTAAAATCTGTCCTGGTTCTGGCCAGGGAGTACTAAATTGGAGACTATCATTCCTAAAGCATGCGAAAATCCTGTAAGTCAGTGGGAAGGAAGAGAGATTATGAAAGACACAGAAGAAAATCTGAAACAATAGGGAATCAGAATAGTGAAAATTGGATGTCTCTATGTTGTATTAATCTTTGCAGATTTGTTTCCATTTGTGGAACTGCAGGGAATGCCTTGACTGAAGATAACGATAAAGAACAACGTAGCTTCAGAAGGCATGTGGTTCACCACCTACCACGGGAAAGCTTGGTATGAGTACAGAAAAAAAGATACTTCAATTATATTTTGGGATAGGACATTCTGTTTTGTGATACAGTGCTGTGGAATCATGGTATGAAGATAAACTGGGCTGGTGTTTAGTCTGCAGGCTGCTGAAGGCTCCTTTTTGTGTGAGGGAGAATTCAAAACAAGTAGCTCCTGTATTTTGTGTGTTTAAACAAAACAAGCAACACTTGCATTGTGGTCCATTGCTGTAAAGAAAGGAAAAAGGTACAGAATGAATCCCTGGGAACCCAGGGTTATCAAAATGTCTGCTGTGTTAAATATTCACATCTATGATCTTAATGCCCAAGCCATTAGCAGCCATGGGAATTTCAGGTAGATACTCCAGAGGAACATATGTTGTTTAGTTGTTTGTCTGCCTTTAAATGGCAAAATTGAAGAGTGTGAAGGATGCTAAGAAACAGGAACACATAAATTGGTTACATAGGACAAGCTGCGGGTCAGATCCATGTGCGTTCTGAGGGTGACCACTGGTGATCTGAGGAATGGAGTGTAAAACCCAGCACATCTGTGAGAGTTGGGTTTTTGGGAGGCAGGGGAGAGGGAAAAAGTGAAGAAGCAATGAGAGAGAACCTCTGTGAAATGTGTGTCATTATAGACACGTATCACTGTGTCAAGGTGCTGTGGGCACATCTTCACTGCAATAGGATTTGAAACAGAATGGCACCAGGGCTTTTGGCAGGTACTCTTACACTTCTTCCTTCCACATGTTTTCCAGGCATTTTTTAGAGTCAATAGAGATTGTAGGTGTTTCCTGCAATTCAGTTAAAGTTTTTTACACTTTCTTCCTCATTGCGTATAGTCAGGGTAATTCTGAGGTGCTTTCTACCTACAGTTGCTTAGCCTGGCACAAAGGAAATGCAATAGTAGTATGCAGAAAAAGAGAAGAAAAGGTTTAAGCAATTTACTGGGTAAATACTGTCTTCTATTAGTTGAAACAATTACGAGAGCAATTAAATGCCCACGTGTCCATGGTCAGTGTAGAGTCTGTCTTTCAAGTTCATCCCTTTGGGATTCCAAAATTTATGCTGGGCTTTGTCAATTAATACCTTTCTAGTGAGTGTGACAATTAGAATTGTTATTTCAAGAGAGGATGTCTCATAGCTATACATTGTTAATTCTCCTGTCCCAAATGATCTCCCAAAGGGAACATGGAGTTACAGCTGCACATCCATGACTGGAGAACAAACACTTAAGTATGTTAACTTTAAAAAAATGAAAGAAAGGCATGAGAAATCCATAAGACATGGAATTCAGGTTACTTATTGAGGTAACTGTTTCCCAAAGTCTTCACAAAACCTATGATATTATTCAGTATGTCTGCTAGCACAGACAGGGCTGCAAAATTAAGTGCTTGAAAGTTAAAAAAACTGACCAAATGACCGTAAACTGTCATCAGTGTTTGTGTTATCTTCACAGATTTTGATAAATGGTACATCTGAACTTTGCCTACAAGTGTTGTATGCTTCAGGTATACTATAGAGGAATGCTTCCTCCTTGTCAAATCTGGTAGGGTGGCTTTAATCCACAGCCTAATTCTAGGATAAAATTTCTCAAAAATGCACATAAATAAATCTGAGGAAAATCCATAAAGAGTGGACTTCTTCTACAGCACGATTTTAGCTGTAATTAAGTAGTAAGTCACAGGAAACTTTTGTGGTGTTTGATGAAAGAAGTGATGTTTAGCAGACTGATTATTTTTGTGTATTGCTGTTTGCTAATAATACTATGTTCAATTTTTAGTTCAACAGAGCTGGATAAGAGATTGTGGTGCTAATCTGAGTTGAGTATTACTTGAATCATCAAAGCTGTTCTAAAACCAAATGAAACTCAACAAATGGCTTAGTCTTGCTTGTATATGGAACAAGTAGGAATGAGACAAAACCTATCCACCTAATTATGAGTTCACTGTTGTTCTCTTGCACAACTGCACAGGAGGATGGAAAGCTTTAATTCATTTGCTAAACTGTCCTCTCCGTTATGGGTGAAAATGAGCTGCATGCAATTCCCTGAAGCAGTATGTAGCATGAATTATTTAGCCAAAGGATAACTTTGATTCTAGAGTCTACACACTGACAAAACTCCCAGTGCTGGGTATTGCTGCTTACGGAATCACACTGCCTTTTGTGCAGCAACATGTGGTATTTTTCTCCAGCTCTACTGTTAAACTTAGTTACCAAACAAAACAGTACCACAACCACACAAACACACCAAGCAACTTTGTGACCAGTGGCTCCAAAGCTAATACAACAAATGTTTAGCTCAAATTTATTTCCAACCTGCTCTGGTCAGACCTGTTGCTATCTCAGCCCTTTGAGCCCTGCATTGGGCACCAAAAAAGGCTGTCGTGGTTTAGGAATGGTATTCTCCAATTTAGTGCTCCCACTGAAACAGTTCTAACCACATGCCCCTTGCTCACTCCCTGTCTCTCACCCCCATGAGGTGCAATGGAGGGGAGAATTGGAGGCAGGAAAAGCAAAGATCACTGGTTGAGATAAGAACAATTTACTGAAAACAGCAGTGAAATAAGAAACAAGCAGTAACAACAACAATTTTAATAACAAAGTGTACAAGATGGGTGATTCACGTGTGAGTGCTCACCACAGCTTCTCTGGTTGTCAAAACTAGAACAGTTTCATTGACAAGAAGATACTTTGGCTATTGCAGATTTTTATTTCCATTTTAAAAATATTTCACTTTTTTTTGTAGTTTTACTAACATTAGTAACAAAATAACAGACCAAGGGAAAAATGTCTGTGACTACTGAATGCAATTATGTAATTATAAGGATTTTGCATACATTTTCCCACTCAGATCTCCTCAGATCTGAGACATCTGGCAGAAGATAACCTGAAGAGGACATGCCTGTCACCTTATGTACTCTATCATAATTGTCATGTGCTTAAATTACAGGGTTTTTCTTTTCATAAACTTTTATGTTATGATGCATGGATGGTTTTGAGAATGCTTTCCATAGGAGGAGGTTTTTCATGACGAGTTGTCTTGCAGATGTGATGAATGCTGCCAGTGTCTTCAAAGCACAGATAAATGCTGAGGAATGAAAGGAATTTAGATTAACTAAATCAGATGATTGGATCCTCTACTCAGGTATGTAAGTTAATCAAACTGCCTTTATAAAAACTGTGAAAGCAGTTCTCAGTCAAGTCACTCCACCAGCAGCAGAACAAATAGACCCTGGTTTCTTACAGATTTGCCTGAGTATCTGGAGTTTTTGGTGTCTGGGAAGATGTGAGATCCATCTGATGCCTTTTGCAGATAGTATGATTTCAACCCTGCTGCTGTGTGGGCATTTTTGCCTGTCTAGTAAGGCTGGAAAAAAAGTTACAGCCTTTCTCTCTGTTGAGGTGTTGAGACTCCCCCTCCTCAGTGTAACTACCTAATATCGTAATGCTTGATGAAAATCACTGGTTTTGAGGAAATTAGTTTATTGATTCAGAAATTACTGGTGAGAGAGAGAGGGAAAGAGAGATAAGGATAATTTCTTTGGGAAGCCTTGGTATAAAAAGTTACAAGGAAGCGAAGATCAGAGATACTAATTTTTAGTGCAGTCTTACAAAAGAATTCTGTTTTTCTTCATTCCTTTATAATATAGGGAAGTTCAAAATTATTAAACCTGGTTTGGGCTTGTTTTTGGTTTGTTGTTTTGTTTTGGTTTTTTGTTCTAGGTGTTGGTTCTGTTCTTTTTTAAAATTGTAAATCACCTTTAAAATACATTGCTTTGCGTACACTGGAAGCTATAATATCCATCAGGTTATGCTTGTGATGTGAAAATTGTGTGCTTTCATTCTTTTCATAAGGTGGAGGAAAATGGCTTTTCTTTTTTTAAGTGTGACACAGGCATTTCTCCTTGCCTGTTGCTTTGGAAAGCTTCTTTCTTACCTGTCTTGAGCATTTTCCACTTTTTTAGTAAATACTCAAAGAATTGTAATTGAAATGTGCTACTGAATCAGTCCCAAATCACAAACACCCCCCCTTTAAGCCCTTCTAAATACTTCCCGGAGCATGGAGCTCTGAATTAAAATCAGTGCAAGGAAATATACAATAGGGAGAGGGAAGGCCAGGGAAATAAAATCTCTAGATTTGTTTAAAGTAAATTAATTAACATAATACGTAAGATAAGAAGGAAAGGCAAGTTCTTCCCTTTGACACTGGAACCTCCTAAGTTAGGAACATCCTAAGGAGGAACTTTGTCTTGAATCATGCTGATAATTAACACTCAAATTTTGGTGTTACTTGGAAACTTATCTCCCCCAGTCTTGCATTAATCTTTCACTGAAATTTTGCTTCAATAGGATTTTTAAGAAGAAAGAGAGAATAAAAAACATTTCTTGTTTTTTTAGTTATAGTGTATCTGAAATGGCAGCAATTATGCTACAGAAAACCCAGTCTCAGTAATATGAATAACTGAATGAAGGCATTCTTAACACTGCTGAACTTAATTGTCATGTAGGAGTCTAATGTTAGCCAATTCTAATTTCTCCATCAAGCTAAAACGATATATGCAGTTTTGTGTGGGAAGAGAATATAGAAAGAGCCTAATTTATCTTGCAGTAGGAAAACCTGCCTAGAAGTTGATTATGTCAGTCAATGCTAATGTTTCTGTTTCTGAAGACTAACTATGAACAAAAAGTGGTAGTGCAGAACCTTATTTGAAATCCAGTTTGCCCCTTCATTCTTCAAATGGGATGCTGTGCTGTGGACCTGTACTAAGTTTACTTCAACAACTGGATGCAGTGATTCACATTAGATGGAGAGGTAACAGGCTCCAGGATATTTCATCCATGAGCGATTCATTGGATTATATCCATTCTGGCTTCTTGATAGCATGACGTAGAGGGAGCACTCCTGTGAAATCCTCTTTACAGTTGCTGGAGAGTAGCATGAGCTGCTGCTTCCATCCAATCCAATCTCCTGGCTGTCAGCTCTCTGTTCCTTTCATCTCTAAACCCAAATTTTCCCAGCTTCCCTTGAGTGATGAGTGCCTCCAAGAAACAGTTTTTCTCAGTAAGAATTCCAGTGATAATTTGTAGTGACTTGTCTTGATTGAAAGGAGTTGAGGGAAATAACAGCTTTACCATTTTCTTCGCTATTTCAAATATTAGCAGGGGAATTTTAAAGGTGGTGTGCACTGGATCAGTACTTTATGTGGACCTAAGCCACGCGCTGTTTGGTGCACGTTAATATCATTATATAAGATGTAATGTGTTTCCGTCACACAGAAATAGATAATGGGGCAGTCTTGCTCAATTTCCTGACGGGACACAAAATCAGTAAAGGTGTATGAGAATCAAAACTGTAATTATATACATGAGGGTTTTCTTCAGGCCCAGTCAAGTACGTGAGAGCCCGTGCTAATTCTGTTCCTGCTGTAAGTCTATTTTGTGTCTATGTGCTCTCTATTCCTTGGCCTCCAGATCTATCAGTATCTTTCTTTTCCTAAAATTGACTCAGAACTTTTTGATAGACAGTTAGCAAAAATGCAAGTCTGCGAAATTACACGTTACAGATGAATGCAGATGGCTTTTTAGGTTTCTTTTTATGCAAGATACATGTTTTGAAACAAAGTTGATGTCCCTGCCATTGCTTATCATCGTGAACGGTCCACAAATGACACTGTAAAATACTTTTGCATCACAAAACCTAATGTGTCAGCTTTCATATTTTTCGCTTGGTATCAGAAAGTATTTCTTATGTTGCCATGTTTTCTACATATTTTCCATGTTGGCATAATCCTATTAATCCCATGATACAGATGCGAGCACCTTGGATCAATTTAAACTGTATTTTTTTCTTTTTTTCCTATCAAGCAATGTAAAATGAAAATCAAGAGGCTGAAAATAAAAGCAGTGGGGAGCTGTTGACAGACAAATGAAAGAAAGCATTTTAGGTGATCCAGGTTGTACCAAAAGAGGCTAAAACTTGGTATGCAGTTACAAGCAATTGTCTGAATTCTTTCCCCACCAAAGAAAGGGCTTGCTCTAAGAGGTTGCAGACACATGCCTCACAATTAAAAGAAAATAATCTACTTTCACTCTTAGATAATTTTTTCTTGGTTTTTAGTAATTTTTTTTTGGTTGTTAGTTTCTAATGTAATTGGTAGAACTCTCAATCTTGTCAACTTTCAAAACCTTTTAATACTGTAGAAAAGCAGCTGACTGTTTCTGGCAGTAGGTAAACGAGTGTTTGACCTATATTATCTTTACTGTACTCTTTGCATTAAAAAAGCTGATTTTCATTTAGTTGCTGAGGAATTCCAGATGCAGAGCTTTGACATGGTGAATGTCTTTAAAGAAAGAATGTCTCTAAGTTCAGGGTTTGGTTCTTTACTTCCACCTATCAAAGCAGGCAAGACTTTCTTGCAGATCCTCATATAACTGTTTTTCAGACATGCATCAACTACATTCCACAAGCAAGAAGTGATGAATAAATTCATGATTGGAACTACCTTTTCTTAAAGGTATGAAAAATTGAGAATTTCTCCAGAGGGAATTCAAAACAGAGGTTTTAATTTTAAGCAAAACTCGTAGTCTCGAATATAATCATGGGAGGAAGCAAGAAAACTTGTCAGACTCACTTATCTGAAGCTGTCCATTGTGACAACTGTTTTTTCTCAGTCTTGGAATATGTGTAAAGCAAACAAATGACATGGAATATTGTTCAGCTTGTAGACTTTGAAGCTGTCACAGGCGTATGCTTGAGTGAGACCTTAAGAACACAAAGAACAGCAGGGGATCTCCTCCTAGGCTTTTTATTTCTCTCACAACACCTGCTGCTAACGCTATCAAGTTCATTCCAGAGTAAATTGTTGTGGAAGAGGCACTCTTTTTCCTCTTTCTAGCAGGATCCCAGAAGCTCAGGCTGTCTTGGCAACAAAAATAATCCAAATGTAGGTGAGATGGCTCAAGAAAATGGTGGTTAGATGTCTAAGCACTATGCTGTGAGTTTGGAGGAGTTTGTAACACCAAATAGGAAGAAAATGAGAGGTGAAATCCTTGTTTAAAAATGGAAGTGTGATTTCTAAACTTTCTTTCAAATATGTTTGAGTTGAATCTCAAATTTCCCAACAGATATGGGGATCTTATGGCATATTTATATATAGACTTGCAGTTCTGGTTTTGTGTTACCACCAGAGACGAGGTTGCTGCAAACAGTGTTGGCAGAGAACAGGGATGTAAAAGGGAGAAGGCTCCTTTTCAGAAATTTAACCAAAATGAAGTAAAGCTGAGCAATTCTAATGAAGAGAATTTGTCAGAAGACTTGTAGAATTTTTATATTTCTTGGAATGGTGTTAGCAGGAAAGCTGTCTTAGCTCATTCTAGAGCTTTCTCTGGTTTCTTCTGTCTTCTGTGCAACTCATTGCTACTAAAGCTTTGCTAAAGGAGTTATTTAAAAAAAGTTCTGACTAATGAACAGACAAAGCTGAGACCCTTTTAAGAACATTTAATGTTTGACAAGCCATGCTAAGCATATACCTTATTTGGGGATTATAACTTGTATTTTATTTTTGCTCATGGTCTATGAATTTTTTGTGGAGATGTACATCACTGCACACCTAAATCCAGTGGCTGGTGGCACTGCTTTGTTGTAGACATCCTGACGCTTATTCCATAATAAAAATCTGTGTTCTGTCAGCACTGGGTATATAAAGGTATCTTTGTTGGATTGTGGAAACTCAACTTTTATATAGCTTAGTTTTATCTCTGTCTTCTTTGGCTTGCAATGCTGTGAAAGCCAGCATGCCTGGGAGTGGGGGAGGTACACATACATTTGTCTGTATCTATTCTTTTTTCAGGGCCTTATATTCAGGTACACAGTGCTGTTGTTAGGTCTCAGTCACACCTTTGCTTCTTTTGGGCTTACTATGCAAATAATTGTAAGAATGGGGCTTTTAGTTGATGTGAAGTGTATTCTTCCAAGTAGTTAATTGTTAAAAAGAATTCAGGATGAGCAACATAAAATCCAGCATAATTCTGAATGAGAGTACCTACACGAGGATTTAGTGGTTTAAGTATTTTATTAGATTAATTTGGATTTCTGAGTGTACTTAGGTAATTGAGCTTTCCGACATATGCTATGAAATAATTTCCTGCCAATTTCAGTACTGTGGAGCTTTGCAACTTGAAGATGTTCATACTTTTTATTTCTTCTGCCTCTTAACCACACTACGAAGTAAGTTTCAATACTGTTGTTACTTCTCTACTCACTCCCATGGGATACCTCTTAGCCACTGTATTTTAGGTGGCCACAGATATTAATAAGCTCCAACAATTTTGGTCGCCTCAAAACTTGTCTTAATGCTTCAAGTTTCTCTGAGGTTGTGTTACTTTATGAGAATGCCATAAGTTTGCTACTGCAACAACTCAGCTGGGGTGTAAATGCTTTGACTGTGCTGAAAAATTGCTTTTATAAAATTTCTCTCTCTTCAGATGCTGTTGGATAGCACCTAGGACTGTTGTTGAACAGGTGTGCTCGCTGATTTGTGGTGGTTGTTTTCAGTTGGTGTTGACGTGGCACAAAGGCTGATGAGACATGAAAAATGAGGTGTTTTTTTGTGCTTTTTGTGCTTTTGGATGCCAGTGCCCAAGGTAATGATTGGTAGGTTTCTAGAGGCTCAGCCAATTGTTTGGCTGTGATTCAAGGACTTCGGGGATATGTTTTGGAAACACATTTCTGCAGCAAGCACGTGCTAAAACCAATCTCTTTCCCAGTGCTGATGCAGGGAAAGGAAACGAGTCACAGTGGCTTATTCTACATGCTCTATTTACATGTAAATTCTACCATGCTGGTTCATACATAGGACTGTTCACAGAGGCATCTTTTGGCTTCTTCTTAAAAAATCAACACAATTTCCGAAAGAGCAGGGCTGTTTTGTTTGCTTGTGCTCTGTCTATGCTTATGAAGGAACCAATGTATACATTCTGTTCCCTGACAGGCAGGGCAGGTTCTCCCCAAAGAGGCAAACAGCTGAGCTAAAGACTGTAGCTGACACGGGAGACTCACTGATGTGACAGTACCGTGGCTGTTAATGACAGGTTTACCACTATTCTTGCTGCCCTGAAGGATTTTTTGCTGAAGGTAGGAATACAGTGCAGGCAGTGAGAATTAGAGGGCTGCTGGTTCAGATTGCTGGCTTTGCTTGTAATACTGCTTGGCATAGCTTGTAAGATCTTTTGTATAACCTGAAGTTTGTCTCTGTCAGCTCAGCTGCAACTCCCTTGTCTCTGACTGCTGTTCTTTATTTGGTTTATGAAGAGCAGAGATTTGAATTACGGGGGCAGGAGGGAAGGGAGGGATGGGGGGCCTGGGGCAGGTGGAGAGAACTTCACTGTGCCAGCAACAAGGAATTATTATCCAGGTTTAATAATCTGAAACATTAGAGAAATGGTCACTGCATCATGTTCTAGAGAAAGGAAAAAAGGGTTGGCTGAAACATTTTTTGAGCCACCAGATGTATATTCAAACCTTAAAACATTGACCCCAGTGCTCATTTTCTCCACACTTTAAAATGTGGCTGTGTGTGGGGGTTGGATGGGGGTGCTGGTTTGACTCACAGAAGCAAAGGTTTATCTGTAAGCAGTGCCTTTTTTTTGGTGAGCTATGATTTTCAAAAATCAATCCTTGAGGGATTGCCAGTGGAGAATTTGTTCAAAAACCTTGGAGCAAAAGCTTTAAATGAATTGCAAAAAGAAGGAAGCCTTTTGATGTTTAAAGAAGTTTGTCAACATGCTCTCAATGTGTCAGGATGTGTATCTCTTCCCCTCACCCTGCCTGTTGTTGAATGTCCTGTTGCTTGATCTTGTGAAATAAAGCTGGGCTGTGCCTAGCACTGGGAATAAACTTGGTTCTTCATCAACCTCTTCCTTTTACATCTTGGGGATAAAAGACATTTGTTTTTGTAAAAAGGTATATTCACATAAGAACAAAGAAGAAAACCTAAAAAAAAAAAATCCTACGATAGCAGCTTTTGGGAACGAAAAGTGGTTAAAGGAATAACCAAGAATAAACTCTTTTTGTTGAGCCTGGTGAGAGGTGCCAAAAGGAAGCTGGAGATGAAGGGAGTAATATGAATAAAACTTATTTTATGTTACATTTCTGTCAAGTTAAACCACCTATGACACTGAACGCAACTCGTCAGTTTGAATGTTGTAACAGACCAAACAGCAAAGCTACACTTGGGAGAGACGATATTCTAAATGGTGTTTGCAAGGACAGTCCCTTAAGAAGTGCAGTGGTTTAGTTCACATCTATTTTCTTCTGTGAGATAAGGACACACCAGAACACACTGGGAGGATTTTCCCCGACGCCCGGAGCAGGGCCCAGCACCCCACCCAGTTACCTGTTCTAAAGCCAGAAGCAAGAGAGGCTTTCCTGGGGTTTGTTCATTCTAAAATGTGAATTCACAGAGGCGTGTTCAGCTTTCTTAAGTGGCTTAACAGAGTTGTCAGTATTCAAACTAGCCAGCTGATTGGTTCTGTTGGGTCTGGAGGAAGCTGTCAGCAGCTCCTCACAAAACAAAATCACTTCCGTGGCTAGTGGATTTCTCCTTAACTAAAAACCAAGCTATGCTAAACCACAACAAGCTCACCAGTTTTACACCCATGCACACAGCTATCCAAGTGTGTCACTGTGGGCTGCTTGTTCATGAGCAACCAGAAAGTCACTTTTCATGTTCTCTTTTTCCCTGTTCTGCTGGTAGTGTCACCTGATAAAGCCTCTAGTGCTGCAGTGGCCTCTTCTCCTGGCAGGCTTTGACCATGGCATGGTACAAATGCTTCCACTAAACTGAGCCAGACTCTCTGATCTCATAGACCAGACCCAGGTCCTGCTACTTTTGGTGGAGGCAGTCCCTACTCATATTAGTCCTTGGGCTCCTGTGAGCTGTGGCATCTCGGTTTGCCATACACATGTGTTTATTCCCTAGTTCTCCTTCTTTTTCCCTGTAAAACTGCAGGTTACTTTTGTGTTGAAGGAGACTGCACAGACATTCACCTACACACTCTGCTTTGCAGACAAGCCCTATTGTGTTTGTGTAGATCACTCCCTTAGCCCTATTTCTCATCCCCTGCAGCTTCTCAAAATAGCCATGAGCCACATGTTCAGGGGCGTTAGGGACTGAAAAACTATTGTTACCAGAATATGAATATCTATTTATAAAAGAATTAAAGACAGTTGGATGCCCAAAACATTTGAATTTCAATTGGAAATACTCAGTCTTGTTAACTGAATGTAGTATTTTGCCAGCTTTCTTTTAAATGACAAAATGATAGAAGAACTCAACCTGTTTTCAAATGGCTGCATATTAATAGCTTTGAGCAGGTGCTCTGGAAATCAAGGGAGTCTATGAAATTTCAGAATGCCCCCTCCCCCTATTGAAAGCTTATTTCTAAAAAGTGCACATGTCTTTAGTCTGGTGTAGCAAATGTGTGAGACTATGATCTGTTTGTACTTCTGCTGTTTTGAGATTGGTATTTCTGTAAGGATTCATCTTGCGTCTGTCTCAAGTGGAAATTCCTTAAAAGCTTAGTCAAAGCACCTCTAAAACATACCATTTTAGGGTCCCCAAAGTGCAAAAACAGTTAGCATAAAGCTTCCAGGAAGAAAAACACCAAACAACAAGAAAAAGCCCTAAACTCTCTGAAATGTCTTTTGTCACCTGACCTGCAATTGCTCCAAAAAGCTGGCACAGAAAACTACAAAACTACATTTCATCTGCAGTTACAGACTGATAGATATTCTTTGTGGCTGACAGTAGGCAGTGAGGCGTAATTCTTTTTTTTTTCCTATGGCTGTTTAGCACAGTAAGTAAATTTAGGTCAAACTCTCAATCATTTGATCATCTGCCTGGAGATGTAATACATTTTGTCTAATAGCCAGGGGAAACAGTCATTTAACCAAGTAACTGTTTCATTTCTTTAAGTGACTAATTTTATAGACAAGGCACAGTTCACAGGAAAACAATAGATCCTACAATGGGATGTTCTTAGCTTGACCTTTCTGCCCAGCTGGATACCAGTGGGGTCTGTTAGCATGGAGATGTTTGCCAGCTTGAGGAAAGGGTTTCAGCATCATATCTATAATACAGTTACATCATGCAGCGCATTGCATCATGTGTCTACTACAAATAATTTGCCTCTTTTTCTGCCACAAAGTTGCTGAAGTAGGGTACAAATGAAGAGCATTTAGTTAAAAGAAAAGCAAACAGTTTGCTTTACCTTTAGTTTCAGAAGAGCAGGGGATTGTGTATTTTTCACCCTTCCTGATCCTGAAGACCGAATTCAGCACTTTATTGCACAGCTAAAACAGCAGGTGGATTTAAAATGAAGGGACAGCTGTACGGATGAGCTGTATAAGCAGATTATAAAATATGCAGTTTGTAGAGGTGGAACTTATCTACCCTCCGTAAGGAACTCTCTGCTGGTTGTTATTTGACAAGTTCAGCTATCATCTCTTGAAGATAAATGTTGGTATTGCCATTGTAGCTCTGACTAATTCCACATTGGCCTCTTTATCATCATGGTTTTGACTCTTTGGAAAGGTTTAGTTTATAATGGAAATATATTTTGCTGGTCTACTTTAATCATTATAAACCACCTATACTTGTAGTTTAGTGCTGTCAGCTGAGCATTTCTAATTATTCAGTACATCATGTTCTCCAGTGACATGATTCCTTTCTGTTTGGTGATGACCCAGGAGAGAGAATCTGTGTTTATATCTAAAGAGAAAACCACTAGAATTATTGCTAAATCAGATATTTTTATATTCAGATTTAACTGAAAAAAGACTTTCCACTGCAATTTTTAATTCAAATTGGAAAATAAGGCTGCACAGCTAGCTTGGCAAATTGTTGTAGACATTTGTTCAGGCAGAACAAGCGTGCATCCTTGCTGTTGTAGTACTACACCTTTTATACCAGGCTCTCATTGATGTGCCACCTTGAGGGAAGGTCTTTATTGTACCTTCATCTGGGATGAAAGTTTGTGGCAATTACCTTTCATTCTCTTCTTTCTTTAGAGCATAGGATGTGCAGGATTTTGTCAAGCACATACCAGCTCACAAGCATATTTAAAATGATGAGTCCCAAGGACGGGAAAAAAATTTAATGTATACAATTCAGCTCCCGAAAATCTTTGTTTTCAAACTCGAAATTTATTTCACTGTTAATCATATTTTCTTTCACTGCACTTCCACTTCACACAGGGTCTTAATGCTGTTGCTTTAAAAAACTTATTTTCTGCTTTTTTTTTTTTTAAATTCATGAAGGTATCATGATCCTATGTGCTAATTTGCCCATGGTTCCAAGTTGTGTGTTAGACTGGCTGTTTTATCTCCCTGCCTGGTCAAATCCAAAAAGTTGAGCAAATGGGATGTTCTGTAGAAGTGACTGCTGGGCAAGTGCAATTTGTATCTGCTATGTACCTCTGAAAATAAGGGAACTTTTTTGTTTAGGCACCAGAATGGATTCCTTCCCTCCTTTTTTCCTTTTTTCCTTTTTTCCTTCCTTCCTTTTTTCCTTTTTTCCTTTTTTCCTT